>JBBMKD010000005.1:1006149-1016437 GCA_037834095.1 Argya squamiceps
ATTCCCTGAGGCTCTGTGTTCCCCCACACAAGGATTCCCTTGAGCTGAGGCTCTGTGTCCCCCACACAGGGATTCCCTGAGGCTCTGTGTTCCCCACACAAGGATTCCCTGAGGCTCTCTGTTCCCCACACAAGGATTCCCTGAGGCACTGTGTTCCCCCACACAAGGATTCCCTGAGGCACTGTGTCCCCCACACAGGGATTCCCTGAGGCACTGTGTCCCCCACACAGGGATTCCCTGAGGCACTGTGTTCCCCACACAAGGATTCCCTGAGGCACTGTGTTCCCCACACAGGGATTCCCTGAGGCTCTGTGTTCCCCACACAAGGATCACTTCCCAGCCCTCTGGAGAACAAACACCAAGACACCAAACGCAGCCTTCCTCCCTCCCTCCCCACGAAACCACACACAGGCAGCACCCACACCACCTGGAGAACTCCAACCCCCCAGCAAACCTCCCCAGCCCCATCCCAGAGATCCAGAGGTGTCCCAGGAATGGCTGGCAGAGCCAGCAGCACTCACTTGCCGCTCTCTGCAGAGATGTACTCCTCCCAGGAGATGGTGTTGGGGGACGGCGGTGTCAGCGACTGCCGGCGCACGGGCTGTGGGACAGACAGAGCTCAGCTCAGTGCTCCTGTCCCCTCCTCATCCTCACATTCCCACCTGGAACTGCCCCTCAGCTCCTGCCCTGCCTGTCCCAGCCCCTGCTCTCAGCCCTCACTGAGGTGTTTGGCCTCTAAGGGCAGTTTCTATAGGACTGGGCTGTGCTGCTCCATCATAATGAGTTAATTCAGGGCTCTGAGTGCCAAGGCAGCAGCTCCAGCTCACACAGAAATAAATTAATCACTTTAAAAGCCCTGTGTGTGTTCCCAGCTGAAGCCTGGCTCCTTCTGAAGAGCTCTTGATTTCCTGGTGCTAATCACAGGCTTCCTCCCATTTTAATGAAGCTCAAAGGAATACGATTGCCTTTCTGGCTTCCCTTTCATTCCCAACAATCAGCATTGGGTCTAAAAGAATCCAAAGTGATTTGCCACAGCCAAACCCCTCATCTCTTTCTAAGAGACAAATTAAGGCTGAATACCCAATATAACCACAGAAATCCCTCCCTGTGTGCACTAATCAGGGTAATTCATTAATGCATCACCACAATTATACTTGTGGGTCATGTTTATGATTTTTAAATTACGCCCATCAAAAGAAAATAAAAACATTATCTGTGTATTTTGCACCATGAGTGGTGTGCAAGATTATTCTCCCACACCCTGGGAAGAGTTTATACCTCAAAATTCTGCTCCATGAGGTTGCCCCCTTTGCTCAGGCTCTCCATGATCGCTTTATTCCGAAGGATGTCCTCCTCACTGAGATGTTCCCTTCTTTTCCTGGATTCCAACACAAGTCCATTCACCAAGTAGAAATCTGCCAGGAAGTTTCCTACTCTTTCCTGCACCAAAGGAATCAGGACATTAATGATTCACAGAAGATGAAATAAAAACATTTTGATTCTTGAGTATCAAATAATGGCAGTAAGGGGACTTGGGGCTTGAGCTGGGCAGTGGGCAATCCCAAAAATCCAGCAGGAACAGGTCTTTCTTATGAAAGGAAGCTTTAAGACAGAGATAGTTGAAGAATTTGAGTGAAATCCCTTTCCAGAGCACTGCCTTTCTCCAGCAGGAGTGCACAGAATCCTTCCTGCACTCCCTGGGATCAACCTGCAGAGATCAGAGTCTCCTGGAATAAAACCATCCCCAGGACAATCTGTCCTCCCCCTGCCCAACAGCTACAGAATCTTTCTTCCTCGTTTTTCCTGCTGAAGGCAGTCCAGCAGAGAGATTCCACACGGAATGAACTTGTGATAACTGGGGATACAGGGAGAGGGCTTTTTCCTTTGTCCTGAACACCTTTTCCTGGGTTGGTTTGTGTTGGAAAGGACCCCAAAGCCCTTCCCATCCCAACTCCCTGCCATGGGCAGGGACATTCCACTACCCCAGGCTGCTCCAAGCCCTGTCCAGCCTGGCCTTGGGCACTTCCAGGGATGGGGCAGCCACAGTTTCTCCAGGAAATCTGCTCCAATGCTTCTTCCAGTGCCTTTCCCTCCTCCCTGCTGCCCAGCACCAGGCTCTGAGCTTCTCTCCCACTCACAGTTTTGTCCTCCCTGAAGAGCCAGCCTGTCTGGGCCCGTGTGAACGTGATGGATTTGGTGGATAAGGTGGCAGAGTAAATATCACTGCTCATCAAAATGTCAACCTCCTCTTCTGTCTCCATCTCAGATTCCTGGAAGAAAAAAATCCAAAATACTCAGTAGAACTTACAAACAACCATTGCTTCTTCTAAAGATACACCAATAAATACAAATTCATAAGCTTTGTCCTTTGGATCTTTTCCCAGAAGCAGCATTTCCTGAATTTTCAAGCAGCTTTTAGAAAACCTCTGGCCAAATGGTTTCCAAATAGTTTAATCTTGAATATTAATGTGAATAAAGCATCCCAATGGGATTTATGCAGCAGCTCAGCAGCCACACCCTTTCCACAGGCAATAATCCATCTGCTTAAGTGATTGGGGGATAAAGCTGTAATTAAAGACTTGACTAATTACAGGGGGCCCAGTGAGTCAGACCCTCACATTGTCACCAGCTGAACTGGCCACGGGGTGACTAAAAGGATGCAAAGCAGTGGGAACAGGTCTGAAAACCCACCTGGGGACACCTAAGTTAAGCCCAGTGGAAAGATTAAAAAGCAGCACATCATCATTTAAACCACATCTTTCCAATCAATTCCCCACTGCAGCTTTTCCTCAAGCAGAAATCTGCATTCAAAGCTGGATCTCCTCACAAAATTCGATGGCACCTTCACAGCTCAAGTTGGAACAACCGAGGAAAAAATTCTTTGGTTTGTAATTCTTTGGGTGTTTCTGAGGTAAATTTGGTTTGATACAGTCCCAAAAAAAAGGCTGGGATGTGTCCCATCCCCTTCCCAGAGCTGTACCTCGTGGTGTATTCGCTGGTAAACTTTTTGCTCGTTGTCTAAAACTACAAAAGATTCGGAGGGTGCGGCGTCACCGTTAAAAATGAAGCTTAAATCCCCTCGTTGGCACTTCATGTCAGTAAAGTCTATCAGAGTTGTGTCCAGCCTGTGGAAATAACCCCAAATTTCACCAAAATGACCCATAAATGCAGGAGGAAATTCAGCTCTCAAGCAGGAAAGTGAATTTTTTTTAATGGCAAACAAACATGTAAAGGGTTGAGTTTTCATGGGATTTTGTAAGGGAAGCCTGGATGAAGAAATCACCAAAAACTTGCTATAAAGGTACAGTTTTCTTCAAAAAATTGTATTTAATATTGCCAGCATGAGGAGGGGAGGGGGAGAGAATTTACTCAGTGTTACACACTGAGAAACAACTACTCAGCAGAGCCCTGACTTGAGTAACAACACTGGACATGACCCAAAACCTGAAAAGGACTCAGAAACAAACTAATTTTTAAAAATTTGACTTATTTTTTTTTCTATTTCTATTTTTCTCCCTCACCAACAGCAAGGAAATGCACCTGCAGACCTGAATAACTGGAGGAAGATGGAGCCAAAGCCATGGATCTCTGTAGCAATTCATATCCACTGCTGCCAGAGCACTTATTTCTCTTAAAAAGGTGGTTAAAGAACTTGGACTGGGTGACTTCAACTCTAAGTGGTGAGGGATTAAAACTCCTCATAGATTTGATTTTGATTTTAATGAAAAACCTGTATTTATTTATTTCCCCTCAATTCAGGCAGAGCATTCAGAAATAAGAAGGAAAGCAACAGCCCTAGCCCTCAAATTTCACCTAAAAATTCACTTTCCACACCCAAGCTGCCTCTTAAATAGAACAAGAATTTCTACAGATTGAATCTCCAGGATCATATTCTTTCCTCTTTGTTTTAAATTCTAGCCCCTAAAGAAAATGCCAGAAAATACATTTGATTCCAAACTAAATCAGTTGAAGAGCTGAGCTTGGAGAGACTCCTGATACCCCCACTGAATTTGTGAATTTGTCACATTAAACACCTTAATGAGAGAAATTATATCACTTTTTGTTGTGTTTGTTTTTTTTTTTTTAACTCCAGACTGGAGCAGCAACATTTCTCCACAAAAATACTGGAATTTATTTGCAGTTGTGTTATAAATATCCAACCCCTGTTTTTCACTGGCATGTCTGGTAGATAAAGCCTTATCCAGCTGAACTGCTCTTGCTCTACATTTAAGTTATATTCAGCTCAAAAGGGATAATCAGAGCCTGAAATTCCAAGCCACAGTGCTGTGTAATGGATAGACTCCCCAGGGATTCTGTCAGGCCCACTGGGATCCAGCTTTTCCCTGGAAAACAAGCAAAAGCACTCACCTGATATTTATACCTTGTTTGTGTATTTTACATGCATCAGAAGGCAGAATTCGGGAAAGTAAAGGCACTAAAGGAGGGAGAGAAAAGGCAATCAGGGCACTGAGATCCCTCTGCAAAGTATCCCATTAAAACCATTCCATCAGTTTGATTCTGGATGTGTTTTAATGCAAACACAGCATTTTCCATCATCATCTCAATCAAACACAACCAACAGCAGGGGTATTTCTATTTAATAAAACTGATTTTCTTTTGTAACTGCACACCCCTTACTTCCAATATCAGACAGAATTTGTATTTCCATCACAGGTAAATCATTTATCAATCCTAATAACTGTTCAGAGTTTGAATTCTGGGATTTAACAGTTTATACAATGCACAAAGGGAAAGCCTGGCTCCAACTAAAGGAGAACAGCCACAAGCATAAAAATGGTCCAAAGTATTAATATTAATTCCTAAATTAATAAAACACATAAAACCATGGAATCCCAGACTGGTTTGGGTTGGGAGGGACCTTGAGGATCATCCCATCCCACTCCCTGCCACGGCCCAGGTTCTTCAAGCAAAGAGCTACTTCATCCCCTTACTGAGTCACTGGATGAGAGAGAATCCAGCTCCAAAAGTAAATAAACAAAAATAAATCTGGAAAAAGCTGTGTGTCCTTTCCTCCAGCACTGGATTGTGAGTGTTCCAGCACAAAGCAGAGGAGAAGAAGTGTGCTGCAGGCTGATTGCATTATCTCCCTGGGGATGGGACATGGAAGCACTCACCCCAACTTTGAAAATCCCAGTGAAGCTCTAGATAGAAGTCACCTAGCTGAGAAGAAAAGAAGAATGTGTTAACAAGCTTTCCAGGCTAAACAACTGTAAAATTTGCTGAGAGACAGGCAGAAGTTGTGTTTGGCAAACAAAGAGAACTTTCTCTAATGTTGTACTTGAATTTGTACTGAGCTTAAACATCACTGAAGCTTTAGCTGCAGCAGAATCAATAATGATAAAATGATGTAACTCATCTGAACTCACCTTTTTTATCATTTTTTAATACTAAATCAACTATCAAGCCCTGGCTTGCAGAAGACTTATTGTAAACATGTGTTCAAAACACACTTATGGAGCTCTCTGCTTGCTTTGATTGATCCCACCCAGTCCCACGGAATTAGAATTAATTATACAATAATTAATGAGTCAAGTTTCAGGCAGGAGTCTTGCAAACACCAATTTCCACTGGCCTTGTGGAAATGTGCTGAAGTCATCAGCTCTGACCTCCTGTGCCTCCAGAGCACGTGTGAGCCAACAGCTCAGCTTACACAGGGACAATTTAATTCAATATTTTGATAAATAACTGGCTTTCTACAAATTGCTGTCCCCAAACTGAGCAGTATTTCACTGTGCCCAAGGGGAATTGGCTGCTGGATGCTGATGGAGAATGAAACCAAAAATCTCCTCCATCACTGGGTAAGAGTCATCTGGGGACTGACCAGACCAGGAAATTATTCAGTGACAGAAGATTTAAGAAAGCTTTAAAAATCTAATGAAATAGAGATTCTTTAACTCTGAGATTGCAGAGATGCATGTCTTACACAAACCTTTCATTTGAATTTCTGAAAGGAAGTATTATCTTAAAATAAACAGAATTCTGTGACCCCTTTAAAACAGAGCCAAGATTGCTTTTAAGAGCAAAAGATTGGAAAAAAAAACATGGAAAAAACTTCCTGGCAGATTTCCAGAGTGTCCATACCCAGAGCACAAGTCATTCCTCCCACCCCATCTGGTTTTGTCAGCACAACTCACCTCTTTCAGGGCTTTTAATAACCGAGGTCGCTTCTCTTCAACACTTTCCCTGGACTGCTGCTTGAGCTTCCTCAGGAGTGCTGAAACTACACAGGAATTAATCCATCAGCTCTGTTTGTTTGCTAATTAGAGGTGAGTGTCTTATTTATGGTCTTAAACACATCAATGCAATGGAACATTTCATCAGACCTGGGAAATTAATCCCAGTTTCAGGAACTGCATATTAACCTGCTCAGTTATTGAAAATAACCCCAATTATTGAAAAGTCTCAATAATTGTTTGTAAAATTAACTACATAATCATGTCAAGAGGGTTTTTTTACACAGGTATTAGTAAATATGTGGATATAAATATACTGAATATGTGTAACATCTACTCCACTGAGAATATCAATAGTGAGGAGCTGACATGAGGATGTTGCTGGTAGATTATAAACTAGTGCATTAATATATTAATAATACATTTATATATGTAATATACAGTGACTTTTCTGCTCTAGGAATGCACCACCACACATGGTAATACCAAACACTATTAACATCCACCAGTGAGCAGCAGCAGAATAATTCCCTTCTGCTACTCCATGTTTGATGTGAATAAATAATATCTGAATAATACATTATATATAAATTATATTTTCCCACTGGCCTGTCGAGATGCAGCCTAAAAACCACATCCCACTGGCAACTGAACAAACCTGTGAGCACAGGGAGCAGCTCCAAGGAGATGATCCCACCCAGCTCAGATCCATTTGGATCCTGTCACTCCCATTCCAATCCCAGAAAATGCTCGTGCAGAGCTTTTCCAAAGCCCTCAGCCTGAGCAGAGTTAACACTTTGCTTATGTAACCCAGTGCAATTTCTTATCAAGGCAATGATGGATGTGCCTGATCATGTTCAGATATAAAACATCCAACTGATGAAGAGAAACCCCTTCTGAGAGATGAAAGAGGGCTGTGGGAAAACAACCCAGCTGGAGAGCTCTGCTTTCCTGCCCTGAATGAGCCCCAGTTTGGGATTAATTGGCAAACTGGGCTGAATGAAGAGGTGCTTACTCATCTGTCTGTCTCCATAGCTGATGGCTTCGGCCAGAGGGCTCCATCCCTGAGCGTTTTTCACCTTTACTGGAGCGTTGTGGGCTAAAAGCAGGTGGGCACATTCTGGGACAAAACAGCCAGTTATTTACAGGAAAAGGAGCAGTCACAATAAAACTCCACCAAAGCAATTCACAGAGATATCACACAGATTATCAAAACACATATCTGGGTTCTGACTCACTCCAACAAACAAAGCCATTTATGCAAGTACCTCCAGCACTTCCCTGTTCAATATTAGCACTAAAAATAATTGCTGATCAGCCACCAATTATGTAACACTGAAGACTTGTTCCTCCTGCCACATGGGTTTTGCTGTTTAGAATATTTCTGCATGTCAGGGACACACAGCACTGTGGAAAAAGGATATTTATATTTAATGTATGACATCAGCTCTCTCTGCTGCACACACAGAGACACCTAAGGGCCTTCATCCCTCTCCAAGGGGTGAATGGATCATGGGGACAAAGATTTGGGGCAACCCCCATCTGGTGTATGGGAGGCAGAGGAGGGTGAGGCACCAGCACCTGTGTGCCAGAACACCCTGGGGAATCTGGGATTTAAAGAGGGCAAAACAGGCATTTCTCTGCTCCAGGAAAACCACGGAACCAACAGCTGCATTCCCCATCCGCAGGTGGACACGATGGAGGAATGAAACAATGAGGAAGATGAGGAGGGTTCCAGTGCTCCCATGTGCTCCTTGGGAACAGTTCTTCAGTTTCCAGCCCCAGGGAAACCTCAGCACGTGGCACTAAAGCCACCCTGAGCAGCCTCAGGAGGTGATGGGGCTGTCTCATCACCAAGCCAGGGATTTCCTGGGTTATTTTCCTGCCACAGGAAACTGCACTGGTCATTCCAGATGCAGCAGCTGTGAGTCAGTGGCAGGCTGAGGAGGAAGAGATGCTCCCCTGCTGGATAAACTGTCTCCTGTGGGATAAACAAAGGCCCTGCCTCAGCCAGCCAAGACTCTGAGGGGTTTTATGGCTCCTTGAACAGTGCCCAGGACAAGAACATCACTCTGCAGGGAGCAGACAAATCAGCTTGGGATCTCCAGCCAGAATCCATTTCCAGTGCAATAAACAGGCTGGGAGAGCTCACCTGGAGAAAAGGGATCCAGGGAGAGCTCAGAGCCCCCGGCAGGGCCTAAAGGGGCTCCAGGAGAGCTGGAGAGGGACAAGAAGAGATTGGAAAGGGGGAATGGTTTCCCACTGCCAGGTGGGATATTGGGAATAAAGCTCAGATTTCTTTTCCCACTCTTCTCCAAATCCATGTGGCATCTTCTTCCCAGAAAACCTCACTAGCTTCAAACACAAGATCACATGCAGAAAAATGGAAAAAAAACCCCTTTTTTCCTCTTGCCCCCCAGATCTTCAGGATCACTGAAGAGGTAACAAAACAAATGGTCCTACCCACCTTTATGTCCCAACATCACAGCAAGATGTAAAGGAGTGTTTCCTAAAAGAAACCATAGAAATAAAAGAGATCAATAGATTAAAGTTACCAGAATCCACTGCAATCCCTTCCTCAGGAAACTCCAGTTCCTGCTCTAACCCAGGAACACACCAACACTCACCAGAGGAGTCACATTTTTCTAAGGAATCATGAGGATTATAATTGTCAAAATAAATATACTGAGACACATTTCATGGGCCAAGAGAGGCTTTTTAATGGTATCTTGAAATTCACTCCAGGCAAAGAGGTCCAGAGGTGCCTTTGACAAAAGCACAACCCAAACCCTTCGGCTCCCCATGGGCTGGAGGGTCTGATCCCTCCCCAGCCAGACATATCTGGGTTAAAAGCTACTCACAGATATGACACTGATTAAAAATTTAACAGCCTGTTTTATTCATTTTTCAAAGACTGAGTACTCATCTTTTACAACTACAGTACTGGGCATATTGAGGAGCAACACCTTCACTACAAAGCTGCCTTTTGGTTGTTCCCAAAGAAAGCTCTGGAGATGATCAGCAGCCTCTCAAACCTGTCCCCATTTTTCTGGGGATGCAGGTGGTATTTGTGTTGTTAAATATTCTGGTTTTCCTGGATTAATGCTGCCACCAGGCTCATGACACTCTTTATTTAGGGAGCTTAAGGATGCAAAGTTCTTCCATTTAACTGCATTTTGCACATTTAAACACTTCCTTTAGAGCAGCCAAGAGAAAAAAACAAAAACGCTGGAAAACAAATTTCTTGTGCAATTCTAACACACACACACTTGGCTGAGAGTTATTTTGCAGCTCCCATTTTGTCAGCAGGAAGAAGCTGCTCTGTGCAGAGGATGTGCTGCACATCTGGGAGAGGCTGCCACAGGAATTCCAGCAGCCTGCAGCAGCAGGGAACTTTGGATGGAGATGGGAACTGTGCCCTGCTTGCCCAGGAGGGGCTGACAGGGCTGTTCAATGTGTCCTGCATTTCATCCTGGCAGGACACTGGCAGCATCCCAGCCCAGCTCATTATGCACTAACCCAGCTAAACTCCTGCTCCTATTAATAGCTGCTCCAACATCTGGGAGCCAGAGCAGCTCTGGGAATCCTGGATGCTGCCAGCCTCTGGTAGGGGATGGAAATAACCTTCCTGAGAAACATGTTTTGAGAGGGAGCCACACTTGGTGCTCAGGAAATGCAAATTATGTGAGAAAAGGGGAACTATTTTCATTAAAATATGGAATCACAGGATGGGTGAGGGTGGAAAAGCCCTCCCAAGGTGCCTAATTCCCACCTTGTCACTGAGTGCCACATCCAAGCCTTCCTTGGACACCTCCAGGGATGGGGACTCCAAAATTCCCTGGGCAGTTCCAATGCCTGGCCACCCTTTCCATGGGGAAATTCCTGCTGTGGTCCAAGCTGAGCCTCCCCTGACACAACCTGAGGCCATTTCCTCTCCTCCTGTCCCTGTTCCCTGACCCCCCCCCGGCTGTCCCCTCCTGGCAGGGAGTTGTGCAGAGCCACAAGGTCCCCCCTGAACCTCCTTTTCTCCAGGCTGAGCCCCTTCCCCAGCTCCCTCAGCCCCTCCTGGGGCTCCAGACCCTTCCCCAGCTCCC
>JBBMKD010000005.1:1053225-1063596 GCA_037834095.1 Argya squamiceps
CTCTCTCTCCCTCTCTCTTTGGGACTTCCCCTCAGCCCAGGCTGGTGGCTGAAGGCAAAAGGCCCTTTTTACCCCCCCACCCTTGCAATAACCCGACGTGTTCTAGAATGTCTCAGCTCTGCAGAGCTCCCTCTCCCTGCCCTCCAGGGATGCTCCTACAGTAACTATCAGCCAAGAGGGGATGGCTTCAATTTGGGGACAACAAGGAGTATTGCTGAGCTCTGTGGTTTTGTGTTGTCCCCACCTTTAGCTTTGCAAGCTGAATGTTAAAACCAAGGAGACGTGGGTGTGGCAGGAGCCGGACGCGTACCCGTCGGAGCCGATCTTCGTTTCCCACCCGGATGCTCTGGAGGAAGATGATGGTAATGCTGGGGGGGGTTGGTGGCATTGGGATTGGATTGGGAAGGGCTCTGCCAGGCTGGCTGCAGGGCTGTGCCACAAACTTGTGCCACAGCTAGGCAGGGCAGAGCCTGCAGGCAGCTCCTGGATGAGATGGGACGGATGCTAACACTGGTGGGAAGTTTCTGAGGAAACACGGGAAAACTAAAACTAGAGCAATGAAATTTTGGGGTTGGGAGGGACCTTAAAACTCATCCTGTTCCACTCCCTGCCATGGGCATGGACACCTTCCACTATGCCAGGTTGCTCCAAACCTTGAACCAGGCTTTGCACACTTCCAGGGCTGGGGCAGCCACAGTTTCCCGTGCAGCCTGTGCTGTGTCCCTCAGCACCGATGACACTCCTGGGATTTTTGGTGGCCCGAGTGCCAGGGCTACTCTCACCTTGCCCAGCCCGGGTCAGGCACGGCCCACACCCACCCGGGCCACACCCATCGCCTTCTCACCTTGCAGGGGTGGTGCTGAGCATCGTGATCAGCCCGGGGGCGGGGCCCAAGCCCGCCTTCCTCCTCATCCTCAACGCCAAAGACATGAGCGAGGTGGCCAGGGCCGAGGTGGAGGTGAACATTCCCGTGACATTCCATGGGCTCTTCAAGAGAGCGTGAGCACAGAACAGCAACACCTGGCCCGGGCTTCTTCCAGCTCCCAAAAGGTGCAAATCTCCGTTTACAGGTGACACAAACTCCTCCTCCCACAGCCCTCTGCATTTGTGGGGCTGCTGAACTCAGATCAAGCAGTTCAGTCTTGTCAATGATTCCTCAAAATGGTTAATCAGGTATTTTTTAAATGCACCCTTTGGTATCATTTCCAGTTAAACCACGAGTTTGGGGTGCTGGAGAGGTTCTGTCTATGCAAAATTAAACTTTGTAGCTGCAGCAGAGTGAAAGAAGATGAAAGAGCAGAAAGTAACCTCACCACTTTTACATGTGGTAACATTGTGTACAACAGGCTGTGTGCTCTGTTACATAGTTGAGAATTTTTAGCCTACACTGAAGAATTTTGGATTTAAACATCATCCTGATCATTGCTGTAGTACCCTCAGAGCAATCCAAGTGGAGCCTTTCCACAGCTGCTTTGGGAATCCCAAGAGGGTGGCAGGTAGAGTTTTGTTCTTCACCCAGGCTGCAAACTGCACACCTTCCCTCGTGTGTTTGCTCTTTTCCCTTTCTTTGGTCCAAGTGCAGTTCCTTGATTTCTGGATTTCATGTTAAAACATGGACATGAAAAAAATCAAGCAATTGTTACCCCTTGGGCTGACTTTGCTTCCTTAGAGTACTACAGATGTTCAGCTTAATCCTTCCTTCTCCCAAAATAAACTTTCAGCTGATGTTCAAAGAGGCTGTTGTTGAAAAATAAAAACTTTCTGCCAGCGGATTTAAAATCTGGGATTCTGGTTTGTCTTCAATTGTTCAACATTTTTATTAATGGTATCAAAGAATTAGAAAATCTTTATACTCAGAGTCTGGTAGAGGGTTCTGGTTGGAGGGGGCTGCAGTTACATCAGTTACATCCTGATGATGGGATGGGGATGGGGAGACACAGCCTGAAACTTCTTCTGTTCCATGATCTCCAAGCACTGGGCAATCACCTAATTAAAAACAAAAAGCAATATAAACAATGAGCCTCAAAAAACAAAACAAAAAAAAACCCCAAACAAATGAACAAAACCACAAAAAAATCCACCAAACACCCCCCCCCAAACTCCCCCCCCCAAAAAAAAAACACCTCAAAGCAGTAAAACTCATTAGTTCTGCACTTACTTATTTGTTCCTTCTTTTTGTGAAACACTGAACACAGTAAAATGAACAGTTCAACTCTCATTTATTTTCATGTATAGCTCAATAGCTCATAAAGTGGGAATTTCAGGGCTCTAAGACAGAAAAAACTTCTTGGTGCTCTCCCATTATCAAAGTTCCCATAAACTCCATGAAAATATTTCCCATCCACATAGTTCCATAAATATATACCATATTTAGAAGGGTTGTGTTGTGATTTAATTCCAGCTGAAACCAGGACAGATTGAGATCTTCAAGTAAACAAACTTCAGAAGTGCAGAGATTTTTATTGCTAATAAACAATCTAACAAGGAAAAATAAAAGAACAAAGGCAGCAGCTTTCAGAAAGAGCCTAATGGAGGGAGGGATGTCTGCCAATTCCAAATCAATAAAAAGGCAGGGGAGCATCCCAAATGTGCACAGCAAATTTAAAGCAGGATGAGAAAATTGCAAAAAGCAACATTCCAGGATAAAAAGAATGGAAGCAAAGGGAGCTCTGAGGAGCTTGGACTTCAAAGAGTGAAGATATGGGCAGTAAGATGGAAAAAAAATAATTCAGATGCAGATTCAAATTATGGTAAAGTCAAAGAAGAGGCTCAGTGAGGAAATGCTGTGGTCAAGTAACCAGAATTCAAGAGAAACTTTTTTGATAAACTAATGAGGAAGAGACAGGATGTGAAGTACAGAGAGAAATTCCATGGACTGAGAAGTGGGAGCCCCAGGTCTGGAATCAGCAGGTTGCCAACCCTGAGTGAGTCATGTTCACCCACTATGAGACTGGAGAATAAAATGGCCTAAAAGGAAAACTCACCTTCCTGGTGTCTTGAGGTAGAATGATCCCATCATCCCAGAGCCTGGAGGAGGAGTAAAAGGCACTGCTTTCTTCCTCTAGCCTGGAGAGGGCAGAGAATTGAACAACTGAATTAAAAGCACAATAAAAACAGCAGAGTGGCAAAAAAAATTACAGATGAAACAGGCAAATCCATCCATCTGAAGAGAATGGGCAGCACTGCTGTAAAAATTAATCAGAAACCAGCAAATATCAGAGCTGACCATTCTGCAGTAATGGGGAGACCCTAACAGAAAGACATGGAATTACATGGAAATATAAAATATTTTTTCATTAGACCCATGTTTATTTCATTAGTTGGGATGTGTTGCTCTGTAAGATGAACAAAAGTAGGTAATTTAACAACGAGATCCCTGTAAGGTTTATAGTGAATGTCCTTACTTTGCCTTCAGCTGTTTTAGCTCCAGTTCCCCTCCTGTCCAGTCCCCAGCTGGTGGAACTGTGGGGAAATGTTGAGAATCCACAAGAGCAACTCTTGCATTGGGCCACAGGAACAGAAAGTTTGGACTGAATGATCTCCCACACTACAAGGGAAAAACCAAAGGACAGAACAAACTCACTGAGAGGAATCATAAAAAGGTGTCTCTGAGATGAAACAACCAAGGGCAAGGCAGAATGGAACAGAGGTGGATCTGTATGAGGACAGACACCCTGTGCTTGGAACCATCACCTCCCCACTGCCTTCAATAGTTCTATTTTAACATTTTATTTTGTTAAAAATTAATTCCATCTTTAATTATTCCATGTTTACTTTTCAGCAAACATGCTGTGTTGCATTCCTTACTTAAATATTAGTTCAGAGCTCGAGTTCCCCAGCTGTGTTTTAGAAATGCAGTGACACTTGAAGCAGTGTGACAGCTGTGTCCCCAAGCCCTGGGCTGGTGTCACCCATACCATGACGTAGCTGTCACTCCCAAAACAGCCTCCAATGACAATGGTTATTTTGGGAACAGCAGCACAGGCAACTGCAGCCATCATGGAGGCCTGGGCCTTCAGCCTGTTGGAATGAGCCTCTGCCTGGAATAAAAATAGGTATTTTAGATCCTTTAAGACTTTATTCTAGATTCTCTCCACTGCCAACAAACTCTTATTTCTAAATCATTTATTTATCTAATTGCAATTCTGCAGAAACAGATCTGGGATCTAATGGGGGTTTTACTTTCCTTAGTCCAGGACAAATCCTACTGGGCTTTAATGCTTTCACTTTAAAAAGAGAAACAGCCAATTTTCTGGAGTGCAGAGTCAGCAGAGGAATCAATCAGCTGTATTTCAATGTCAAATGCACTGCAAATCCCAAACTTTCCAGCCTGCCTTGCTAACTGAACTGTCTCATTTTATATCAGCATCCAGGCCTACTTAAAATTCAAGTGAGAATGTTCTTAAATCTGTCTATTAGGAAAATCATTACAAAGCTTCATCAAGAGTGGTTAAAAGAATAGTTTTCCTAACAGTTAATAATTCTGAAAATGTGACTTCAGGCACAACAAGAACTAAGAGTTGTTTGGAACACATTGAAGCAAACATGCCATACCTCTGAGGTGCTTGCAGGCCCTGCTGGCTGT
The DNA here is from genome assembly GCA_037834095.1 of Argya squamiceps. Classification (NCBI taxonomy): domain Eukaryota; kingdom Metazoa; phylum Chordata; class Aves; order Passeriformes; family Leiothrichidae; genus Argya; species Argya squamiceps. The sequence goes on from JBBMKD010000005.1 coordinate 1,057,811, forward strand.
GGGGCAGTGTTTTGGAGGAAGAGGATGGGAATTCCCCTCTGGCCACAGAGCTGGACAAAGTGGCTTCCCTTGAGAGCAGCATGGTGAGCCAGCTCCCCATTGTTGGCCACTATCCCCACCAAGTGCCTGCAGAGCAAACATGGACAGTTGCACTCCATGATCTGAGAGGTTTTTTCCAACCTCAACAACTCCATGATTCTCCCTTTGGAACTCCAGAAATGATTGGGATGGTGTAGAAGGAGGACACAAAAGCTGTTGGGAAATGCATGTCCATCCATTATCTGGATGGAGAATGCTCCCATACCCTTCCACATGGCCAAATCCTGTCACTAATGTTGTTCCATAAGCAGCCTTGAATTCCTGGAATCTGCTTCCATCCACCAGCCGGCTCAGGATCTGTAAAGAAACACACAGACTTGAATTTACTAGAGAAATTGAAGTGAAAATAGGAGAGTTCTGCTAAAAGAAATGCTCTGTTCAAACAATAGCAGACCTGAGTTATGCAAGATGAGCACAGAAGGTCTTTGGGTGACTTGCTAAATGCTCAATATGCACAAACCATCCAATTTGTGTTTAATTTAATTACCAACTGTCTGTTTTAAGACAAAGGCCAACTCCAAAATTATTTTAGTTTTACAAAGCACAGTTGTTCCTGTGCATAAAAATGTAAAAAAGCAAAAACCAAACCTCAATGTGTGCAGTTTCAGATTCTGTGCATAAGAAATACTTGGTTCTTAATGGCTCATACTTTTTTTTCAACACAGTTAAAAGCTGCCTTCAAAGCTTTCTGCAGTCAATTCCCTCAAGTGCAGGGATTTACCACTGGAAAAGATACTGGATTCACATCCATGGAGACAAAAATCTCATGTAGAACACAATGAAAACAGCGTGGGCAGCTCTGCATGTCTCTGCTTAAGCTTTAGTGTCTGTCCCAACCTCAAACAAGTTTGATTTGAGCTGTTGTTTCTCAGTCAGTAATTTCACCATTTCTTTTATATTATCTTGAACACTTGGGGGGAAGGAAAAAAAAAAGGCAGGGGAAGGGAAACACAGACATTAAAGGGGTGTATGTTCTCAAGGCGGCCAACAGAGTGCAAGACATAAAGCATCCCAACAATGCACGGGAACAGCTGGGCAGCACTGGCACAATCTGGGATTATTTTATCTCCAGCAGGATTTCAGGTTAAATATTTTTTATAATGCTACCACATTTTTATAATTTTTATAATTCTGTTGCCATCCTCCTTCGTTTCAGGCTCAATACAGGCTGGCAACAGATGAGGAAATAATTCAGAGTAACACCTGGAGCTGGGGACAGAGCAGAGGGAAGGATGCAGGAGTGAAATCCCTGCTCCCTTACCAGTTTGACAGGAAGAGTGCAGCTGTAATCCAGTGGTGCCAGGCCCAGGAGCTCCTCAGGGCTGTACAAGGGACTGTCAGGCTCCCTGTCCTCCTGTGGCACTGGGTGACAGTTTAAGGTACAGACAACATTACGAATGCACACAAAGGCCTCCTGCTCTGAGGGTGCAAAATGGTCACTGCAGCCACTGACTCTAGGAGAGAGAGACATTAATTAGCATTGAATTAACGAGTTCTGAGGGAAAACCAAAACTCTAGGAACAAAGCTGAGACTCTCCAAATGCCCTGTGGACATACTGTGTGATTTGGTTCTGTATGAATGAGCTGAAAGCAGTCACCCAGTGCAATTTCTCTGCACTCCCATCCCAAATTAAATTCACAGTAAGAAGTTCTTCCCCGTGACTTTCGTGTTTATCTGGATTAAAGAAAGACCTTGGAATTTATTTTTGTGATGCTGTTGTTGCAGACAATAGCAAAAAGGGAAAAGAGGAAAGAAAACCTTAAGAATTATTTCAAAATAAGTGATTGCAGCGAAGATATAAAGTCAGGAATGTATTCCATGTAGCATAATTGGGTCAAATATGTGTATTCTGGAAAACACATGGAAAAGAGGAGATAGCAACCCTCTTTTGTAGCTGCTCCCTGAGAGCCACAGAGGAAATTGCTTGCCTGAAGTTGCTCAAGAAGTATGTGGAACAACAGAGATCCAAATCCAACCTGCCCAGTCCCTGCCTCACCCCGTAAATAACTTAATTTTACTTCCCTTTGGCTGATTGAACCCAAACTCCTGAACCTGAGAAGGCAAACCAGTGTAACCACAGGTTCCACTCTTAGCCCTGCTCTGAAATGCCAATGCCACATTCCTCCCAAGCTGAGCATGCTGAATTCCCTGGTTTTGAGAATATCCCACATACTGTGAGTGAAGCCTGGCTCCTCCAAGGTCCTCAGGAGTGACATCCTCTCCCGTGGCAGCTTTCACCAGGGGTGGCCCACCAAGGAACAGTGTCCCAATTTTATCAATGATCACAGATTCCTCAGCCATGGTGGGTATGTAGGCACCTCCTGCCACACAGGAGCCACACACCACGGCCACCTGAGGGGACACAAACACACCACTGCTGCACAGGGGACAGGAGAGGCAAGGCCAAGTGTAGTGGTTTGAAAGCAAAACCAGAGAGAGGCTCCAAGTCAGAAATACAATTTAAGAAGAAGAAAAGAAAAGGTAAAATAAAATAAATGCAGCAATACAAAAGCCCACTGACAGCGTCAGAACACAACCTGAGCAGGGTGATGGAAGCAGTGATCCCACAGAAAGGTCTGGTAGCTCTGATCCTCTGGGAATCCAGTGGGTGAGGGCCCCTGTACTGTCCCAAATCCCAGATTATATCCAGGTGAGAATGCTTGGCTCCCTCCTCTGGGTGGAGCATCTCACAGCGGGATGATGAGTCACACAGGGGGGTCCTTGATGGCCCGTTAAAGAGAGAGAGCACCCCGGGAGTTATCTGTGAGTCATGCAGCAGCATTTGATGGGCCATTGACAGAAGACCCATTAACAGAAGACCCATTAACAGAAGAGGGCCTGGGAGAAACTGCTTCAGCAATTGGATTCAACAGTTGATGAAGATGGTGATAGAATACTTTGTGCATATCTTATTCTACAACCCAGGACACCAAGTTGTTCCAGAAATGCAGGAAGTGCTAAATCACAGCTTGGGGAACAAACCAGAGCCAGAACAAAATTTACTACAGGTTTACACCTTTCCTGCACCCCCTTGCATTCCCCCATGCCACTGTACCTGAGGGAGTCCCATGGCAGACATGATTGCCTCGTTGTAGAAAACTCTGCCACCGTGCAGCTTGTCAGGAAACAGCTCTGACTGAGGGACAGGGAAAAGAAAAAGGCATTTTTAGTATTAACTGTGGAAGTTGATGCTTCCTCTTCACTCCATTCATTCCCAAACACACCAAAACTGACACTAGGAAGGTCCCTGTTAATAATCATTCCTGAACCTTTCACATACAGCATTCATTTATGGTATTTATTCCTTTAAACATTGTCAAATCCCCCCAAAATACCCATTTGTTTTGAAAGCACAGGTTAAGTTTTGTGATTTTTTTTTTCTGAAATCAATATATTCTACACAAACTGATGGTAAATGTGGAGAAGGGAAGGGTGGTAGTTCCACTTGATTTGTGAAATGCCATCAGCAGTTTCCTTTTTGACTTAGTTTTGGATACAATTCCAGGGAAAACCTTTTCCTGAGTGCTTGCCCTCAGGGTGGAGAGAGAACAGTCTCTGTGAGAGGATGACCTCTGCATTTCACAAAAGAACCCACTCAAATCCTTATTTTGCAGCCAGAATTGCAAAAATTCCACTTTTCAAGGCCACAGAGCTTAGTGCATCACTGGCACAAACAGGACAATAAACTACAGAACACTTTAGAGATTCTGAAGTGAAAATAGACACCACTAAATACTCATTTATTAGACACAAAAGCAGGGCAGCACACTCACTGGAGTTTCTAAGCTCTGATTTGGTGGGAAGTGCAAGGTTAGCCCAAGGGATGAAATAAAGACTGATATTTTCTGCTCTGCAGAGGTGCCAGCAGTACCTGCAGGGGTAGGAAGGCTCCCCCACTGTCCACCAGGTGCACCGACAGCAGCCTGTTCTCCATGGCAATTTCCTGGGCTCTCAGTTGTTTTTTCACCCCAATTGGGTACATTGTTCCTCCTTTCACTGTGGCATCACTTGCAATGAAGACACACCAGACCCCACAGATTCTGCCAATTCCTGCAAGTGGCACCACAGATACTTATCAGGACTCTCAAAAGCAACAGGCAAAGCGAGGGAGGGAAACTTTTTCAGGAGTTTTTGCAATAATGTTACATCAAGAAGCTCCAAATTAACTTGAAAATACCACACAGGGAAGAAATCTGCACTCTTCTCTGGAATGACAGTATTTTAAAAATAATCTAAATGACAGAAGAACCTCAAATAAATTTCCTTACTTCTGGTGACAATATAACAGAAAAAATACACTGTGACTCCCAACCCTTGGGACAAAAGGGAAGGCAATTAAAAATTACCCCTATAAACTGAAAAATACAACAATCTGTGATGAAAAAAAGTGTTTTCACACTGTTCTTCTAGTTACCTTTTAAACTGGAATCACTCTTCAAAATGCAATTTTACTGATATTGAATGAAATCGAATTTCATTGAATTTCAATGAAATTTCATTTTGAAGAGCTGTTCCAGTTTAAGGAGACAATGTTTGCATAGAAAATGCAATTGTCTATGATTTGAAAGCCTTCAAAATGTATGCCACAGCTCCTGTTTCTCACAGTAACTTTGTCCCCTCTGCTTTGAGGCAACAGCTGATTTGACACATCACCCTACATTTTCTGAGACAAAAATGACTAAGTGGTGAGTAGAATTACTAAATCTAGAAGTAATTAGAAACCATTTTTCCAAAGGTTTCTCCCAGATTTGCCATTATAGTAATACAGCAGTGGCTGAACTCTTTGTTGGGAATAAGAACTGGATAAAATTGAAAAAAATTAAAAGTAAATTTAATTTTTTAAATAAAAATTAAATTTAAATTAATTTAAAAACTAAAGTAAAATTAATTTTAATTTTTTTTAATTGAAGTAAAATTTAGTTTAATTAAAAATTCAATTAAAACCAGCGTTCAATTCTCCTAGGAAAGCACTTCAGATACTGAAATATCCCATATAAACTTTACTCCACGCGTCCTTTTTGCTCCCGTTTTCCCTTTCGGAACACTCCCATTACCCGTGAGGCAGGCGGCAGCAGGGACATCCCCGTAGGGCATGTCCAGCCCTGCCAGCGGGGACAGCTCCAGGAAATCCTCGTGGTCCAGGAGCAGCCTCAGGCGCTCCCGCACGAACAGCTTCTTGTTGCGCTGCGTGTGCCGCCGGACGGCGTTTTCTCCCCCGCCTTTCTTCACCTTCTCCAGCAATTCCGAGTACCTGATGGGGGAAAAAAAAAAACAAAACCCAAAGTTTCGGGCCATGGGGACAAAGCTGAGGGGTGAGGCCACACGCTGGAGGGGAGGGGTGGCTTCCAGAGGGACAAGGACAAGTGGAGAGGTGGGGCTGAACTTCGGGGGTTCAACACGGCCAAGTGCAGGTCCTGCCCCTGGGCTGGGAAAATCCCAAGGACAAACACAGGCTGCAAGAGAAGGGATGGAGCAGCAGCCCTGGGGGGATTTGCGTGGATGAGGAGCTCATCCTGCCCAGGATGAGGATTCCTCTTGCCCAGAGGAATCCACAGAGCTGCTGCAGGGCTGGAGCCCCTCTGGAGCCAGGCTGGGAGAGCTGGGGGTGTTCACCTGGAGAGGAGAAGCTCCAGGGAGAGCTCAGAGCCCCTGACAGGGCCTAAAGGGGCTCCAGGAGAGCTGCAGA
>JBBMKD010000005.1:1067601-1086181 GCA_037834095.1 Argya squamiceps
CCCTGGAGCTTCTCCTCTCCAGGTGAACACCCCCAGCTCTCCCAGCCTGGCTCCAGAGGGGCTCCAGCCCTGCAGCATCTCCTCTGGAATGAACAATGAAATTGAACAAAACCACTGATCCAGACGTGTTATGGAGACTGATACAGCCAGGAGAGGTTCCTGGTGGAGCCCATGCATGAATTCAGCAGCTGCTGCACCATCCAGGCTGCTTTGGGGCATTTTTGGGGGTGGTTGTTGCTCATTTCACTTCTTCCCTCCTTCCCTGGTGTAGCCAGAACTCTTTTCTCCCAACACTTTGAGAAACTTGTGAAGAGGAGACAGAGGCACTGTGCAGCTTTACAGAGATCTTTTGCATTTCCTGTGGGATATCATGTGAATTCTCGTGCTCTCTGTAGTGCAGGTGATAATGGGGAAGGAGGGAGTGGTGACAGAAATCCATGTAAAGCAGAATACATTTGAAGAAGTCTGAATTTCAGAGAGCTGCTGGTGGTGCTCAGCTCCCTGGAGGAGGAATTGCAGATGCAAACACTTGGGTATGTGTTTGAAGTGAGATTTGGGCCCCCTGCTGTTTCTGGGCTCCTTTTAAAGTCGACCCACATATCATTTCCCTGGATTCATAAGATTTTTGAGTTCTCTCTTCTGTGAATGTATCAGTGGCTCTTGTCCAATTGTAATTTTCATGCTTATTTCATTTTCCATAATTGTTAGGCTTCCATAGGAGACATTATCTCTAAATCACTGGTGTTGCATAACAATTTTATTAGATGTGATTTTAATGTGCAGATTTTCTATAAATACCATTTGCTGTTAATTTCTTGGCTTATATTATGGTGGCTTTGGCAGTGTTGGTTTAATAGTTTGGCTTGATGACCTCAAAGCTCTTTTCCAGCCTAAATTACTCTCTGATTCTTTATTATTTTACAGGTTTTCCAGTAGATAGAATCAGTGTCACAGGCAGAATTTGCTCTGTGTAACAGAAAGGATTTTCACTCAGGCTTAAAACAGTAATTAAATTTCATTCTCATGAAAGCTAAATGCTGTTTGCTCAGATTAAGAGAGAAAGAAACACTCTTCACATTTCAGCCCCCACACTTCTGAGTGCCTGTTTATCCCAGAGAGAGGCGTCAGCCACCAGTTTGTACTGGGGATAAATAACAAATCCTCTAATTAAGAGCCAACGGATCCTAATTGACTTATGTCAGTCCTCCAGCTGGCCTCAGCCTTCCTCTCCTGCCATGGCATGGAGCATCCTTTGTTGGAGGCACCCTGAGGAAGGAAGACCCAGCCCCTCTGAGAGGCTGCAGCCTTGGGAAGTGTTTGAAGTTGGTTTTTTTTTTAGGAGCTTATTTTAGCACCTCCCAAGCTGAGCGTTGAGAATATATAGAGCAGCATTTAGGGAAAATGTTCATGTGGTGGTGGCTTCCTTTACCATGAGCTGCAGCCCTGCCAGCCAAGCTGAGCTGTGCCATTTAAGGAACACTGAAGCTTTGAGTGAAGCTTAAACTTAGAAACTTTGCTGGAGTGCACCGGATGCTGGGGGAAACCAGAACACACTTTTTGGATTGTCAGACCAAAGGCAGGAGGGTTCCCACAGAGCCCTCCTCCTCGTGGAGCTTCTGTTTCATATTTAGATTTTGTTTTTTACTGCCCAAAGAGCTTTTAGTTGGGTTCTGACTGTGGTGGCCTGGAAATGGAGCTAAATTAAAGCAGATTTTGTTTGTTTGCTTAAAAGTGCTAACAGACTTGGACAGTCCTGCAGCGTTTTTCAGGATTTACATCATTCTAAAATAGATTTGATTCAAAACAAATTTGATAAGAAAGCAATTCTCACTTGATGTGTTTGCATCTACCCCAAAGGAAGAGCTGAGCCTGGGCAGGTGTGCTGAGGGAGAATTTGGATTTGATATGAAATATTAAGAAGTTTATTTATTTTAATTGCTGGAAGATCCAAGAGAACACAAGGAGTTAAACGAAGAAGTTGGAAGACACAGGAGAAGTTGGGAGCCTGATCCTCAGTAAGTAAATGCCATTCCCACTGAGGGTATATCAGATGCTCCCATAATACTCAGCTTCATTTTTTGGGTTGTTTGAGGGTTTATGAATCCCCAGACAGAGATCCAGGGAAGTCTTCCCAAGCTGTGCCAAAGGATGAGGGTGATCCATTGAGTCATGGAAGTTTTGTGCTCATTTGTTCATCACAGCTGTGTGAGACAGCAGCTGGATTACAACACCTCAGAAAAATGATATATTAGCATCAAAGCCTTAGCCACAATAATTTTTCACATCCTTTAACAATATCACTGTATTTTTAACTCTAGTTTAGCCTTCCCTTCTTCTCAGCCTGCTGTCACAAACAGCTGACAAACCCAAGAAAAATCCCATAATAACTCCAGTTGTGGAATCACAGCTGGTTTGGAGAAGACAAACAACGTGTCCTCTTGCTTCCATCACTGAGAAATGTGACTTTCTGGTTTGCCTTAAAAAATGCACAGAGCAAAAAGAGAAGAATTATCTTAGAGGAACAGAATTAGCTTCTGATTAAGGCATAATTAATAACATGTACATAAGTAACAGTGTGTACATGATTAATAGAGTGTACAATTCCCTGTTGCAGGGCCAGTCTGTCCTAAATTGCTGATAACTGGTATTGTAATTAATCTACATAACTGGTGAAAACTGAAAAGAACAGAATTTTATTCTGAGAATGCAGGTAACTGGTGATGAAACCCAAATCAGAAGAAAAATAACTTTCATGGGCCAAAGCCTGTTGGTTTTACCTGCACAGGTGTGTGAAACCTCTGAGCAGCTGCTCTTGGACAGTTTGAAATGCAGCAACTGTGTGCAGATCTGTTGCCTCCTGTTCCAACGGCCTAACCAAGAGTGTTCTGAGGTAATCCAAAAGCTCTTTGTGGGTGAGAGGAGCTGCAGATTCAGTTGCAAACTCCAGGAAAGTGCTGATGGATTTATTCCCCTGTGCAAAGCCCTGGCACTGAGTGCTGACACCAAAGCCTCGGGCTGTGCCCGACTTGTTTGGAGTGCCTTGCCCATGGGTTTGTAAGGCCATTCCCAGCTAGTAATTGGTGACTGGATGTGGTCAGGGCAGGCAGACAAACACTGCAGGAAGGGGCTGAATCACTGAGTAAATATCCTATCCATGCTGTAGGAGCTGCTGTTCCTCACAGCAGCACCTTTGGGGGGGATGTGACGTGGTTGTTTGCAGGGAAATGTCACCTGAAAGGAGAATTGAGGTCAGATGTGTTCCAAATCCGCAGCTCCACACTTTCCTCGTGCATCTCTTGTCTCCTTCAGACCAGTTTAACATCCCCCCTTCTTCCCACCCATCCCCTTAGAACTGAACCCCCACTCTGAGGTCACAGCAGAGAAGTTTTCATTCTGTAAATGCCAGCATAGTTGCATCATTAAAAGCCCCCAAAGCAGATGGTCTGGGTTAAAGCAAAAAGGCTTTTTTTTTTTTTTTGCCAGTGAAGCAGCATTATAGTGATTAGAGCAGCCTGTTGGCAGTTTCTGTCAGCAATTTTTGCAAGCATGTAATATATAAAAGGATAAAAATACCATTTACTGTGATTTGCTCACCACGGAAAGAGGCCAAAGTGATACAGTACCAAAATCAGGGGGCAAAAAAGCCCTGCAAGTAGTTTTCTGTCCTCTCTTCTGCACTTTTCCAGGATCCTGGTGGATAAATAAATCTGCTTGAAGAGTATTACCCTCCCTGTGGGTGCTGGGACACCCCATTAGCCAACAGCCCCACTCTGGGGCAGCAAAGTCCTCAGCAAAGCTGGATAGTTTTAAAATCATGGAGCACATTTTTTAAGACAAAACCCTCATTTCTGAGCTTTGAACTCCAGGAAATTTGCCATGATTTGGGAAATATCTCTACCTTGAGTTATGATGCAAAGTTTCAGCAAAAACCTTGATATTAATGAACAAGAAATGGAAAATCACAGGCAAGATGCTGCAGTGACACCAGAAAATCCTCCTCCAGTTCCTGCTTTCCTGTTCCACTTGGCATGAAATGTTTTCTTGACTCCTACTTACTATTCTCATAAAAACCACAGGGGTTTCTTCTCACTGCTACTTGTTTTGTCCAAGATCCAGTAATTGGTACCATGTGAATTCACATTTTGCAGTGACAGAACAGAAAGGGGGTTCCAAAAAATCACTTCAGCATCTCCACCTCTGGCAAACATCAGGGCTACAACCCCCCAGTCTCTAAAAATCCATGGATTTGCACATCAAGTAGTTTATTTTACTCCTGCTGGTAACCCCTATGTGAATATTTACAGCTCAAATGGAATCAGGATAAAAATTCAATAGTTGTTAGATTTTTGTGAGAATTCTGTTGCCTCTTCAGGCTGGAATTGTTTTACCCTTGGTTTGCCTTGATATATTAATAATAATTTTAGTTATTGGTAACATATTTAGCTAAGTTTGATGCACTAAAAATTATGCCTGTGGTATGAACCAGTGAACGATTAATGATGCCAGAAAAAGAAGGAAAAATTAAAATCAGAGTCAGAGCACCCTGTGAAGTGTTAAGGTACATCTTAAAGGCTTGGTGGGAGGGTTTGGATTCTCCAGCCCCCTGTGGGTTACTTCTCCTCTCCAGGGTACTTGGATCATGTTCCCCCTGATAGCTTTGGTTTAACTGAGCTGTGTGTGAGAAACATTCCCTCAGCAGGGAGCCCTTCAGCTGGGCTGGGATTCTCAAGGGAAAAAAAAAGCCTCTTTGGAACCCCTAAGGCACAGAAGAGATCCTTTGATTCAAAATCTTTTGGAGCTGGGCTCACCTATTGCAGCTCTCAGCCTCATTGGTGAATAAATAGGCCTTCAAATTTCCCCCTGTTTGTCTGCCTGGATCCTTTTTCCAGCCTTCAGCCTTGATGGCCACAACTGAATCATTTCTGGTGACAAATAAACCCTTAACAGGGGGTTCTCCATTCTGATGGAGATATTTTCAGCTGGTATTGTTAGGAATGAAGTTTAAAAAAAATGAACAGAGGTTTTCAAACTGGAAACACACAGCTACTTCTAAGGATAACTGTAAAGAAATGGAAAGAAATGTCAAAGTCCTGGCAAGAGATTTTAATCCAGTAAAATCAGGACTGTGAGAGCAGGAACTGGATGTGGAAATTCACTGGCTCCAGACCTGGCCCATCACTTGATTGCCTTGGTGTAGATGCTGGATGAGGAATTTCTGTGAATAAGGCAGAACACATCCATAGGATGGGGAAAAGGGGATGGACAAACAGTTCTGCTGCTGGCAGGTGTCACTGAGAGCTTCCTGTGGCACATGGAACTGGTGCCTGGGATGTGCAGCTCTCTCTGCCCCCCAGCAAATCCAGCCTTGATGACCCAGGGAACAAACAGAGGACTTTGGAATATTCACAGAGATGATGCTACAGAAATTCCAGAAGCCACGGTGGGATTAGCAGTTAGCAGAGGGAACTTTTCCACAAAAACCTCCAAGAGATTTCAAGATGTAACATTTATAACTTTGAAAATATAACCAAAATTTTCATTTTTAGGTCTCTGAATGTTATCATCTGGTCTCAGCAGAAGAACAGTGGTGTAATTAACAGCTTCATTAATGCCAGAGTAATAATTATGAACTGTAGGAATGGCTATTGCATCAGGAATTATTCTTGTAGAACTGCAGCAGCTTTTTGATTCTTCAGAACTCAGGAGAAACATATAAAGGTAAAAGAAATAGTGAAAAATATTATTTAATTCGAATCTACAAATACCAATATGTTAAAAAAGAAGAAATATTGCAGGTGGATTACACAGTGTCTGTACATAGATTTCAATTATAACAGTGTTTAAAATGATTGATTTTCATTTATTTCAATGCCACAGCATGATCACAATGTGTCTGCTGTGAATTTTTTCAGGGCAAAATTCAGAATTGTGCTTCATATTTCTAGTTGGTCAAATAACCCAGATGCCAGTTGCTGTTTGCTTTGTGTTTATTGCATTTATACTTATGGATGTATTCTGTAAATATTCTCAGAGTCACCACACTAGATTTCAGAATGAAATCTGAATCTTCCACAGAATCATGGAACAGAATCCTGGAATGGTTTGGGTTGGAAGGGACACTAAAGCTCATCCAGTTCCATGGGCAGGGACCCCTTCCATAGAGCAGCTTGATCCAAGCCCAGCCCAACGTGGCCTTGAATAATTAGAATTTCCATGCACATTTCCACATAGTACCGAGGTACCTGGTTCATCAGATTCCTGAGCGACTTCCCAAGGCTGGGACGAGTTTCTGGGAAGTTTAACACCTCCAGAGCTTTCCCACCACTCCTACATTTGCTCTCATTTTAAAAAGAACACTATAATTTGATATTTAATTATTGTCCAGCCTGGAAAGGATGCAGCTGGGGAGGAGAGTTTGGAGCAGCTGCTGAGATGTTGGAGCAGCCACGGAGCCTGGAATTTCCCTGTTCCTCCGGAGCCCACCTGGGAGAAGGAGCAGAGGGGCTCTGTACCCCTGACCTCCTCTCTTTGCTTTGGTGTCACTTGTCCCCAGGAGCTCCGAGGAACCAGCAAAGCTCCGAATCCCAGCCCAGCTCATTGAGGCACAGCGGGAGCGCCGGGATTAACCCGAGCGGGAATACAGCGAATTCCTGCCTGCCCTTTCCTTGCCGGGCACGGCTGGGGCTGGGACACAGCCAGAGGAGAGCAGCGCTGGCAGCTCCCGCCATTCCAGGACATGGATCGGCACCAGAGAGTCTCTCAGGTGCTGCTCCCTCTGCCAGGTTGGGCACAGGAGCAATCCACGTTCAGTGCACCTCCCTCTTCCGATTTTTTGGTTCTTTTTTTTTGGAGTTACCGACTTCTCTGAGGTAAAACGAGAAGGGAGATACTTTGGAATGTTGGGCCTCAGCATCACAGAGAGCAGGGCTGGGGGAATTCACTGACAGCCCGTTGCCTTGCCCACTTGGGAGTTGCTCTTTTCCTGATCCTAAGTTCTTAAGGAGATTTTCATGGGGAATTCTGCTTTCTTTAAATTGTTTATTTAGTTAGACCCTGGCACAGGGTGCCCAGAGAAGCTGTGGCTGCCCCTGGATCCCTGGAAATGTCCAAGGCCAGGCTGGAGAGGATTTGGAGCAGCCTGGGACAGTGGAAGGTGTCCCTGCCATGGCAGGGAGTGGCACTGGATGGGCTTTAAGGTCAATTCCAACCCAAATTATTCCATGAGAACTGCTACTCATGCAGCAGGAAGTGAGAATTGCTCATAAAGCAGACAGAAAAGTCACAGAAATAAATGTTCCCTCTTGTACAATGACATTTCCAATGAATTTGGCTTTTTTTTTCCAGGTATATTCACCACTGGTGACACTGAATTGTTTTCAGCACAGTGTCCACCACAGTTAGTTCATTAAATCTTAAACTCAGCACTAATCTTTACCTCAAATCTCTCATTCTTTACCATACTTGGTGTGTGCAAAAGAAATAGGAATAGAGAAATTTATTTAAAACATTTTAAAAGCTTATGACACTTAGTTCTGAAGGTTTCATGTTCTGGGTCTTATCAATACCTCTCTCAGTCAAGAGGAAGAAGGCAAATGAATTTTTACAGTGGACATTCATCATCTCTAAAATAGAACTGTCACTAAGACAGACAGACCCCTGCCAAGATAGGTCCATTAAATGTACTTAAGATTCATAAAACTTTCACAAGGACAGAGGTCTAATAAGCCCAAAGAGGTCTGGTAGACAAGGAGAAATCAGAGCTCTCCTGGTCCATTTGCACCCTCAGCTGAGTTTCTGGGGTTGTTTTAACTTGCTGGTCCCTCCCTGAGTTTGAAAGCCTGTTCAGTTTTAATTAACCTGTTGCCTGTTCAACCTTGTTCCAAATTTGAACACTTATTTGGAATAAGGTAGGAGGTTCAGGGTGAAGTTACAGAGATGGAGCAACCTGATCTGATAGATCCTTACTAGGGGAGGAACTGTTCCTCCTCCTCCTCCTCCTCCCTGCATTCCTGGAGCTTATCCTGTGCTGGCTCTGCTTGGGCCCCTCCAGCTGCAAACCAAGCAGAAAACACAGTTTTTATCTGGGAATTTTATCAGCTCACCACAAACTCTAATGAGTGCTATCCATGGAATATCAGAGTGGAAGCAGAGCACACAGGAGCTCCACGCACAGGAGACTGCAGGGCTTTCCACATACCTCTGCTCCTGGAACAAGGAATTCAGGAGGAGCACAAAGCCCTTCTGTGAGTTTTGCTGCACTGGGCAAGCTCGTGGTACAATTGGTATTCCCCAGGGGTGGTTCCCACCCAGAGCAAAATGCAGCTGGTTTTTATTGCAGGAGGTTTTGTTTGTGCCAGAGGTCTCTTCCATCCCTCTGCCCTCAGCAATGGGAGCTGGGCACACCAGGGCTGGGACATCCCTGTGCCCTCAGGCATCAGCCAGTGCTGAGCAGGGAAAATGCTCCCAGCTGGCACAACCTGGACAGAAAAGAGGAGGAAAGAAAAAAAGCACAGAAAGTGTTGCCTGTTGAACAAAGCAGGGATTTCTGGTTGATCCCCAAAACCCTCCCCAGACAGCTCATGCCAGGGGTGAGAGGGGTGATGGCACAGCCCTGACTGCAGCCAAACCAACCTGCTCTGCATCTTTGCCACCATTTCTTATCAAAACCCTGCCCTGATACAGAAAGGCTCTTACAAAACATCACAAAGCCTGCTGCTGCCAGGGAATGATTGCTGCTAGCATTTATTTTTCCACAATTATTTTCAGGGTTGTCCTTTCGAGGCAGACCAGATCAAGGAGTGGTGCGTGCAGTACCTCATCCCAGGATAAATCCAGGGAGGCTCTATGACTCAGGAATGACTCACTGCTCCTCCTCTGTTCCTTCCAGACTCTTGGGGGTGTGCTAATTTATTGTCAGTCTGTATCTGCAGTCAATTATTCCCCCCAGCTCAGCTCTCCTGTGCAGGAGGGATTCAGGCACGTTCTGCTCATTCCTCACCTCTCCAGAGAGGCAAACAGGTGAGCAGACAGTGTCACCTTCACTCTGTCATCCAGAGGAAAGAGGGAGGTGTTTTCCCTTCCTTGAATAACACATCCAAGTTAATGATTTGGAACTGGAGTGTTCCTACCAAACCCCCCAAATCCCAATTACTAAATCAAGATTGACCTTTCAGAGAGTTATTTCGAAAAACTTGGATAAAATAAGGTGGGTATGACTCAAACAACAGGAGGAAAGTGTCTGCATCACAGTCAGGGCCCACAAACTGCTTTCACTGTCAGAATCAAGCATTCAGAATAAAAAACACAAAACAAGAATGATTAATCTTTTTTTTCTCTTTAGTGAGACAGATTGAAGCACCCCAGTGGAGCTGCAGGGGAAGTGTTTAAACAATGCCTGCTTAGTCTCCAGCAAGTCCTCACTGGTAGGAATACAAGAAAAGAAAAAAATGACTAAAATATGAGATTTTTTATGTATGCAGGTACAAGATACACAGTCCCAGAGAATCACAGAAGCATGAAAAACACTGAGCAGCAAATAGGCCTTTTCAGCTCATCCCAGCCAAATTTTATGAGCCTGAGGACATGACAGATACAGCAGAAACACATAAAAATATTTTTCCAGTGGCAATGCTGATTTAAAAATCCCTTCCCCCATGTCATTCAGCCTACCCCCATCTGATTTTTCTCCCTCCTTCCTCCCAGCTTGTTTTGTGAGACATTTTTCAGTGGCAGCACTGGCTCAAGGTACAGTACCTTCACCACTTCCAACTGCTTATTCCCAACCTTGTGTTACCCTGGCACGAGGGGCTGTGTGGTAAGTGCTTGCTCTGCACACACTGGGGCTGCAGTGGCCCTGGCATTGAAAACAAAGGTGCAGAATGGCAAAATAGCATTGAAATATCATTTTGGAATTATATCCTTTAAAATGTAAACAAATCCTCACATCCTAAATTCATGGAATTACAGAATCCTGGAATGATTTGGGCTGGAAGGGACTTCAATGATCTCGTCCCAGCCCTCTGCCAAGCTCCTCTCATTAAATGTTCTAATCAGCCAAACCTTCTGAGGCAGTAACAAGCTCTCAGAAACCCCACAATGCTGCAACTTGACATGATTATATATTCAAATAATTTTATTAAGCACAGTGTGGGAAGCTTGGCTGTTTTTCAAAATATCTGCATCCAAAAGAAGTCCTTACACCTACAAAAATAGCAGTTGCAGACAGACTCCAGATCAGAGTGTTATTCACAACATCAGACTTGTGATCAATAGCTGGGAGAGTGTTGCCAGAAATAGTCCTGCCCTGGGAAACGCTTCCTGCTGCCTCAGAACAGGTTGTGCTCCTGTCCTTCTGCAGTTTCTCCTGAATTTCATCTCCAAGTACACAAAGAAGCAAAGCTGCCTGACTGCTGTGGCTGTGCTGTGAATCAGGCCAGAAACACCAAAATCACCAACACCCAGCACCCCCTTGTGTGTTTTTAACGGGGCTGAATCCCTCATCCCTTTCCCCCCACTTGCACAAGAATTCACACAGCCTCTTGATGAACCGGATGGGAAATCGATCCAGCTGGAGAAGCAGAACTCCACATCCCCATTCCAGCACAAAAAAGGCTCTCCCAGCCAGATTGCTGCTCAGTCTGTGCTGTGTGCAGACGGGACAGAGTGCTGAGTTCTGCCTGAGGCAACCCAGCCTGGGAATGCGAGACAGTCTGAGGCTCCACCTGGAAACAATTTCCCCCCCATCCCTGTTTCCCTCTCTCCTTCCCTGCAGCGTGCCTCGGTTCCCCCGTGCAGCACCACAAACAGCTTCACAAGCACGGAGCAGGGACCACTCCTGTGCCCGGGGCTGGGGAGAGCTGGGGCTGCTGCCAAGGAAAAGTCTTTGCAACTGGGGCCAACTAATCAGGTAAATGCTTCCAGTCTGCCCAGGCCGAGCCGTGTCCTTTGCTATTCTCCAAATATTTATGTCTTTGTGAAACACATAAACATTTCATCAGAGGTCCAAATCCCCAGCATTTCATGTGAAGTTGTTGTTTCCATGCTCCTGAACCCCCTTCAATGTGAGTAATTCACACTGGGGGGGAGTTCCTGACTTGCCTCACCAGAATCATGGAGCCCCAGAACCCAATCCAGAGATCCAGATCCCCAGAATCCAATCCAGAGATCCAGATCCCCAGAATCCAATCCAGAGATCCAAATCCCCAGAGTCCAATCCAGAGATCCAAACCCCCAGAATCCAATCCAGGGATCCAAATCCCCAGAAACAAATCCAGAGATCCAAATCCCCAGAATCCAATCCAGGGATCCAAATCCCCAGAATCCAATCCAGGGATCCAAATCCACATCCAGGCAGGGAAGGGATGGGAAAGTGTGACAGAAACTTCTTCACTGTTCTGTGTTCCCTACCTGCAGCTGAAGTTCCTTATTCCTCTTTTTCCTTCCTTTTTTCCCCTCTTCCTCCATCAAAAAACTGTTTGCCTTTAGACTTTCCAAAAGGAACAAAAATACAGGAGCAGTTTGGGAAGTTCATGTAAATCAGCTGGTGAATGTAAATTTAGTCATTCGCTTCATGTAAATTCAGCTGGTAAATGGCAGTTTGGTCTTTCCTCTACTATTTACTAAGAATTTACACACACAGTAAATCTCATCTTAAAATTCTGAGCTCCCCACTAATCTAGCCCAGCAAACACATAAGAATCTTCCCAGTTAGGATGAGTAATTGAGGAGCTGAATTATTCAGCATTGTGTGGTCTGTGGCAGCCTGGAGATAAAATTCCCAAGTCTCTGGTACTTCATTTACTTTCTGCAAAAAGCCTTCCCTTGGTAATTTTAGAGCTCAGAGCATTGCAGCACATAGCAAGTTCCAGCTAAATAGCAGTCCCCAAAAGTTAGCTGTTTCCTTAATGTTCATGAATATTTCAGGAACTCTGCTGAGAGGTTTTCAGTGCATTCCAGGACAATGATTCCAGGTTTCTTTTCTGCCTGGAGAGGAAACGTGGCTGGATTGTGCCACACTCTGAATTATTCTTTTAGTCAGGATTTATTGCTATTACAGAATCAGATCCTCTGAAAATATATGAAAATATAATCCTTGACATGAGATGAGCACGATTTTTGGCTGTTGTGAGAGCAGAGTTATCTCTAGAAATTCATTCATGGAGTTGAGAAATAGACTTTGCTTTTCTCACCCTTTCAGCTCACTGCTTTCCACTACTTGAACTGGTAAAAACGTTTGGATAAAAATCTGACATAACAGCCACACACAAGATCAGCAAATTAGTCTTTTCCAGCTGAAATTTGATTTATTGTAAAAAAACTACAGTAATTTGCATCAGCATGTGGTATAATTTAGGAAATATTCACTTGTGGTACAAGTTAATTTAAGTATTTTAGTGTGTTGTTTCATTTATCTTCTTTTTCTTCTATTGGTGCAGTTTTAAATTACCATAAGACTTCCTAAAAATAATGGTGTGTTTAACAAATACATTTGCAGGTCTGTGTTCTGAGAAAGCTGAATGAGCACTTAAATAACACTAAAAAATCCATCTCAGGCTTTACAACACGTGCTTACCCTGAGTGCTTTGCCTTTAAAAAATGCTGACAGCAAACCAAGGAAGTGATTCAAATTTTAAAAACCCAGAATGTGAGAGAAGCCAATAATAAAAACTATCTGGGTCATTTCCCTCTGCAGTTAGAGCAGAGAGCTCACAAAGAACCTGAGCTCTGGTGAATCCCCACGTGGCAATGTGACTTTACAGCTGCTGTGGGTGGGTTTGCACCAAATCTATGGAATTTTCAGGTTGGAAAATATCCTAAAAAGGGGTCTGGGAGTTGAGTGCAGTGGGAGCAGTGAGGCTGAGGGCTCACCAACCACCCAGACTGCTGGGCAAGAACAGGAATCCCTGTCTGGAGACTGGAGACCACAGATTATACTCCCTAAACTGTCCCTCTGCCTCATTAGCTGCTTCAGACTGGGTAAAACAAGGATGGCAAGATCCTCAAACACAGAGTCCTTGCAGCACTCAGTGTTTGTGTCCCAGCTCAGGGAAATGCTGCTGGAACAGTCACAGAGACAACAACTTACTGCTCCAGTTCCAAGGAACTCCTGATTACAGGTGGATTCATCCCCCCTGGAGGTTTGGGATGTGCCTGTGCCTCCTGGCCAGTCTGAAATCTGTGAGTTCAGTGACTGTGCTGGCTGGGGAACAGGGACATCCCTGACTGGGATGTGTCTCCAGGGGTGGAAAGCTCCAAGGAACACAGCTCAGCTTCAGCCACCCCACCTCAAATCAGCTGCTCTCGGAGTACAAGCCCACACTTGGGCTCAGATAGAAAGTATCTAATAAAAAAACCCATTTTTCTTTCTATTTTTTTTCCCATTTAATGCACACACTTTTGTTTAAGAGGACAAAACCCCTGACTTGCTAATTTTAATTGAGTCTCTGGACTGTGGGGCAGCTTGCCTTGATTACATTGTACTAAATTACTCATCCTGGACAGATCCTTCTCTTTATTTTCTCCTCCAAGAGCCAAAATATGATATTGCTTGGCAAGAATGAATGTGCATCTAAAATGTCAAATTACAGCTCATAACTATTACGGGATAGTTTTGGCCATAGCCCTTTGTGGCTGTTCCAAAACAGATTTCTCTTTCTAGGAGATCCTAAAACCTAATCCATGCTTCATGCTTGGGTTTAGGTGGCATTTTGGGCATGTATTGCTTGAGTTGAACTCGAAATTTCTAATTTCTCCAGACTTTCAAAGTTTCAGATTGCATGAACCAATAACTGTGTGTGTACATTGAGAACTGCAGGTCATTTCTTACCAAATCCAAAACAGCCACCTACAAAATTGCACATTATTTAACATAACAGAAGAATGAAATTAAGTTCATATTGGTCAACTTTTCATGTGAATACAGCACAGGAACCTGGTTGAACCTCTGCCATTAATTAACTGATAACAGCATTCACTAAAATTTAATGAGAGCCTGTTTCTTGGAGTTATAATTCTAAACCAGGTGCCACCAGTACAAACACTCAGGCCCTTCGAGTTCACTTTTCATGGGAATATGAAGAAATTTCTTTTTTTTTTTAATTTTTGGGGTTTTTTTAGCATCTACTAGTTTGGTCTTCGGTGCTAAATTTGCAGTAGATTGGATCCATGGAAATATAAAGGCTTAACAGATAAATGGAATTCAATCTTTGTATTCTGAACATGGATAGGAGTGATGGAACCATGAAGGTTTTGCTATAAATGTTTGTGCAATTCAGCTTTTACTTTAGCTAAGACAGGATGGTGGACATCATTTTAAACAGAAAAATTCCCATATCTGTTAGCAATACCAGTTTCATTGCTTGTTTTTGAGGAGGTCACACTCCAGGGAGAGGCAGATTCCAGCCTGGAGGGATGCCTGAAGCCATCCTGATATTCCATGTTCCTGCCTGTGGGGCCTGCTGGGAGAACTGGCTTTTAATAACTGGATTTTGTGGAGGTGAGAGGGACTGGTGGGTGGAGGGGGGAGTGTTAGGAGTGGTTTTGATGAGACAAAACTTATGGGCCTCCAGATGATTGCTCAAACAAGCTGAAGGATTCAAGCAGAGCTGCTCCTACTGCCAGATGATCATTATGTTATGGAAGAGGTTTGGATGGAAGAACTTGGGAATTCAGTGCTAGAGTAATGATGAATCCTCCCCAGACTTGTCAGATATCCCATGGCAGGAACTCTGCCTGTTTGCTGATGATTGAAAAAGACATCTTGGCAGGCCCAAATCAAAGACCTCCACAGCTTTGGAGGGTTTGAGCCTTTTAACCACATGGTAATTATAAAGACTATAAATAACACTGAAAAATCCAGTTCAAAGAGCCCTCAATAAATTATTTTAATGTGCTGTTATTGGCCCCCTCCTTCAGGATATCACAAGTCTGCACTGTCAGTCTGACAGGCTGAAATGTGCTCTGTCAAATCAACAGCTCAGCTCTGTCTTACAGACTGAGGGAAGCTTTGATTCCCTGTTTGCAGATGTGGCATTTGGGGACATGAGGCAGTTCTGGGGGAACAGTTGGACTCGATGGTCTCAGAGATTTTTCAGCCTAAACCATTCTGTAATTCCATCAAAGCTTCACTTTTTTTCCTTCATATCATGAGGAAAGCTTTGTCACCAGGACAGTTGTTTGGAATTGTTCTTTTCATGTTTGTCAGACGAAAATGACTCCAGGAACCCATGGATTGTGGTTTTTCCTGCCCAGTTCCTCACTGAGGTAGCCCAGGACAGCTGAGTGCAGACAGTGGCTCTGAAGGACCCAAGCTGGGCAGTGTCACCCACCCAGTGCTGCTCTGGTGGTCACAGCTTGGCCTCAGTGGTTTTGGAGGTATTTTCCAGCCTCAGTTAATCTGTGATTCTGTGAAATATTGAGTCTAGCTCTGAGTTCCCAGATGTAGGAACAGTGGCAAAATTCAGCTTTCCTGCCTTCTAATCAGTGATGAATGTTTGCCTTGGAAATCTCCCCAAGTATTTACACTGCTTCAGCTGGAACACTGCAGACCTGTGGGTTTTCTTCCTACTCCCAGCTGCTGTGGTCATTACCTGATGTAAATCTCTGTCTGCTCACCAATCTCAACCCTCCCTGCTTGTTTTGATGTGTGCACACTTGAGTATCTTTCCAAACCATGGAAAAGGTTTTTCTAACAAACAGAAATTGTCCCCCACTATCTGTGTGCTGGAAATGACATAAAACACTCTTTTCCTGTTCAGTGAGAAAATGATCCATGTTATCAGTATCTGCAGAAGAACAGAACTAAGAATTTAACTTTTAGAACAGTCCATACTGAGAAGTAAGCAGGGCTTTTGAACACTTTTAATCATCTTTAAACTGCACATTGGAGCATCTTTGTAATGTTTTAGTTGTAGCCCAAAACAAACTAGAACTTGCATCAAGTAACACCAATACCCACCCTGAAAACAGAGCTCACAGCCCCAAAATTTGGGAGTGTGTGGAAACCCTGCTGAGCCCTTACTGCACCTTTAGGCAGCCAAATCCTTTTGAAAATCTAGGCTTTAGGCCCAACCCTGCCAAGAGTTCTCTGTGGAAAACTCCTCCTCCTGCCTGGGGCTGACCCTGGCACAGCTCTTGTAAAGGCTCAGCTTTCCAAACAGCTCAAAGCAGGCAGGAAAAAATCATGGCAGAAGTGGTAAAGAGATCAGATCCCAGGTGATTGATTCAGATCCTTTCAGAGACAGGAATTCTGATTTGTGAACAGCTGGGAAGCACTGCTGGCTCCTCCCTGGTGCCAGTCTGTGTGTGGTCACTGTGGAATGTGCTCCATGTGCCCTTTGGACACGTGTCAAAAGTCACATGTCATTAATTTCTCCAAACTTTGCAGTATTAAAGATGTAGGAAGGTCGTAGAAATGGAAAGTGCCTTATAAATGTGAAGAACTGTTTCCTGTGGTTTAGTTATTTTACTTTTTTCAGCCCAGCTTTCTTCCTGATGGCATGATTTGAGCTCTACCTCTGAGGTTTTTGTCCCAGAAGTGAATGGCTTGGAACAAAAGGGACATTTAACAGAATATTGCACCGTGTAACTTTGGTAGAGTCATTAAAGACAGACTGGATTTAGTGGCACTCCTGCCTCCAAAGATGCTGGGATCTCCCTGGGATCCCTGGCAGTGCCCAAGGCCAGGCTGGATGGGGCTTGGAGCACCCTGGGATAGTGGAAATTGTCCCTGCTCATGGCAGGGGTGGCACTGGACAGAATTTAAGGTCCCTTCCATCCCAAACCACTCCAGGATTCTCTTTGCTCACACAGATCCCTGCATTTGGATAATCAGGACCTCAGAGAGTGGCCGAGACTTGTCAAACTCTCCTTGTCAGCAGTGCTCACAGACTGTGAGGGAACAAACACAATTCCAAGGCTTGTTCCATTCCCAACAGTGAAAAGAGCAAAAATCATCACTCAGAATCAACACTGTCACACAGACATCCAAAGAATTATGATTAGATATTTCAAAAGAAGCCTTTTTAATAGCAATTGTTCTATGTGGGATTTTTTTTCTCTTTTTTAAATTTCAGTATAAAGTATTTGGTATTTGAAGGCTTTAATTGTGTTGGCAAAAAGCCACTAAGAGGCTTTGATTTTTGGAAACAAATCCATGTGACTGATCCGAGTGGGACCATAATGGCTACAAGGACCCATCCATTAGGAGCTATTTTTAACAATGAAGTCAAAACTGGAATGTGAAAGTAAAGCTAAGACTAAACTACAACAAACTAAAACTTGCAATATTTTTAAAGATTAAACTGTCCTGCAGTTACAAAATAGCTAAAATTATTCCTTGATGCCTATATCCCAAGTTATGTTATCCCAAGTTATATCATTCCTTAAACATCTACCAACAAAACCCTGAGTATGGACAACACTGAATGGTCAAGGTGTGTTGGAGTCTTTCCCAAACTTCTTTCCTGTTACTTTTTGCTTTAGTTCATTATTGGTTTGTGCTTCTACATCTTTGACCTGTCTTTCATTTTGTTCCTGTCTGTATTTTTGTTATCAGTTGTTTCCTTTCACGGCTTATTTGTCTTTGAGTGTTTTTGGCAACGCCCTGTCTAGTTTCAACCATCCTTGATGATGTTCTGCATTCCATCATTCCATGTGCAACAGGCAGCAGGGCATGGATCCTTGAGGTATCCAGTAAATAAAAACCATAGATACACTCCCAAACTGGTTTGGGTTGGAAAGGACATTAAAGTTCATCTCATTCCACCCCCTGCCATGGGCAGCGACATCTTCCAGTATTCCAGGCTGCTCCAAACCCTGTCCAACCTGGCCTTGGACACTTCCAGGGATCCAGGGGCAGCCCCAGCTTCTCTGGGCACCCTGTGCCAGGGCCTGCCCATCCTCACTGTAAAAGTCTGCCCAATATCTGATCTAAATCTCTCCCCCTTCAGTTTAAATGCATTCCCCTTTGTCCTGCTGCTAAAAGGTGATGGCAGGGGGTAATGAGCTCGTTCTGGGCCATGCAAAGGACTCTGTGAGCACACAGAGCTCAGGGCAGGAGACAGCAGCTTCCAGAGGGTGGGATGGGTACACAGCATCCTCCTCTGGGAAATGGGGAGAGATGGAGGGGAGTAGAACTGGGAAAACTGCTCAGTGTGAGCAACTGGGGTCAATCAAAGTAGAGCTGGGGAAAGGACAAAGCATTGCCCAGAGCCATGGGGATGGGAGAGCAGTGGGGCAAATGTGATGGTGAGTTCACGTTGGAGAAGAGCAGGCTCCAAGGAGAGCTCAGAGCTGCTGCCAGTGCCTAAAGGAGCTCCAGGAGAGCTGGAGAGGGACTGGGGACAAGGCATGGAGGGACAGCACACAGGGAATGGCTTTAAGCTGAAAGTGGGTAGATTTAGATGGGATATTGGGCAGGAATTGTTCCCTGGGAGGGTGGGGAAGGTGCCCAGAGAAGCTGTGGCTGCCCCTGGATCCCTGGCAGTGCCCAAAGCCAGGTTGGAGACGGTGGAAGTTCTCCCGGGGTGGGCAGGGCAGATCCCCGGGCTGATCCCCGGGGTCGGTGCCTGGCTGATCCCCG
>JBBMKD010000005.1:1090663-1116321 GCA_037834095.1 Argya squamiceps
GCACAAGTCCCTGACAGGAGGGGACAGCCAGGGGGGATTTGGGATCTGCTCCCAGGGAACAGGGACAGGAGGAGAGGAAACGGCCTCAGGCTGGGCCAGGGGAGGTTTAGGTTGGATATTTGGGAATATTCTTTCATGGAAAGATTGTCTAACCCTGGCACAGGTGGAGTCTCCATCCCTGGAGGGATTTGAAATCCCTGTGGATGTGGCACTTGGGGACAGGAGACAGTGCTGGGAACAGTTCAATTCTCTGACCTAAAAGGGCTTTTCCAACCTAAACAATTCCATGATTCCCACAGCTGGAGCAGCTGCAGCATCCACCTGGCTGTGCCTGTTGCTGGGAATTGTGGCTGGGACGTTCCAGTGGAGGTCACCACAGCTGCTCCAGGCCAAAGCTGAGCTGGGACACACTGGTATCCTCCTGACAGCTGCTGGGGTGGGAGCTGTGTGTGCAGAATCTGACTGGGTTTATGTGGGTTTGATGTCTCTTGGTTGTTTTGAAAACAAAGCTTTTGATTACAAATTATCTTTGTGGGAAGCTGTTGGTGTCCCTTTCTAGTTGGCTTTTCATCCTGGAATTTTTATATATAAAAAGTATCTTAAAAAGGAAAAAAACCCCAGATCTCTGTGCAGCAACATCTCAGCTTTGAAAACTTTTTGAAAGGGAATTTTCAATGACTTATTTTATGTGAGTTACTTTAAATATCCCTTTCCAACCCAAACTTCTGTGATTGCAAGGATGCCTTGTCCCAAATCACAGATCCTTGGTTCCAACAAGCCCAGGGAATGCAGGAGAACTCTGTGGTCCAGGCAGATCCACAGCCAGGGAAACACTGGCAGTCCAGTTTACTTTACAAATTTAACTGATTGGAAAAGTGGAGGGATTTATTTAGCACATGAGTCCTCTGGGCTGAGGGGATGGATTTAAGGAGGTGCAGGTTCACTGCTCCCTTCCCTGGCTTAGGCTGGAAAAAACAGAATTGTTGTGACTGGAGGAGCTCAAACTTCCTTGTGTGTCTGGCCCGGAGAGATAATGAGTCATGTGTGGCCATGGCTGAGCAGCTCTCCACAATCCCAGCTCATTATCTAAATGTCTGATTTGGCTCCTGAGCCCCGAGTTTCCAGGATTTCATTTTCTTTCCTGGGATTTCATTACCTTCCTCGGGCTGAGCTGATCTTTTGACAAGGGAAAGGGCTCGGATTTCCAAGGTATGGATAGGAAAGAGTGTTTCAGGCTGGGGACAAAGAACATTTTTGTGTGCCTGACTTCCTTTCATCCAGGGCCTCTCCAGGAGCTGGTCGCTGCTCCGTGGCCATGAATGCCAATGGATCCTCTGTATAGACACATTCCTGCAGTGCTGCAGCCTTGGCAGAGGCGCTGGGAGCCCAGGAGAAAGCAGACACCAAAGGTCATGTCTGTTTAGTTTAGGTCTGCTCAATCCTTTCTTTTGAAGAGCTGTAACTGTAGCTGAATGGGCAAAAGTGCCAGAAATGGAGAGTTCCCAGGCAGGAATGTCAGTGCTGGGAGCTGGGAATCCTCGGAGGTGCTGGATTTTTTCCTCTTTTTCACAGCTGCATCACTTCCAAACTCAAACCTGCAGAGAGTTCAGGTGACAGGTTCAGTCCTCGTGCTGCTGCCCGGCTCTGTTGATTTAAATGTGACCTGAGCACTTCCCAAGCAGTGCTTCTGCTGCCTCCCAGCCCTTTGTGAGGGAAAACCCCTCCACAGGAAGCCTTTTCCTTGGTAAATAACATTGAGAGCCTTTGAAGTCGGCCTATAACTCGCTGATAGCCTGGGAAAGCCTTTGAAGGGCTCAAGGTGTCCAGTGGGGAAGGGCCCGGCCCATTCACATGGAGATGAAATTCCTCACATTTCTGAGCACGGGCAGTTTCCAGGGGATCTTGTCTTGGGGAGTGTCAGGCTCGGGAGAAAAGCTGCTGGATAACAACAGCTCTTCCTGCTCCTTCGGATCTGTTTGCAGGGATTTCATACCTCAGCTGGGCGTTGCAGGAAATGCATCTCATCCCACTGCAAAACTGACTTGGAAGAAGATCAGGCTCTCTGTGGCAATTAGTAAATCAGTCTTGCCTCTTTTTTTCTTCTTTTAAATAAAATATTTTTGAATATCCATTTCTGCATTTAGGGAGCTCTACTCTTGCTCACCTCATTTGAATTCGTTGCTGCTGTTGAATATGGATGTGAATTATGGAGATCATTCATTCAGCTCTCCCAGCAAGTTGTGCCTCATAAGATTTCCCTGCTTTGCCTGGGGCTGAGGGAATAATTCCTTATCTCTGTTCCCCAGGAGCCCTTTGGCTGCTTATCAAGGAGCTGGGAATCCCCTGTTCCCTCACTTCTAAAGGCTCTGGGCACAGCTCCTCCTGCAGCTCCTTGGGAACTGATTTATTGGGAGAAACCTCCAGTTTGTGCTGCTCTGAAAAGGCTTTGCTGGTAGCAAAAGTAGCACTGGAGAACAAACCTTGAAGAAAAATACAACTCCTGGGACATGAGAGTGCCCAGAAAATGTGACTGGATTGTGGAGTCACAGAATGCCAGGATGGTTTGGGTTGGGAAGGACCTTAAATCCCATTTTACCCCACCCCTGCCATGGCAGAGACACCTTCCACTGTCCCAGGCTGCTCTAAGCCCATCCCTGTTCTGGGGATCCAGGGGCAGCCACAAAGATTCTGTTCTGATCCAGCAAACTTGGGTTTGATGGTTGGGACAGGTTCATTTTTATGGTCTGGGGAAAAAAAAAAATACAGAGAAACCTGTAGTACTGAAAAAAAAGTCTTGGAAACAACAGAAATATGGGTGTTCAGCTGCAACAGGATGTGTGGAAACTCCCATTGTAAATCAGGGTGGAATTGGTGCCCCGGGGCTTTAAAGGATTTTGGTCTGGATAAAGCTTGAAGTCAAATATAAGAAAGAAAAACCTTTCCCAAGGGGAGTGGGTTTCCAGTAGGCAGTGGGGTTATTTAAATATACAATTATTCTGCGTATAAAACCTGCTGCAATGTTCCAAAAAGCGTTGTGAAATGAGAATTCTCAGAGAAAGACTAATTAAAAGCCTCTGTGTCACTCAAATTTATTAAACTGGAGAAAGGGAGAGGCAGAAAAGAAAAAAATCACGCTGCAATAAATATATATTTATAATCCTGAGTTGTATCTATGGTGTTATCCAGGTTCTGGCTGTTCCAGTTGGAAAAGCTGGGTCTGTCCGTGATAAATTAGCTTGTTTATTCCTACCCTGCAGTCACTTAGGGTAATGAAGCAGAAGCCTTTTGTGTGTGCTCGCTGGGAAGTGCTGGCTGGCTCCGAAGGGGGTAATTGAGTAGAAAAGCAGAATGCTCCCGGTGCCGGGAGAAGTTAAATCCCCCCGAGGTCAGGGGGATTCAGCCTTTAATCAATGTGGACACAATGCAATTGAGAGTTTCCAAAGGGCTTGTTTATGGTGCTGGAGCAAGGGTCGGTGGTTAATGGGAGTGCTGGAGGTGCTGGGATGAGAAGGTGCAGGGATGTGATTCCCAAGGTGAGGGCTGGAGGGGAGCTGAGAGGGGATGGAAATCCTGGAACTCGAGGGCAGGAGGGAGGAGGTGTTTGAGGTCTTATCAGAGGAGCTTTTTGAAGATCTGCTTAATTTATTGAAATTAAAGTAATGACTGATGGGGGCTCTTACCCAAACCTAGGTGTATGTAATATCCCCCCCAAAAATGCTAAAAAATTGAGCTTGCTTGTCTCAGTAATTTTTTTTAATCTAAAGATTTAAGTTTAAAACCAGAGAAGCAGTGTTGTTGTTTTTTTTCTTTGAGGACTAGCTCCTGAGGGAAGCCCCTTGGACCTTGTTTTCAGCTGTCCTGGTGGGATCAGGCCCTGAGAACCCTGCTCTGACCTCCTGGCTGAACAGAAAGGATGAAATTCTGTGCAGAAATTGTTTCAGTCAGTGAGACATGGCTGAGGTGGCCCTGGCAGTCCTGGGGAAGCCCTCCCTGGGCAGTGGTAAAGGTGTCCAGCAAGTGTTTGCTGGCTAAAACCATCACAGGGAGCAGCAGGACCTGCTCTGCCCCTGGAATCTGGGATACACTTGGGATTTCTACAGTGAGCTGGGCACCTTTGGAGGCCCAGCTGGAGGAGATGCAGAGGCAGAAATGTAGGGGAACATTAGGTTAGATATTGAGAAGGAATTCCTCCCTGTGAGGGTGGGGAGGCCCTGGCACAGGAATTCCCAAAGAAGCTGTGGCTGCCCCTGGATCCCTGGCAATGCCCAAGGCCAGGTTGGACACTGGGGCTTGGAGCAACCTGGGATAGTAGAAGGTGTCCCTGCCCATGGCAGGGGTTTGGAATGAGACAAACTTTAAGGTTTCTTTCAGTCTGTGATCCTGTGGCAGTGCTGGCAGCTACAGCACCTTCTGCCCGTGGCTTTTGGCACTTGGCACCTCTGGTTTCCAACGCCCTGGCACGAGGGGTCTCTGCCCCATGGCTGCTGCCAGCCCCTGGGGCCAGGGTTCCCTCCTGGGGACTCCTGGCTGTGCTGGCTCCCAGAGAGCTGCACTGCACTGGCTCCTGCCCAACCCTCCTCTGGAAGCTCTGCTCCCCTCTTACTCTGAGTGGTATCTGCATTCCTGCAGTTCTCAGGGCAGCCTGGAGCACGAGGCTGATCCACTGTGTTGTGCACCCAGAGCTGTTCAATTCTTACCAGGCTGACAGAGATCCTGGGATCTGTGGAGCTGCTGCATCCCCTGGGCTGGGGGCAGCAGGGGCTGGGGGCAGCAGGTACTTGGGCAGCAGGGGCAGCGGGGCTGGGGTCAGAGGGGCGGGGGCAGCAGGGCTGGGGGCAGCCCTTGGCACCACAGCACAGCCCAAATCCCTCGGTGAGAGCTTTGTTTTGCATAGCACTTTGTAATGCTGTTGGCTGACTTGGCTGCAGCTCCACAAAGCTTTTTTTTTCCACTTGGTTCAAGGCTCACTTGGATTTAGTGGGCCAGGAGCCAAATCAGTAATGGAAGCCAAGCGCCGACGTTTGTTTGGTGCGCGATTCCCGACGAGGAATATGTATAGTAATTGTCTCATGCTCCTCAAAGCTGTAACTTTGGCAGAGGGGAGGCTGCAGGGAGCGTGCCAAGTGTTTAAAATCATAATCAGGCAGTGATGAAAACATGTATTTATGGCTATAATGAGTCGCATCAAAGCAAGAAACGTTCGGCTTCTCTGTAGAGGGAACACTGTCTCTTAATTCAGAAATGCCTTCGAAGTCACCCAGAATGTGTCAGAGTTAAAGAGCTCAGAGAGCTCATCTGAAATGCCTGGCTTATTTCACAGCAATATTCCTGATATTCCCTTCCAGCTGCAGTTTTAGCTGTGGTTACTGGGCTCTGCATCGAGGCACGGTGGAGGAGTCAACATTTATTGCAGTGTTTTATGCACTGTGGGCACGTCATGAGTGTTCTGTAAGCCTGGGCTTGCAACTTCATTTGTGTTTGTTTGTTGAATGTTTTGTTTTATTCTACTTTGCTGTTTCTTGGTACAGTATTTAGGGTGGATATTGGGAAAGATGCTTCCCCCAGAGGGTGCTGGGCACTGCCCAGGCTCCCCAGGGAACAGGCACAGCCCCGAGGCTGCCAGCAATAATTCAGGATATGTCCTGATTCTGATATCAAGAACTTGTTTGGTTTTGGAGTTGCTTTAATTACTGAATGTTGTGTGATTCCTGAGTACAGCAAGAGTTTGGGATGCAGCAGTGCAACAATGCATCCCAAACAGCTGGGCTGAATCTAGGAGTTATGGAATCCTTTCCGTGGGAAAAGCCCTCTAAGGTCAGTAAATCCAACTATTAACCTAGTACTGCCCATCTGCTCATTCCAGTCCTCTGGAGCCCACCCTTATCCCAGCATCCCTGAGCCTTTGGAGCTGGAAGAAACTCAGTGCTGTGAAAAAATGGAAAAAATGCAGTTTATAAACATTTGAGTAGCTTTTGAGTAACTTCCTCCTGCCTGGCATTGAGTCACCCGTGGGAAGCCGTGTGGATGTCACCCTGTGCCGAGGTGGCACGATGGGCAAGGTGCTCCATAGGGCTCCTGGTTGCCATCCCAAAAGGCTCCAGAGCTGCTGGGATCATCCTGCTGTGCCCAAATTACAAGGGAGTCAGGGCTGAATCATCTGGGTGTAGCAGTGCAGGGCCGGGGGCAGCAGGAGGGTGAAGCTCACTCTGGGGTTGTTTTCCTCGTTGGAATATTGGGAGTTTGTAGGGTGGTGTTGTTGCTGCTGGAGTTTTTGGGCAGGCTGTGATCTGTAAGGGAAGTCCTGGATGATCTGAATGAGGATGGTGACAACGTGAAAATCACCTGCAGAGTCTCATTTCCCATGGCACTCACTGCCCTGGAGGAAAATCTTCCTGCCCAAGGAGATGTGTGGCCTTGCATGGTGCAAATTCCCGTGGTAAATCCTGCCCTGCCCTGCAGGACCACGAGGTTTGGGATTAGTTTATCCATCCAGGTTTCCTTGGGCACATGCTTTCTGTGTGGATTTGCTTCAGTGAGCACAGGGAAAGGAAAAGATTTCAGTAAATCAGGATGATTTTGTGTGACCGAGGTATCTGGGACTGAACCAGCAGATCCCAGCTCTTCAATTAATCCTAATTTGATCCCACTACAAAGTCAGTAATACATCTGTGGATGTAATAAACTTAATTACTCGACTGTGAGATCAAAGAGCTGTGAAGGAGCAGCACTGGGTGCATTTGTTTTAAATTGCCTTCAAAGAGTCGAGCGAGGAGCAGCGAGTTTTGGTGGGGAAACCGCTGCACCAGCTGTCTGCAGATGCTCCAACTGTTCTCCTCTTGCCTCCCCAGCTCCCAGCCCCACGACAGCTGTCCCCTACATGTCAGTGAAGTGCATTGACGTGAGGAAGAACCACCACAAGACCAAGTGGCTGATGCCCTGGGGACCCAACCACTGCAAGAAGCTGAAGGACTTTGACGAGGCCGTGAGCCGGCAGATCGAGGCCAACGACATCGTGTTCGCCGTGCACATCCCCCTGCCCAGCAAGGAGATGAGCCCCTGGTTCCAGTTCATGCTCTTCATCATGCAGCTGGACATTGCCTTCAAGATGGACAACGACCTCAGTAAGTGTCTGGCAGAGGGAGGGGCTGCCTGGCTCTCATTGCCCAGTGAGTCTCCCCTAAAGGGGTTTTCACCTTGTGCCGTGAGTTGTGTTGGTGAGGTGGTGCTGGAGCACTTCCTCAGTCTGGGAATTGGTGATCCTGGAATGGCTTGGGTTGGGAGGGACCTCAAAGCCCATCCTGTGCCACCCCTGCCATGGCAGGGACACCTTCCACTGTCCCAGGCTGCTCCAACCTGGCCTTGGGCAGTGCCAGGGATGCAGGGGCAGCCACAGCTGCTCTGGGCACTCTGTGCCAGGGCCTCACCTCCCTCACAGACAGGAATTCCTTCCCAATATCTAACTTTAATTTCCCCTCTTTCAGGTCTTTTTTCCCCTCTTTAGTATTTAAATACTAAATAAATATATAACACCCTCCCTACACACACACAGAACACACAACACCCCCCCCCCCCCCAAACCTCAAAAATAATCCTGCAATAAAAGCTGGAAAATTATGTTGAGAGCAGCAAGGGCAGGACTGCTCTGGCCCTTCCTGGAAGGGAAGTTGTCCATGTGTTTGCATGTTTTAAAGTGTTTGGGGGAAATCCCTCTCTAACTCTGAGCTACAGTGAATAAACAATTTGCTTTCCAGACTGGTTGAGCTGGGCTGTGTGCAGCTCCTGCCCTGGCTCCAGCCTGGCTGTTGGGCTGGCTCCATGCTCAGGGATCTGTGGGGTGGGATCAGTTCAGGGAGTTGGCCAAGGTTAGGAGCTTTTTTAGCCAGCTTTGTGTCCTTGACCCCCTTCCTGCTCAGTGTGGAACTGAGAATCCCAGAATCCTGGACTGGTTTGGGTTGGGAAGGACCTCAGAGCTCCAGTTCCACCCCCTGCCATGGGCAGGGACATCTTCCACTAGCCCAGGTTGCTCCTTGAGCACTTGCAGAGATGGAGCAGAGATGATTTAATGCATTACCATTAAGATAAGTTAAAAATGAGATTGTAGAAAGCTTTCACCTGTATTCTTATCCCTGTAATTATCTCTGAAATACAGAGAGAGCAGCTTTGTGCCTTTATTAAGGCCTCACCTCCTTCCACTTGGATAGGTGATTGCATTAGGGAAACAGCTCTTTATTCCAAGGATTTTCAAGTTGAACCACCGTGCTGGAGTCAGAAGCAGACTGCTGGAATGCTAACCCAGCTTCTGGCAGCATTTCTGCTGCAAGAGGAGAGCCTTTGCTTCAGCTTTGTGCCCCTCAGTGGCTGAGTCCTGCAAAGGTGGGAGGGTTTTTGAGATCTCAAAGCAGAAAAGCTCATCTTGAGCCACCCCCTGGATAATAAAAAGGAGGTTTGGGCATTTTCCAATACTTTGTGCCAAGCTGAAGACAGACATAAATTAAGTGTAGAATCTCAGGAACTAGTGACACATTTGTTGCTTGCTAGATTGTGTTGGAACAGCTCTTAAAGAAATAAACAGCAGACCTGTTAAGCTGAATTTATAGCATG
The DNA here is from genome assembly GCA_037834095.1 of Argya squamiceps. Lineage (NCBI taxonomy): Eukaryota > Metazoa > Chordata > Aves > Passeriformes > Leiothrichidae > Argya > Argya squamiceps. The sequence continues at coordinate 1,099,265 of JBBMKD010000005.1, forward strand.
TGTGTGTGTCTGTCCCCTGCTGCTAAATGAAAGGGCCTCATTGATCAGGTGAGTGGGATCAGCTCCTCTAAAGGGACAGTGATAAGGATGTGAAATAACCTCGGTTCTTCTTTTAAAGCAACAATTCAAATTTCTTCTCTCTGGGGCTCTGAGCCCTCCAGGCCTCCTCCTGCTGTGGCTGATGCCAGCAGGGGCTGGTGCCAAACCAGGGCACTCCTGGAAGACACCACAGCTGCTGAAGCCTCTGGTCACTGTCCTAAAACTATCTTGGAGCTGCCTCAGATCATCCAGGAAAGCAGCACTGCTGGGAACTGCACAGGATTTATCCTGCTGAAGAAGCTGCTGCCTGGGGCACATCCTGCTCTCCTGGCTGCTGTAGCTCCACTGCAGGGCCTGGGGGTGCTGTGCAGGGTCCTGGGCTCTGCCAGCTCCCCTTCAGGGTCTGGAGGTGCTGTGCAGGGTCCTGGGCTCTGCCAGTTCCCCTTGAGGGCCTGGAGGTGCTGTGCAGGGTCCTGGGCTCTGCCAGCTCCCCTTGGCCTTCACCAGGGATGTTGCTGAGCCACATCAAAATGTCTCCTGCTTTTTTTCCTCCAAGGCTCTTGGTTGTCCTCTTCCCCTGCAATTCCTAAGCAAGGCCAAGGCACAGGATAAATCTGCATTTGGTTTTTTCAGGGTGCTGGGTGCCAAAAGCCTCCTGGGGCAGGGGCAGCTGGCCTGTGCCTCTTGGGAAATGTTGGTGACTCATGGTTGACTCCTCATCCACAGAGAGCTGGGGTCAGTCCTGTGTCAGCTCTCCTCATCTAGAATCTGTGTCAGCTCTGCTCTTCCAGGACCTGGATCATCTCTCCTCATTCATGGCCTGGGTCATCTCTCCTCATCCAGGACCTGTCAGGTCTCCTCTTCCATGGCCTGGGTCATCTCTCCTCATCCAGGACCTGTCAGGTCTCCTCATCCAGCAGAAAGGATTTTGCTGGGACAGAAGGGAAGGGCAGCCCTGGTGAGGTGCCCTGAGAGAGCCTGGCAGGGGTTGAGCCTCCTGGAATACCCTGTGGGATCTCACCTTTCAGAGGAGCAACCAGCCCTAATCACCTTCACCTTGGGAACTCCCTCTGCACTTCCAGTGGTTTTGAAACACAGATTTTTTGGAATGCAGATGTTTAGAAGCTGAGCTACTTCCCTGTGTTTATCCTTCCCAGAAAGCTGGGAGACACTCAGACTGTTCCTCTGAGGAGGAGGCTATTTCTGTGCTGTCCCTTTCTTGATGCATTGTGCACTCAATTATTAAAACCCCTTCCCAGAACTGGGAAAGGAGGAGGCCAGAGGAAGGAGATGGAGTTTCTTTGCAGCTGGAAAACAACTGTGTACAGTGAGAGGGCTGCAGCCTCCTTTTCTAATTCATCCAGCCTTGGGCTTTTTGGTAGGTTTTGTAATTTTAGGGAGCTGGTGAAGCATGGAAGTGTAATGGAAATAATTCCAGCATTTCTGCTTGCCTGCCATAGGCTTCTCCCCAGCCAGCTGTGTGAGTGTGCAGCTGGCACAGAGCCCCCTCCTGAAACAACTCCACTATTTTTAGGCCATTGTAATATGAGTGAAGATATCCTGGGCAAGTATTGTCCTATAAAGTGATTCATGGAAAAGCTCCTGGGCAGTAAAATGCCAGTGGGAAAAATGACACTGGTGGTGCTTGGAGCATGAGCAGGGAGTCCCTCACTGGGGGGATCACAGAGCTCAGAAACCTCCAGGAGTGTGTCTTGTCCTCATTTGGGTTGGAAGGAGCTCAAAGCCCATCCAGTGCCACTCCTGCCATGGCAGGGACACCTCCTACTATCCCAGGCTGCTCCAAATCCATCCAACCTGGCCTGGGACACTTCCAGGGATCCAGGGGCAGCCACAGCTGCTCTGGGCACCCTGTGCCAGGGCCTGCCCACCCTCCCAGGGAAGGATTTATCCCTGAGCTCCAATCTGATGCTGCCCCCTCTCAGTTTAAAGCTGTATAATGCTGTGCAGGGAAAGGAAAAGGCACCCTCCCCTCCCCAGAACATTGTCTATTCACCATCTGATTAATGTGAATAAGGCACGAATCTTCTTAAGGTTTGGTTCTCTGTCACTGCCCTCGTTCGTTCCTCAGGGACAATGGGAGTTGCTGATGGAAGGCTGGCGCAGGATTGTCATGGAATCATTTAGGTTGGAAAATACCTTTAAGATGGAATCCAACCACTAACACAGCTCTGCCATCAGTCTGCTGAGCTGAAATATGGATATATGGATATATCTATATTTTATGTTGACAGCCCTGAAGGGTCTCTGCACAAAACTCATTTCCAAGGGGAGGTGTCACCCCAGTGGAGAGACTGATGGAATTCCAGAGGGAGCCTCTAATCCACTGGCCTGGAAAGGCATGCAGCAGTTCATCTTCTGCCTTCTGGTTTTCATACTCGATGGCAGCAGCAACATTTGGACTGCAAAGATGAAATACTGAAAGCTGTTTTTCTTGGATTTAATCCCAAGCATTCCAGTTGGTTTTATGGCTTCTGAAATGGAGTTCATGGTTCTTTTTAGCTGGGCCAAGTTCAACCTTATGTTCCCATTTATCTGTTTTGCTGGTCTCCTAAACAGCGGATCTGAGATGGCAAATTCGTGTTTCATGGAAACCCAACTCCTGGCAGCTCTGGAAAGGGACTGGATATGGATCTGGATGGTACAGATCATGTGCACCAAAAAATGCTCAGAAAAATCCTCAAGTGTCCACATCAGATGCACAACCCAGCCACCTCCAAAGGGTGTAAAAATAGGACTGCAAACCACAGATCCCATCCACACCCCTTCCCATCCGGTGGGATGAGTGTGGCACCATGTATTCCCAAAAAAAATACAGCTGAAAAGATGGGTTCTGGAGCCATCTCCTCACACTTCACAGTGGATGGTTCTGGAGACATCTCCTCACACTTCTCCAAAGTGGATGGTTCTGGAGCCATCTCCCAACACTTTTCCCAGGTGGATGGTTCTGGAGCCATCTCCCAACACTTCACAGTGGATGGTTCTGGAGCTTTTCCAGCAGCTGTGGCTGACAGAGTTTGGTGCCCTACAAAAGGAGGCTGGGCTGTAACATGCACATGCTCGTTTTGGAGCATGTTCCTCGTTCAGAGCCTTCCCTGGGATCTGTGCCTGGTAAACAGGAGGATTTTCCAGCTGGTGGAGCTGGTACAGACTTGCCTCAGGTTTTTAAGTGTGTTGATGTGTTGCTCCTTGGCAGCCTCAGCTGCAGCTCCAGTGCATGAACTCACTCATTTATGGCTCCTCAGTGAGCCTGTTCCAGCCTGAATCAGCCTGATCCAGCCTCATTCCCTCCTGGCAGCAAGGACCCCCTGGCAGTGTCCTTGTGTCCCAGACTGTCACCGTGCACACATCCAGGAGGGGACAAGCTGCTGGTCCCACATGGGTGTGTGTGACCTTGCCAGGCCACAAGCTCTGTGTGTGTCACTGGGGTGTGAGATGGGGCATCTGCAGAGGCAGGAACAAGTCAGGGCAGGTGTGGAGGAGCAGGGGAGGGCTCTAAAATGTTCTGTAGGTGAGGGAGGGAGAGCTCCAAAAACCTTCTGAGGGACAACTGAAGCTAAACAAGGCGTATAGAAAACATCAATGCTGTTGTGTGTGGTTGGTTCTGAGGTTTTTTTCCAGCTAGGCCAGCATAGCTCAACTTCAGTTCATTAATTGTCTTCATAAAGGAACTTTGTGTCGTGTTTTTTTAATTACTCTGGGACCCTCCTGAGCCTCCTGCCTCCTTGCTGTTGCAGAGGAAAACGCAGAGATCACCCTGGATGTGTCGCTGGCCTATCGTGACAACATGTTCGATGACTGGGAGGAAATAGCACATGCCATAGAGATCAGGAAGCTGAAGTGCACCTTTGGCTCTCCAAAAGTAAGGAATTTGAATGACCACTGGTGGTGGGGATGAGTGGGAGTTGTCCTCTTCCCATCACAGAACCATAGAATCGCCCTTTCCATGAAAAAATTTTCCCCAATATCCAACCTGAACCTCCCCTGGCACAACCTGAGACTGTTCTCTCTCGTTCTGTCACTTTTTATCTGGGACAAAAGGCCAATCCCCACCTGGCTCCCACCTTCTGTCAGGGAGCTGTAGAGGGTTCATCTTGGAAGGCTCCAATTAAAGCCTGTTTGAGGTCAAAACTTCCTTACCCAGTGATCCTAAACAATCAAAACCATGACAGGTTTCCCTCAGCCACTGTCTCACACAGGCTGGAGTTTGCAAACAGACTCTGGGTGCTCCCAGTGCTGCCAGCTGGAGGGCTGTGTGGGCTGAGGTTGTGCTCCCTGCCCTTTGTGCAGACCGTGGAGTCCGAGGGCCGTCACTACGACTGCGACTTCCTGCCCTTCATGGAGATTGGCAGCGTGGCACACAAGTACTACCTCATCAACATCCGCCTGCCCGTCAACGACAGGAAGGGCATCAACGTGGGCATCGGGGAGATCAAGGACATCCGCCTCGTGGTGAGTGCCCTGTCCCTCCTCTGCCACCCAGGATCTGTGCCTGGGCTGCTGCAGCTGCTGGCCCCAGCTCCTCTGCCTCCAGGGGGACTGTCCTCTGTCACTAGATGGGCACGAAAAGAAGAACACTTGATTTATTAAAAATATGGATATTGATCTAATATCAATATCCAGCTATGAGGGACAAAGACTCTCTAACAGATTAAAGTTAGAAAGTGAATGTTTATGACAGACATTACATGTGGGGAGAGCTCCCAAATACACACCACAGTTTACAGGTGATCACAGGCTGTTTTTATGTCCAGGAGTATTGAATACCCAAAACACAAATGCATATTCATAACTGGTACATCCCATTCCCTGCTCCGTGTGGTAATTAGCCAAAAAGCCATTAAGCATGTGGAGTTTGTCCTTTGAAATGGGTGGGTGGTCCTTTTTATGGGGCGGGGCCTCAAAATGATGAAGTAAGATGGGTCTTCCTGGCTTTGACTTTTTAACCTTTTAGTGTTACATGACAACTGAGTCCTGTTTTTCCAGGGCTGTTTGATTTATGATTGTTTTGTATTCTTGGAGTCTATTGATTAGTCAGAATACACAAACAGGCCTCATGATTTATCAGTTCCTTAAATCCGGCTTCTGTCAGTAGAGGGAATTTTGTCTATCTTACCTCAGCAATATCTAGTTTAACTAAAGTCCTTAATTCTTAAAAATTAATGTCTCACACTCACACAGTCAGTCTCAGAGCAAAAAAGAGGGAGGTTTATTTTTCACTTGGGTTTATATAGTTTTTGGAATTTGACCAGGGATTGGAGGATGAGGTTGACACATCTCTGACCCCACTGGTCAAACTAGAAGTCCATCAATTGTCCCTCCTCCAGAGAGGAATGTGCAGTTTACAATAACATTACTTTTGTTGACATGAAAATCCATGAGAAATTCCAACTACAAAAATGCAAACATCAGAAGGCTGAAAAGAACACGGTGACAGTCCTCCTCCCTGGGAATGCCCTCTTGGCCTGCTCTTCTGAGGAGCCCTCCAGAGCTGGTCTCTTCCCAAGCCTCTGAGCTCCCTGTGTCCTCTGCTTCCCACCACAGTCTGCCTGGTGGGACATCTCCTTATGGACAAGAACAGGAGGGTTCAGAGGGGTCCTGGTGTGTCCTGGAGTTGGCTGTGGCCGTGTGTGGGCAAGCTCTCAGTGATCCTTGCTCTGCCTGCCCTCGAGGCTTGGTGAGCAGGGATGCTTTTCCCAGCTGGAGGCTGTCCCACCATGGCTGTGGTGGCTGCAGGCAGTGGTGGGAGGACATGTGGCTGGAGAAACATGTTAATGAGCCCATGCTCTTCCCACCAGGGGTGACTTGGCTCCATGAGGATCTCATTGCTTGTCTGGGAGTAATTCCCTCAGCTTTTTCCATGCTGTATCAGAATTCCCTCTCTTTCCTTCATGCCATGGAAGCCGTGTCTGCTGGCATTTGTTCTCAGACCTTCTGCAACCTGCCCAGGTGGCCTGGGGGCTCAGTGGGCTCCCATTCTCTGTCCATCATTGGCCAAAGCATCGTTGGGATGTACTTCCTGCCACTCCATGAGGAGAAGCACGGGATGATGTTGATGTTAAACCCTGTGCCCTGGTTTTCCTCAGGGCATCCATCAGAACGGAGGCTTCACCAAGGTGTGGTTTGCCATGAAGACCTTCCTGACACCCAGCATTCTGATCATCATGGTGTGGTACTGGAGGAGGATCACGCTGATGACCCGTGCTCCTGTCCTGCTGGAGAAGTGAGTAGGGGTCTGTGGTGGCCCAGGGGACCCCACTGAGGTGGTCATTGTTCCCAGGCAGAGCCCATGGTTGGGAGATAGGAATTGTCTCTTCATCCTCTCAACAGGAATTGTCTCTTCTCCATCCTCTCCCTCCACCCAGGCACACTGGGAGCTGGAGACCTCCACAGCTTCTCTTTTCTTTCCTCTTAAACCCCTGGAGAAAAAGGAGCTGCTCTGAGGAGCTCAGTCCTAGGGGGTTTGGTGGCAGGAGGTGACACTTCCCAAACCATGCTGGATTCTTTCTGTTGCTCTCCACGCACAGCTTTGGCTTTTGGGACTCTGTCCTTCCCTGCACACTGGACAGAGATGGTGTTTGTGCCTCTCCAGGGTCATCTTTGCTCTGGGAATTTCCATGACATTCATTAACATCCCAGTGGAGTGGTTTTCCATCGGATTTGACTGGACTTGGATGCTGCTCTTTGGAGACATTCGACAGGGCATCTTCTATGCCATGCTGCTCTCCTTTTGGATCATCTTCTGCGGGGAGCACATGATGGTGGGTACTGCACCCCTGGGAAGGTGATTTCCAGCCCTGCTTCCAGGAAAGCCTGGCAGCTCCCTTGCTGATGGTTGGAAATGATGCTGTGGGGACTCACACCAGCTGAGGGGATTTCAGGCTCACTTGCTTTTCCTTTTTCTCCTCCTCCCCACCTCGTGCTCAGGACCAGAATGAGCGGAACCGGCTCTCGGGGTACTGGAAACAGGTTGGACCCATCGCCGTGGGCTCATTCTGCCTCTTCATCTTTGACATGTGTGAGAGGTGGGTGCAGCTGCACTCCCCAGGGACAGGCCCCTGGTCACCTCCTGCAGCAGGGACCAGCAGTTCAACCCCATGGCTGGCATCTCCCAGCACCTGGAGAGGCTCCTGTGGGTGCTTTGAACTGTGCTGGCCATGAAAACTCTTCCCACCTCATCTTGTCCTCACCCACATGGGAAAGCAGCACAGCTGGCTTTTCCCCTGCAGAACCTTGGGAAAAGATTCTTCCCCCAGAGGGTGCTGGGCACTGAACAGATCCCCAGGGAATGGGCACGGCCCCAAGGCTGCCAGAGCTCCAGGAGCATTGGGACAACGCTCTCAGCCACAGGGTGGGATTGTTGGGGTGTCTGTGCAGGGCAGGAGTTGGATCAATGATCCTTGTGGGACCTTACAGCTCAGGATATTCCCTGATTTCTATGATTCCCAGGCTGCAGAGTGGACAAGGGGCCCTCTGAGCCCTCTGACTGGTGTTTTCTCTCCTCTCTGCAGGGGAGTGCAGCTCAAGAACCCCTTCTACAGCATCTGGACCACCGAGGTGGGCACGGAGCTGGCTGTATCCTTCCCCTGGTTTGTGGGAGAGGGAGGTGCTCCCTCCTGCCAGGTCCCTGGGAGGTGTGGGCAAACTCCCTGCTTTTGGGGAGCAGGGGATGGCTCAGGCACTGCAGGAGATCACTGGGGAACTGAATATGGGAATCACCTGGATAATGGTTTTCTAGGATTTCTCGTTAGTTTGTACCATTTTCCCTTAACTTCCTCTGCACAGATGGCCTTTATTATAGTCGCAGGGATCTGCCTGTGCCTCTATTTTCTCTTCCTGTGTTTCATGGTCTTCCAAGTGTTCAGAAACATCAGTGGGAAGCAGTCAAGCCTCCCTGCCATGAGCAAGGCTCGCCGCCTTCACTACGAGGTGAGGGTCCTCCTTGGGACACAGATTCCTTGTTTTTAAAAGATATTTTGGACCTCAGAGTCTGTTCTGAGACCTCCTTTATCCATAATCTCCTCATACTTCCATTTCTCCTCCTCTAATATTAATTTTTGTGTTTAATGGGAAGTCTTGCTAAGACCATCTGGTTTTTCATGGTATAGATTTGGATTTTTGGGGGCGTAATTTCCTTACAAAGTTGCTGGAGGGTCAAAGCACAACACATTCCCCCCATTATCCCCATTTTTAGCCCATGATTTTGTCTGTTTTACTGTCCTATCTGATTTGCCTGCTGCCAAACCCAAAGAGCTCACTCTCAGTGCTTAACCTGCTTCTACAGCAGAGCAAATATTTATCCCCAAAGTCATTCTGTTAAATTATGGTCACTTCTTCTTTAAACAAGTCGTTATCACCCATCAGGAATGCACATAAAAAAATTAGAAAATTGCACTTGAAAGAATTTGAAGCAGGCACTGAGTGTTTTTCCCTCTAGCAGGAGGCACAGTAGTGCAGAGAGCTGCTGCTGCTGCCACACTCCACATCCAAACATCTGGGGAGCAGGGATCTGGTGTGGAAGAGTTAAATTAATAGTCCTTTGTTGTCGTGGTGTGGCAGGGTAATTACGCAGACACTGACATTTCCACCTAAATTCCAGAACCAGGTTAAAAAAACCCACGCACTCACCCAAAACCAAAAGCATTTGTAAGCAAAAATGTAAAACCAGCGGAAGCAGGGGTGGTGGGCAGTGGGGTTGCCAGCCAAGGAGCTTGTCTTGGAATCTCCATTCTGTGACAGCCAGCCAGGTTTTCCAGACGTTGGAATCGCTGCAGCTCCTTCCCAGCCAGGCTGGGGGCGAGGATGAGTGTGGTGAGGCCCCGAGCCCACGCCGAGACACCGACTGGCCACGAGTTTGTTTTACAAGAGGCGTGAGCTGTCGGGCCATGCCCCCCTGCAGCCCAGCTCCCTTCATTAACTGCTGCTCCATCAGTCACACCGAGCAAATGTCATGGAAAGGCAGCGCTGTCCAGACGTGCCCACCCCGCGCGGAGCTTCCGGCAGGAGCGCAGACGTGTGGGGAGCAGAGGATATGGGCTGTGCTGAGCACGGCACAGGAGTGGGTGGAGGTTGTTTTGCTTTGGGGTTTCGTGGGTTGGACCCTTGTTTTATTTTTTTTTTTTTAATCCTCGTGTCTTGTCTATCCTAAAACCAAAAATGGGTTTTGTGGATTCTGTTAATGTGACCGGTGACATTTCTCTCTCAACAGGGGCTGATTTTTAGGTTCAAGTTCCTGATGCTCATCACCCTGGCCTGTGCAGCCATGACTGTCATCTTCTTCATCGTGAGCCAGGTGAGGGATGGCTCTGGGCTTCCTGGGAGAGCATCAGCAGCCTCTTCCCAGGCACTCCCATCACTGGTCAGACAGGACTGGCCTGTTCTGATCATATTTGATAACAAGTTGCTTTTGAAGAAGTTGTTTTCATTTATTTGAAGCTCTGCCATGCAGTTGGTGAGGCTGGAGCTGGCACAAAGGCCCTTGGCTCCCAGGGAGTGTTGGGGCTGTGCTATGCAGAAATCGGCCAGCAGGCTTTGGCCATTTCTGAGCACTCAGAGAGGAAAATGTTCTGTTCACACTGAAACACTCAGGTGGCTTTGTGGGCCCACAAAGATGTGACAGAATCCAACCTTCCCTGGGCTGACTTTGCAGCCCTGCTGGACCTGTTTGTCCTGAGCTCTGATGTCACCTCTGTACGGATGAGCTTTTGTCACTGCTTGAATCATGGAGTCACAGACTGGCTTGGGCTGGAAGGGACCTTAAAGCCCATTTCATGGGCAGGGACACCTTCCACCATCCCAGGCTGCTCTAACTCCCATCCAACCTGGCCTTGGACACTGCCAGAGATCCAGGGGCAGCCACAGCTTCTCTGAGCACCCTGTGCCAGGGCCTCACCACCCTCCCAGGGAACAATTCCTGCCCAATATCCCATGTATCCCTGCCCTCTGGCAGTGGGAAGCCATTCCCTGTGTCCTGTCCCTCTGTGCCTTCTTCCCAGTCCCTCTCCAGCTCTCCTGGAGCCCCTTTAGGCCCTGGCAGGGGCTCTGAGCTCTCCCTGGAGCTTCTCCTCTCCAGGGGAGCACCCCCAGCTCTCCCAGCCTGGCTCCAGAGAGGCTCCAGCCCTGGAGCATGTCCATGGCTCTCTTTTTAAACTACTTTAGTTTTCTTCTTGGCCTTTATATTGTTCTTTAACAGAAAGTAACATTGCAGTCTGAGCAGTCTGTGTATCTTCAAGGAATATTAATATTGATGATATTTTCATGGATGTTGACAGCCCTCAGCATGTGGCAGGTTGGTGCTGTCAGCCTGGCCCCTCCTCAGCCAGCCGTGCTCTGCACATCAATTCCCCCATTATTCACGCTGCTTTTCCTGCTATAAAAGGTCTATTTTTGGCAGTTGGATGTTTTGGGATGTCAGTGGTGGCCCCAGGTAGTGCCCTTTGTGTGCCAATCTGTGCTGAGCACATGCTTGTGGTGGGGATATCGCAGAGCACGGTGGTTTGGTCACAGTAAATGAGACATCAGAGCTGAAAAGGTCCTGAGGGAATCATTTTGTCAGGAGCATTTTTACCCTGCAGACTGAGTCTGAAGAGGAGAATCCCAGCCTGACTTCTGCCTCACTGACCCTGTTACACTCCATTTCCTCCGTCCTGTTGAATTGATGCTGTTCTCACTGATTTACTCCAAGGCTGTGTCTTTACAGAATTTGCTCTTCCTGATGGCCTGTCTGTTGTCTCTGGACAGGTGACAGAAGGCCACTGGAAGTGGGGGGACATCACAATCCAGGTGAACAGCGCCTTCTTCACGGGCATCTACGGGATGTGGAACCTGTACGTGTTCGCCCTCATGTTCCTGTACGCGCCCTCCCACAAGAACTACGGCGACGACCAGTCCAATGGTAAATGTCCCCACATGGCCTCAGGGCTCTCATGGGGACAAAGAGGTACCAAGTAGGGGATGCTTTCTGTGCCTTTTGTTTCACCCAAGTGCACAGTCAGCGCCTTGAAAAGTTTTGCAAATGATGGTTTGGGTTTCCAAGCAGGCATTTGAATTAATGGCTGGGTTAGAGAGGTTTGACTGTCAGCCAAGGCTGGCTGGAGCCTTTGGGATGGTTTTTGTGCCTTTTAGCATTGCCCAGATGGGACTGCGTAGCTCAGATGGAGGGATGGGGAGTGGAGAAAATAGACCCTCCTGTCAGGGAGTTGTGCAGAGCCAGATGGCTCCACCTGAGCCTCCTTTTCTCCAGGCTGAGCTCCTTTCCCAGCTCCCTCAGCCTCTCCTGGTGCTCCAGCCTCTTCCCCAGCTCCGTTCCCTTCTCTGGACATGCTATGGACCCTCAATGTGTTTCTTGTGCTTCTATTTAAATAATTATAAATAAAATTATTTATAGGAAATCACTGGTCCGTGGCTTAGGCAGCTGAAAGGCTGGAGGGAATAAACTGGATCTTTTCCTTTTGAACAGTCCCATATTTTGTTGTGAGACCACACTGATGGAACACCTCTGTTTCTCAGGTGACCTGGGGGTGAACAGCGGGGAGGAGCTGCAGCTCACCACCACCATCACCCACGTGGATGGGCCCACAGAGGTCTACAAGCTGGCTCGGAAGGAGGCTCAGGAGTGACACGGAGGTGCCTCAGCAGGGACCAGCCTGGGGTGGGGAGCAGAGGACACACCAGTCCCTCTGGCTGGAGACCTCTCCGGCCGCACCCGCTCCTGGAGCACCCCGTCCCTGGTGCATTCACAGAGCAGCAGCGACGGCGAGCAGAACATTTGTTAACTCTTTACTATGGTGTAGTTATTCCTGGGGGGAGGGCTGTGTATATTGTGTTACACTCGGGCACGTAAAACCCTGCTGGAAGGGCACTGAGGTTGCAAAGTCACACGTCCGGATGTGGGGCCGGGGCAGAGCTGCCGTGGGGCTGGTTTGATTTCACTGGGTGTGCTGGTGCATAAAGCTGCTGCAGGGAGCTCAGGCAGGAGCACATGCTCAGTGCTCTGGCTTTGCTCCTGTGTGCAACTTACACAAGGTGTCGATTGCAGGGGGGAGCCTTGTTGTAAAAACATTTAATTCCACCACTGTAGCTGTCTTGACCCTCGTCTGAGTCTTTGGTGCAGCCCTGCAGCCACCCACTGTCGCTGGATGAAGCACAGCTGGGAGAGGAGTAGGCTGTTAGTAAGGCTTTAGTAGAAGCAGTGAATGCTTTCTCAGCAGGTGTTACAGCTGTTTGCTGAATACAGGGAATGTCCAGCCTGGAAGCTGAGCTGAGGTGCAGGAGAACAGAGCGCTCCTGACCCAAGCTCCCAGCTGGCTGATCCCACAGCCAGCTCCTCCTCCCTTGTTCTCAGTCCCTTTGGCTTCCCGTGCTTTAGTGGCTTCCTCCACCTCCCCCTTTTGTTACAGTGCATCCCTGGGAGCTGGGCAGCCTCGCTCTGTGCACTGCTGGGCTGGAGCAGAGCTGGATTCTTCCAGGGATTATCAGACTTGAAAGAATCCGCTGGTCACGCACTAATGTGGATCTTTGCTTTCCCAGAGCAGACATGGGAGCTGGGCTCACTCAGCCCCGTGCTGGGAGGCCTTTGGCAAGGACAGGGGACTGGGAACTGATCTGGGGTGGAGGCTTGAGCTGAGCCCTGCTGGGACCAGTTCAGAGAAGTGAATGGTGGGGAAGGGTCTGTGCTGCTCAGGGCACACCTTCCACAGCCTGGAGCATCCAGAGAGCCTCATGAGCTGGCAGGAGTAAATGTCTGTGTTTACTGCTGGGAACATAAAACTCACCCTCCCACTTCTGGCTCTACAAGACAAGAATCTGCTGCTGCTGTGTGTTGCTAAAGGGTTAGAAAGGAAGCAGAGAGGGGAAACTCATTCCTGTCAGCCCAGGTACCATAACGATTCCCACCCCAGAATTTATTCATTTACCCTCATGCATTTATTAAAGCTCAACACTACGAAAAAAGAGAGGGTGGCACCACAAGGTCACCTTGCATGGGTTTGATTGCTGGGCACCCCAAGTTGTGCACCATCACATGGGGCTCCTCCAGTCAGGATGTGTCACACTGGGCAGACCCCTCTGCCAAAGGCCTGCTCCCTGTGTATTAATTTGAGCTCCTGTTGGATTTTCTTAAAACAATTCTGTTCCTTGTGTTTGCCCTCTGTGGGATCCCCAGCTTCCCCTGCCCCTGGAGGCAAAGCAGGTCCAAGCAGGGTTCCTACTTGTAGCAGTTACTCCATTACAGAGTGAATGAAACCAACGCACATCCCTGTAACCCTGGAAGGTTCCCAGCTGAACACTCGACTTTGCAACTTTACCATCCCTTTTCCCTCGGGTTCTTACGTGATATTTATGTTGTTCCCATAGCTGTGTCCGTGGGTTCTTTTCCAGCTTAGACTCTAGCATTGCATTTTGTAAAGGCTCCCCCACGAGCTGGGAGCTGCAGCTTTCAAACCAAATTTGGTGTCAAACACTAACAATTTGTTTACGGGGCGTGTGTACATGTGCGTGTGTGGGTTTTTATTTCTTCATTCCTCAGCCCTACTCATATGTCTCAGAAATAGTCTCTTATTAAAATATATCCTTTTTTGTTTTGTTTAGGTTGAGTTCAGTTTTTACAGAATGCTTTAAGCAACCTGGAAAACACGTAGTTTTGTTAATTTAAATAAAATATACAATATTGTGGATTTGTCATTGGAATTTCTCCTCATCTCTGGCAGTGGGAAGCTATTCCCCCTTGTCCTGTCCTTCCAGACCTTCATCCGAAGTCCCTCTCCAGCTCTCCTGGAGCCTCTTTAATTATGGGAAGCAGCTCTTAAGGTGTCCCCAGAGCTTCTCTTCTCCAGGCTGAACAACCCTGCGGGGTTTTTTTCCCTTCCTGTCCCTGCTTGCCAGCCCTGGAGTTGTCACAGCTGTGCTGTGACCTTTGTGTGTTGGCCATCACCCCACTGCAGTGTTGATTTGGGCATCACCCTCCATCTGCTGCCATATTTCAAGGTGCTGCTGCCCACTGCTTGGAGAGCCTGCTCTCCCCATGTTGTCTTGCTGTCTATAATCCGGGGAAAATAAATTTAAAAAAAAAATATTGGTCTCTTCTCCCAGGGAACAAGTGACAGGACAACAGGAAACAGTCTCAGGTCGTGCCAGAGGAGGCTCAGGGTGGATATTTGGGAAAATTTTTTCATGGAAAGAGCTGTCCAGCCCTGGCACAGCTGCCCAGGACAGGGGTGGAGTCCCCATCCCTGGAGAGATTTGAAAGCTGTGTGGACGTGGCACTTGGGGACATGGGGGAGTGGTGGCCTTAGCAGTGCTGGGGAAATGACTGGATTCAATGGTCTGAGAGGGCTTTTCCAACCTAAATAATGCCATAATTCTTCGATTTGCACTTAGGGAGTAGTGGAAAGTTTGATAAAAACATGAAGTTCAGTGTCAAGAGCCTGAGGTCTCCTTGCAGGAGGGTCTGCCCTGATAAAACAGTACCTGAGAGAGGGTCCGGGTGTGAGCTTTAGGCAGAGCCCGTGGCTCCGTTCCCGCTGCAGCCAGGCCACAGGCAGTGCAGCTCTTTGGGATCTAATGAGAGTCAAAAGAGCGAATAAATGAGATTTCAGTGCCTGTAGAACCGCCAACCCCTCCCACACGCTCCTTTGCCGGGCGCATCCTGCCCTGGCAGGGCTCTGCTGCCACCTTGCTGTCACCAGAACCCGGCTCCCGGCTGGACTGAACACAAACCAGCGACCCCTCGTCAATGAAATGTGGGGAAATCGGTGATGTGTGGAAGCCACAATTGTCTGCAAGGTGCTGCTCGGGGTCCGGGCTGTCCCTGGAGCTCGGTGTGTCCGTGTCGCTGACAAGAGGTAGGAATGGGAAAAGCCACCTGAGACTGTTGGCACTGCGTGGGGACGGGGAGCTGCCGAGGTTTCCTCCTCGTCCTCTTCAAACCCACTTCCAGCAGAGCCCCAGACAATTCGTATGTTGTGGGACAATGAAACACGTCCCCTCTCCCACCCCAAATCCCGCAGCCAAAGCTGTTTTCTGGGATTTTGTTAGAATGACAGTGAAGGGTTGGGTGCATCGCTGGAGACAGAATGGCAGGAGATGGAACAGCAGGAGATGAGCTCCAGTTCTGGGTATAATGACAGTCACCTGCTCTCGACAACGGGACAGCATCAGTGCACTTTTTGGGGTAAAATAAGCAGCAACAGATTTATTTTTGGAAGGTTTTGATCTGTGGTGGGCACATGGACGTGTCACGGGTCTGCTTCCCACTTAGCACCTGACACCACACTGTGCAAGAGCTCTTAGAGTTCTTCCCTTGTCAGAGCCTATTATAGGAAATCAATCCCAGCTTCAAGCTTTAGATCTGGAGGTTTAAATAAAACACCTCTTAGAAAGAACCATTGGAAAGCTTGGAAAAATATCTGAAAACGGGATAACTGAGCAAAAGTGGCTAGCACAGAGAGCGAATTAGCTACTCATTCCTAGCCAGCATTTCATTGTGGCTAATAAATACCTCATAAACACCAGAAGTGGTGGTTTAGAAATACCCCATAAACACCAGAAATGATGGTTTGTAAATCTGCTCTGAGAATCCCCAATAATGATGGGATTCAGGCAAAGTGAATGGCTTGCAAGTCATCCTGCCTGGATAAAAGCAGATGTAAGATGAACAGGAATTTTTTTCCAGCAAAAGGAAGGTGAGGGGAGATCCCTGACCCCATGCTGACCCCCATTAATGTTGATTATTGGACTTTCACAGTTCTGCTTTATTCCCCTATTTTCATTATTATCATTATTAATTCAGACAGGAACTTTCAAAGCATCTCAGTACAAATGGGGATCTTACTGGCTTTAGAGAGGCCATTTCTTTTTTAAGGTCTTGAGTTTAGTTCTCCTTGCACGGGGATGGATTTGGAATACCTGGAAGTTCTATCCCAAGGCATCTTGGCCTCATGTCAAGATTGAAAACCCTCTAGGGTTTTTGTGTTAGACAAAAAAGCTCCAAAGCAGTATAAAATGGATCTAAAGAGATACTTTTTGTTGGTCTGGGATAGGAGCATTACAAGGCTGATAGAAATGGATTTAAAATAGGAGAATACCACAGAGTTTGGAATGCAACAAGGATCAGAGAAATAAGAAATGATGACCTGGAAAACCACAAATGGTTTGGGAAGAATGAGCTTGGGGAAGGACGGGGAAGTGTTCCTCCACAAGTGCTGATTTCAGCACAGTTACTGAGTTGTTTTTATGAATTTCTTCCTCATCTTGGGAGTTCTGCCAGATGTCCTTGTGGTCCATAAATCTTGCATTCCCCGTGCCCATTATCAGTGGTTCATCCTTCTTCCCAAGCTTTGTTAAACTCCCCCAGGTCTGAGAGCAGAGAAACATGTCCAGCCCTAATCTTAACAATTCTACTTTCAATTCATTTATTTTTTTAATGCATAGGCATCACTTAGAGCTTGTTGGCCGCTGTTTCACAAGGTTCAAACGCACTTCTTGTTGATTAGGCTTCAAAGTATACAAAGATCAAATATCAAAGAACATCCTTTCTTAAGGAAATTTTACTTATTCCACATTTTGCAACGTGACCAGCCTGTAGATGACCCACAAACAGAAACACTTCATAAAATGCATTAATTTCGGACCCATCCCCTCAGAGGCCGACGGCCATTATGGGGCGTGAGGGCGGGCGGTGCCTGGGCGGGAACGCGCGGGCGGGAAGGGGCGGGAAGGGGCCGTGAGGGCAGAGCCGAGCCCGGGACGGGAATTCATGGTCGGGAAGGTGCCGTGAGGGCAGAGCCGAAGCCGGGGCAGCATCCCATGGCTGGGAAGGGGGCGTGAGGGTAGAGCCGAGCCCGGGGCAGGACCCCGCGGGCGGGAAGGGGCCGTGAGGGCAGAGCAGAGCCCGGGACGGGAACTCATGGCCGGGAAGGGGGCGTGAGGGTAGAGCCGAGCCCGGGGCAGGACCCCGCGGGCGGGAAGGGTCCGTGAGGGTAGAGCCGAGCCCGGGGCAGGAC
>JBBMKD010000005.1:1116421-1132388 GCA_037834095.1 Argya squamiceps
CCCGGGACGGAAACTCATGGCCGGGAGGGTTGCGTGAGGGTAGAGCCGAGCCCTGGGCAGGACCCCGCGGTCGGGAAGGGTTCGTGAGGGTAGAGCCGAGCCCGGGGCAGGACCCCGCGGGCGGGAAGGGACCGTGAGGGCACAGCCGAGCCCGGGGCAGGACCCCGCGGGCGGGAAGGGACCGTGAGGGCGCAGCCGAGCCCGGGGCAGGACCCCGCGGGCGGGAAGGGACCGTGAGTGCGCAGCCGAGCCCATGACAGCGGCTGGGACGGAGCGAGACGAGGAGGAGCCGGGGACAGCTCTCCTTCCCGGCCGTGCCGGAGGTGGAACAGCGGGGACACACGGCCACCTGCTCCTGTCAGGCACCGGGTGGTGCGAGCTCCTGTGTCCCCGCATGAGGGCGTTTGGAGAGACTGCGTTGGGGGAAATTCCTAATAAACGAGGAGAAATACGACTTGTGGTTGTGACACGCAACTACTCTATCGCATCCGGCGGTGTGAGGGAGACAAACCAAACAGTGGAATCACCGAATATCCCGAGTTGGAACGGATTACACGGATAAGGTCCTGAGTGGACCTTGCTGGCCATGGCCCCGGGGCTCGATGTCACACCCGGGGAGGGCTGAGAAGCTGCTCATGGCATCCCTGCCCCGCTTAATGTCAGTGGGAGCGAAAACCTGACCCGGATTTGAAGTTTTAAAATTAAATCAGTCCTAAATTTAAGCTGGGAGATGCGCAGGGTGGATGAAAGACGGCAGAGTCCGGCAGTTCCTGGGGGTCTGCGGTGCGGCGTGGCTGAGGGAGGGCGAGACTCGCCCTTTGTGCGCGGAGTGAGGGATGGAACAGCAGAACTCGTCTGCAGCGGCTTTAATTCAGGCGGTTGTGTTGATTATTTATTTATTTTCATGGGGCGGTTGGGTGGAAGGTTGGATTTACGGAGGCACGGAACCTCCCCTCCCTGCCCCTCCCGCGGCGGCGGCGGCGGCGGCGGCGGCGCTCCGGGCGGGGGTGGTACCGCTTCCCGGGGGCTGGAACACGCCTTCCCGGGGGCTGGAGCGCGGCTTTCCCGGGGCTGGAGCACGGCTTCCCTGGAGCCGGAATACCTCTTCCCCGCGGCTGCCAGGCGATTTCAGCCCCGTTTCGCTGCTCGGTGGAGCTGATGGCTGCAGGTGAATTCTTATTCTCTTCTCGTAGCGTTAAACGTGCATGGGGTTGCATGGCTGGGGTAGAGAAGAATGGTGATTTATTTCAAGGGAAAAGGAATGGGAGTGATTTATTAATTGCTGATTTCAATCACGCACCCCTTTTCCCTCCCTCTCCACAGCCCACCTCTGCATAGGGGTGTGTAAACTTGGTGGAACTCGGGCTTTTTGGGTGAAAACCTCCCCTCACGTCTCGGCGCAGCGAACATGCCTGAGCAGAGCAATGATTACAGGGTGGTGGTGTTCGGAGCAGCGGGGGTCGGCAAAAGCTCCCTGGTCCTGCGCTTCGTAAGGGGCACTTTCAGGGAGACCTATATCCCCACCATCGAGGATACGTACCGGCAGGTGATCAGCTGTGACAAGAGCATCTGCACCCTGCAGATCACGGACACCACGGGCAGCCATCAGTTCCCTGCCATGCAGCGGCTCTCCATATCCAAAGGGCATGCCTTCATCCTGGTGTACTCCGTCACCAGCAGGCAATCCATGGAAGATCTTCACCCCATCTTCGAGGAGATTTGTCAGATCAAAGGCGACATCCAGAAGATCCCGATAATGTTGGTGGGGAACAAAAGCGACGACACGCAGAGGGAGCTGGATGCCAGCGAGGGGCAAGCGCTGGCCAGCAAGTGGAAGTGTGCCTTCATGGAGACGTCAGCCAAAATGAACTACAACGTGCAGGAGCTCTTCCAGGAGCTCTTGAATCTGGAGCAGAGGAGAACTATCAGTCTCCAGGTGGATGGAAAGAAATCCAAACAGCAGAAAAAGAAAGATAAACTGCAAGGCAAATGCTCTGTTATGTGATTGCCTTTGGCTGGACTTGCTGCACGGCACAGCTGGAGCGTGGACTCCCACAGAAAATACATTTCTGCTGGAGATTTTGGAGGAATCCACGCCTTGCAGGGTTGTTGCTTTCCTCTAAAATCCCCACTGGGTAATTGTATGTGTTGGTTTTAAGGAGGCTGGCTTCTGCATGTTTATTTTTTTTTAAACCAATAAATGTTCCATGTTAGCGATTGTGACTAGAAGTTTTTAATGTAAGAAGTTTTCCACAGAGAAAAAAAATGTTTGTCAGAACAAACCTCTCTATTCCTTGTGAGTACATGCCAGTTTTTAAATATCTCCAGCCTGTTAACTCAGAGAAAATCATCTATAATGTGTAAAGTTAAATTGTTTTCAGGAATCTATTGACCAGAGCAAATCTCTAACAAAGTGAGGCATGTGCACTAAAAATGAACATCTGTGTGCCTCTGGGTGCCTAAATTTTTGATTGACAGACTGGCTTGCCCACCAAAGCTGCAGTTTTTGCATGGCAGAAGTGAAGTTTTCCTGTGTGCTGTGCAATTCCCAAGACTTGTGCAGTTCTGGGAGTGATTACAGCTGTATCTGCATAAAATCAGGCTTTGATTCCTGCTTTACTCCAGCTTCCTATGTTCACTGAGGCAGGAGATTCCACGTGCTCTCACTCCCAGCCCAGGAGTGATCCTTGTTATCCTGGAGCAGGATCTGCCTCCTGATGAAGGTACCTGGGAGGTTCCAAGTGCCCATTGATGTAGAAGCTGGTTCTCTTTTCCTTGCCTAGCCATCACCCTGGTTCTGCTGTCTGAAGCTCCTTTCCCCAGCCTTCCTGGAAATCTATTAGATATTTATTTTCCCCCCTCCATCCGAGTTCCCCAGGGTTTAGTTGAGATGAGTCAGTTTAGATAACACTGCCTGGGGAAGGAAGGAGCATCTACACCTGGAAGCAAACCCCTCTCTGATGAGAACTTTTAGCAGACACTTCATGTGAATGAAGGGACTGGAGGGGTTTAAAAGCTGTGTGGATGTGGCACTTGGGGGTGTGGGTCAGTGCTGGGGAACAGTTGAACTCCATGGTCTTAGAGGGCTTCTCAAAGACAAATAATTCCATGATTCTGTCTCCTATTTTGGGTGTGTTTTAGCCCAAGCAAAAGACTAAGACCTCAGTGTTGCACTGCAGGTTTGATTTTTACACAGCAATGTGGCCTTGACACGAGACACATGAGGAGAGGAATTGCTGCTTTTTATAGCACTTTTCTAGTGAAGTGATTTCATTGTTGAAGGTGAGCACAATATGGAACAGGAGGTGCTGGAAGCTTTCAGGCTCTTACTGAGAAAGTATCCATGTCAACAACGACCTAAGAGGAGCCTGGGAGAAATATGGGGGCCTGGAGAGCCAGGACAAGGGGGAATGTCTTCTCACTGCCAGAGGGCAGGGATGGATGGGAGATTGGGAAGGAATTCCTGCCTGTGAGGGTGGGGAGGCCCTGGCACAAGGTGCCCAGAGAATCTGTGGCTGCCCCTGGATCCCTGGCAGTGCCCAAGGCCAGGCTGGACATTGGGTTGGAGCAGCCTGGGACAGTGGAAGGTGTCCCTGCCCATGGCAGGGGTGGAATGGGATGAGCTTTAAGGTCCCTCCCAACCCAAACCAGTCTGGGTTTCAATGGAAGGTGCTATGGAAGGGCCTTTTCGCCCAGATGTCTCTGTTCATGTTGCAGGCTAATACACAAGCCCATGAAATTTGTATCCACGTGAATATGTGACATTTGAACAGCTCTTGGCACCTGGTGCTCCCTTGTCTCCTGTCCCTGAGCTGCTTTTCCAACCTCCTTAGGCTGTCCCTACACACTCCTGGGGTCAGATGGCTCCATGTGTGCCAGGGGAGTTTGCCACAGTTCCATCTGGAGCCCTCACACCATTTGATTGAGCAGAAAAACTTACTACTTAGGATTTCAGAAACCCAACTTCTGCAGGAGGGTTTGGAGCTGTCCAAAGGTTATGCTCCCGTGCTGAGATCAGCACAGAGGCCCTGCTCCTGATTTTCCCTATTGGAGAAGGGACCCCCTAAGCTCCCAGTGCTGGACCTGTGGTGCTGGCTGGTGTCATCCCCTTTGTGTAACATTTCCTGGGGCAGTCAGGGGGCTGTGGGAGCAGCCCTGATGGCTTTGCTTGGACATAACTCTTCCTTTCTCCTCTCTGACTTTGTGCATGGATTTTCTCTCTCTGTTCTCTCATGTCCAAGCAGTTGCACAAAGCTCCTCGTGGGTTGTTTGGTTATTATTGCAAAAACTATTTCAGTTCCACTGCAGCCTTTGAAACCTCTCGAAGACGTTTTCTGTCTAAGCCTTTTTAAAATGTCAGGAGACCTAATAATGTCTCTACAACTCCCACTGCCTTCATGGAGATGCCTGTGCAAAGGATCTGCAATTACTCACGCAGCCAGGATGTTCTGGAATGTGTCATTAGCACTGCTGTGTGTTCCCTGGGCGGGGTGTGGAGGTCTCCGAGGGCTGGGATCTGTCAGAGCAACAATCCATTGGAACAAAACAGCCTCAGGCACTCCTGCACCCAGGGGAATCCCGGAGGGAGCTGGGAAAGGGGCTCAGCCTGGAGAAAAGGAGGCTCAGGGGGGACCTTGTGGCTCTGCACAAGTCCCTGACAGGAGGGGACAGCCGGGGGGGATTTGGCATCTGCTCCCAGGGAACAGGGACAGGAGGAGAGGGAACAGCCCCAAGCTGGGCCAGGGGAGGTTTAGGTTGGACATCAGGAAGAATTTCATCATGGAAAGAGTGTTTAGAC
The DNA here is from genome assembly GCA_037834095.1 of Argya squamiceps. Taxonomy (NCBI): domain Eukaryota; kingdom Metazoa; phylum Chordata; class Aves; order Passeriformes; family Leiothrichidae; genus Argya; species Argya squamiceps. The sequence continues at coordinate 1,121,220 of JBBMKD010000005.1, forward strand.
GTTGGAAGGGGCTGCCCAGGGCAGCCAGGGTGGAGTCCCCATGCCTGGAGGGATTTAAAATCCCTGTGGATGTGGCACTTGGGGACATGGGTCAGGGGTGGCCTTAGCAGTGCTGGGGGAATGATTCAACTGGATCATCTTAGTGGACTTTTCCAACCTAAACAATTCTGTATGCAAAGCTTCCTTTGGTTGCCATGAGACAGGGACTGTGTGGCAATGGAGATGTTGGGGTGCTCCTGGGGCTGTCCCAGTTTAGAAACCCAAACCAGATGGGGAACAAGTGACACCTGCTGTGTGTGCCTTTCATGCTCTGTAAATAATCTATGTCTTGGGTGTGCAGCTTTGTTCATGTTGCAGGCTAATACACAAGCCCATGAAATTTGTATCCACGTGAATATGTGACATTTGAACAGCTCTTGGCACCTGGTGCTCCCTTGTCTCCCTTGTACTGTAAATTCAAACTGTATTAATAAATAGATTATGTAATTGGCTGTTCCCATATGAACTGAACTAACCTGGTTTGTGTTGTGTGCAATCCATCGTTCCTATAGGAAGGGAAATTCATTTCATTGGAGTGGATGCTGTGTTTTGTAGTGAGGGGATTGGAAGGTTTGAGTAAATAGTTTAGAAAAGTAACAGACCTGTAGTGTTTCAGTTGATCTTTTGCTGAAGGACATTCAGGTGAAGCTATCTGTCAGCAATGAAGAAGCTGCTCTGCTGCCTGATGGAGCTGCTCTGGCCTTACCTGCTGTTTCCAGCACTGCTTTTCCAGGAGCTGGTGATGTGTTTTTTATGGAGCTGTTTATGCATCCTGTAAACCTTTCAGATTGGAGACGTGCCCTGACACATTGTGCGTGTCTGGAAAGCTGCATGGGAGCTCACTAATAATTCTCAGGTTGGTTGTTTTATTCCCTTTTTCATTTTGTTTTACCTCAGAACTCTCTGGTTTTATGGAAGGTTCTTTGCAAGGTCAGATGTAGTGAGACAATGTCATAGAGGATTCTGACACAACTTGTTGAGTTGCTTTTAATGCCTCCATAGTGTCTTCTTAGGATCACGAGGTGAACACAGTCCCTGAAAATTCCCTTTGGGATATCCTGAAGGAATGCCAAGACCTGCTGTTGCCTGGGTGGCTGGTGAAGGCTGAGACTGTGAGGGCAGTGAGTGACTTTGAACTGAATCACAGAATCGTGGAATCACTGAGGTTGGAAAAGCCCTCCAAGATCATCAAGTCCAATCTGTGCCCAATGCCCACCTTGTCACCCAGCCCAGAGCAGGGAGTGTCACATCTAACCCTTCCTTGGATGGGGACTCCACCACTGTGGAGTGCTGGGTGACCCGATGAATGAGACAGATACAACAGGTTAAGGGAAAGCTTCTCTTTTCTTTTTTTTTTAATCTGACTCCATTACTTATATACATTTGTACAGAGGTCAAGAGATTGGCTACACAGGTTGCCACCTCTTCCACCTGGATGGTGAACATCACCATCCATCACATTTCTCCTCCCAGAGGAGAAAAATGTAAACAATAGATCAATGCTAAAAATATACATTGTTTTCTTGAAGCTGCATGAGAACAGCACTGCAAGATTTCAAACACTTACAAGCAAGAAAACTGTGAGGGCAACATACCACCTCCCTGGGCAGCCCATTCCAACGTCCAGCCTGACCACCCTTTCCATGAAGAAATTCTTTTCCTCTCTGGGAGGCTGAATTTCAAGCATTTCTCAGTCAGTACTCCTTATTTCCATACAACACCCCTTGACAGGCTTGAGGCAGTTCCCTTCCCGGCTTCGACGAACAAAATCAGTCTCAAGAGAAAACACTGGGGAGGAGAATCACGAACAGCTCTTCTTGTGAGAGAAAAATGTGAGCAGTAGCTGGAATGTCCACCCACACATGTATTTTAAAAACAAGCAGACAGAATACTGCTGTATTCCAATTCCTCTTCCCAGAGCAAAGCAGGCTCGTGATTAACGGAACAAACAGCTCGGAATAATAAGCAACGTTGCTTTATATGCAGGGTCCGTAGCCACGAGGTACCCGCTGCACTCCAGAAGAGTAAAAGCTCATCTTAATCATTGCCTGCCTCCTCTGCAGTGTCTGTGGCGTAAATGAGGGACATCAAAAGCTTTGGAGAGCTAATGAAAATGCTAAAGAGGCTCCAGAGCGAGGGCAGCGTAGCAGCCTCCTGCTTTAATGGTGTTGATGCGTGCCAGGCTAGACCTGCCGCCCCTAATTGTTTCCTTTTTTCCCACTTTGGGGAAAAATGATGACATAAAATCCTATTAGATGGGAGTACATTTAATAATGCAAAAAGGATGGAGGAGCAGAGGAAGGAGGGGAACTCAGCATTGCCGTGGTTTGGTTCACAGTCCCATGGTGGTGGAGCCAAACCTCACTGGAACAGCTGGGCACTGGAACAGGGTCTGGTTTGGGCTGCTGCCTCCATCTCATTTGCTGCTCTTTGTCCTCTTCACACTTCCAGCAAGCCTGAAAATTAGAGGGAAAGGAATGATTGTGTTTGCCTGGATTAGCACAGAAGCAGAGTCTTCCAACCCAACCATCCCAACTGCTCCTCCCATTGCCCTCAGCTCTTATCCAGGTGGGAAGGGGGGTGTGGGGTCCCACCAGAGCCCAGCTCTTCTTGGCAGCCTGTGCTGAGAACTTGCTGCAAGCCTTGAGCAGAGGGAAAATGCAGCTGATCTGCTGTGAGATGGGCTTTTCACAAGGGGGATTGGACTTAAAATGAAGAAGAGCAGGTTTAGATTGGATATTGGGGAGGAAATTCTTCCCTGGGAGGGTGGTGAGGCCCTGGCACAGGTAGCCCAGAGAAGCTGTGGCTGCCCCTGGATCCCTGGAAGTGTCCAAGGCCAGGCTGGACGGGGCTTGGAGCACCCTGGGACAGTGGAAGATGTCTCTGGCTGTGATGTCTCCTCCAGCCAAAGGGATGTGGTTTTCCTGCACCTGGATAAAGGTGCCCACAGGTACCTCCTTCAAAGCAGGCAGAGCACTGCTCTGAAGCCTCTGACATGGAGAACAGCAGGGAGCTTTCCTTTCATAGCTCAGTGATGCATTTGTGCCTTTCAGACTAAAAATATCTAAGGATGGAGGTATGAAAACTCTTCTCTCCTACGTTATGGTTTCCCTTTGTTCCTACATGTTTTCCTCCAACCCCTGCATCCCATTATCTGCCTCGGGCTGCCCGTGGGTGAAGGAAGAGCAGCTCACACCCAGGCAGTGAAAATCCCTCCTTGGAGGGAAAAACCCATCCATCACATGGAGTCCTTGGATCAAGACCAAGGTCTCATCTGGGAATGGGAGTGATGAAAAGGCTTCTTCTGCCAGCACTGGCTGCCCACATCCTGCTGCCCACATCCTCCTGACTGCTTGGAGCATCCCTTGAGCAGGGATGGAGCAGATCCCAGCCTGCGCCCACGTTCAGCCCTGTATGGGTCCATATGGACCTGCTGGGATTGATATGGAGGTGAGGGAACAATGGAATTTACTCCTTGTGCCCCTGAGGGAGAGCACACCTGAGCTGCAGCACACAGGTCTGTCCCTGGGCAGTCCTGACGTGTCATTTCAACAATATAAAACCCAAAAATAAGGAAGAAAATTAATAAATAAGGGAATGTTAGTGCTCAGATTGTTTTAGCCATTTCTGCTGTCAGATGCTTTACCAGCTGGCCAAGCTGGAACTAGGGGAGAGTGGCTGCTTTTGTGATTATCTGAAAAGATGAGCCAGAACAGGGCTCAAAAATGGGAAATATTTCTATGAACTGTAAGAAATTACTCATTCCCACAGGCATAATTCCAGGCATTGATTCATTTGGTTAATTTTCAGTGGAAAAATAAGTCTTTCCACCCAAGAAAGAGGATGTTGAAGGGTGGCTGGTGTTTGTTATGTAGAACACAAGGATATTTGGTGCTCGGTAATTTTTGTTGCATTGATGATTACTCAAAACAGCCTCAGCAAGGCTCTTCCTGGGGGTGTCCAGAGTGGACACCCAAAATGGGGCCGTTTATCACACCTGCTCCTTTTGGACAGCCTTTTCCAGGGAAAGCTGAGTCCAGCAGCCCAGGGAGGGGGATTTAAGTGAGACAGGGATTTGAGGGATTCTTTTGTGGAAGGAATGCATGATAAATAATCAGGGAAAATAAGCATTGAGGGGGTTCAGATCGTATTCCTGGGGCTGGTTCTTTGGGACAAAGGTGGGAAAAGCAACAGGAGCTTGGGTTTCTATTCCTTCTCTGGTGACACAGGAGGGAGGGAATGGCAGCTGTTGATGTAGCAGGGACAGAGAGGGGAGAGCAGGAGCTGCTCCTGGCCAGGCACACGGTGACAGGCACAGGCTGTGGCCCTGCAGAGAGCAGCAATGATGAGGGATGGCTGTCCTGGAAATCACATTGTGCTGTCTCCCGCACCTCCGGTTCTCCCACACGGAATTTGATTACTCTTCTGCTCCAGAGAAAGCCTTCCTTGGCTGCTGCCTGTGCACAGCTGCCTGCTTTGTTTATGAAGTCCCTTCCTGTCACTGTCACTCTGGACTTCATGCCCAGGGACAATCCCAGGGCTGCTGGGAGCTCCCCCTTCCTCAAAGAAAGGACAACGACCTCCACCCTGCACCAGCTTTTAAGCAGGAGTGAGTCCCTGCCTGCTCTCACCTAATTTCAGCATTGTTTTTCTGTGCATTTCTGGTTAAATACCAGCTCAGTGAAACCACCAAGTCAAAATTCCCATTCTGCAAAGATCCTGGCAAAACCAAGTCAAAATTCCCATTCTGCAAAGATCCTGGCAAAACCAAGTCAAAATTCCCATTCTGCAAAGATCCTGGCAAAATCAAGTCAAAATTCCTGTTCTGCTTTTTCCTGGCAAAACCAAGTCAAAATTCCTGTTCTGCTTTTTCCTGGGAAAACCAAGTCAAAATTCCCATTCTGCAAAGATCCTGGGGAAAACTCATTGTGTTTTGAGGGGGAAGGTGGTATAATTTTGATGATTTTGTCCAAGAATTGAGCTTTTCTGCTCTGCCTGGCTCCTGCCAGGATCATTGGAGCTGGGAGTGATGTGGTTCATTTCCTCCAGCATCAGAAATTTCCATGATCCTTCTGGGAAAGCCCCCCAAGCTTATTCAGTGAATCCCCCACCTCCTCTGGGGTACAGAGCATCCGAGGTGGGAAGGAGCAGCAGTGTCAAACAGGCAGAAGAAATCTGCCTTTGCTTCCTCTGACCAAAGGGCACCCTGAGAGCAGAGCTGCTGCAAAACCTCCCAGGCTGTGCATTGCAGGCAGCCCTTGGCTGAACTCTGAACCTCCTCATGCAGGAAATAACGAGAGTTCACAGAGATAAATGGTGCTGGGGGACAGGATTCCATCCTGGATACTGCTCCAAGTCCTGCTCTGAGTCCCTCCCAGGATCTCACCCCCAGACTGGTTTGGCTTAGCAAAGGGATAGCAAAGTTATCTTGGGTTATTTGTGGGTTATTTATATATGTGGTTATATGTGGGTTATTTAGGGATATCAGAGCCCATCCAGTGCCATCTCTGCCATGGGCAGGGACACCTTCCACTGTCCCAGGCTGCTCCAAGCCCCATCCAACCTGGCCTTGGGCACTGCCAGGGATCCAGGGGCAGCCACAACTTCTCTGGGCACCCTGTGCCAGATCCTCATAGGGAAGAATTCCTTCCCAATATCTAAGAGTGAGTGCCCTATGTAGGCTACTACTACACACTAATACTACTACTACTAATAATAATAATAATACCAACAACAACAACAGCAGCAGCTATAATAATCATCATCACCATCATATTTTACATATATCTTTGTCTTTGTAGGACACAGGGAAACCCGTGCTTGTGTCACCAGGATCCAAAGAACTCAGTCCCGCCTTCAGACAAAGGTGAGACATCCACTGGGTGAATGTCAGAGGGAACAAAAGGAAGGGAAAACAAGAGATTCCCCCTCTTGCCGAGTCTTTATCCCGCCCCTGATGGAAAGGGAAATAAATGTTTGATAGAGAAAATACAAAGTTCAAACCAGGGTGGCCTCCCCACTGTGTCCACTGCATGCTCCAGTGTTCCCAGTATGCACAGCCCCAGTGTAACCAGTGTGCCCAGTTCATGCCCCAGGGTGCCCTCCCAGTCTGTGCCCCGGGGCAAACTGCCTGGAATGGGATGGGAACCCCAGAAAAGCTCCAGGGAACCCCGACGAGCTCGGGCCAGGGGCTGCTCGCCTGGGAGTGCTGCACTGTGAGGCCACAGGTAGTTAATTAACGCTGGTTAATTAACTTCTCGGTTAGGACTGAATGGTGGGAAGCTGCTGCTTTAGCCCACGAGAGGGCAACGCTTCCCGCCTGCCTGGTGGCCACGCTTGGGAAAACTGGATTCCTGTATCTTTAATCAGGAATCGAACGAGGAATTCCTTCTGTTTTGACACTCTTCCCAAAGGTTTTGTTTGGGCTTTTTTCATTGGGGCACAATGCAGGACAAGGTCCTCCCGTGCATCCCTGTGTTTCCAGCGGGGATAGCAATAAAGAGGAGCCGAGCAGACGGGTGATCCCATCTCCTCTCCCATAAAAGCTGCTGCGGAGACAGGCTGGAGCCGGGAGAGCCTGGCAGCGCCAGGGACAGCTACAACCCCCCTGTGACAGCATCGGGCAAAACCACGGAAAAGAGCAAGGAGAGGTTTTCCCGGTGCTCTCAGGGCAGGGATGCTCCATGGGCAGAGGTGGTGATGGGGATGAGCGCAGCATCTTCCCCAGTGTTACTGGAATTTCATGGAATCCCACACTGATTTGGGAGCGAACTCAAAGCTCATCCCATTCCACCCCTTGCCATGGGCAGGGACAACTTCCACTATCCCAGGCTGCTCCAAGCCCCATCCAAACCGGTTTTGGACACTTCCAGGGATCCAGGGGCAGCCACATTTTCACTGGACAATCTGTGCCAGGGCCCCCACACCCTCATTTTCCAGTCCTTCTCCGTCCTGCAGGTCCCAGACAGGAACCCGTATTTAAATTTTACTCCACACCCTCCCCTACCTCCGGAGACAAATGTATTCCCAGGTGATCCTAGGATCAAAGCCCCACAAGCAGAGGCACGCCGGGCTCGTTCGGGCAGCAGACAAGCCTTTGCAAATAGCACATCTGCCCCTCCCTGGCGAGCGCCACAACCCCTACTCCCAAAATTCCCAGCATATCGATGCTCCGACCTCTCCATCCCGCCGGATTCTCTACCACCATCACCCCCTGAATCACAAGAATCCCTCGGGCGCACGCTTTTCTCACTCAAGCCCTTCCCAAACACCAGGAGCACGCCTGAATCCACCCCTCCGAACAGGACAAACCGGATTTAGCTGCGGAATCCCACATGGAGTCGGGATACCCACGTGGCCCCGCCCACTAGTCCCATCACCCCGCCCACCCTCTGACCACGCCCCCTCCATCGGGGTGGGCGTGGCCGTGTGGAAACAGGGCGTGGCTTGGCTCGGTGGGCGTGGCCTCCGCTCCCGCTCCGGTCGCCCGTGGAGACACCGGGAGCGGCGCTCGGTGAGTACCGGGATCGCGGGATCCCGGGACAGGGGGGTTCCCACCGGGAATAACGAGCTCTACCCCCCGGGACAGCGCTCCCGGCACGGCGGGGACAGCGGGAAGCGCCAGCCCGGCCCCTTTGGCTGCCGGGCCTGGCGGGGCGGGCCGGGCCCGAGCGGTGCTTGGGTAGTTTTGGGGTTTTTTTTATGTTTTGGGTTTTTTTTAATGGTTTTTTTATCCCGTTTTTTTGTTGTGCTGAGGAGGATTCCCGGCGGGAGGCAACGCGCAGCTGTGGTGTGGTTCAACAAGTGGCGTGTGGCGCGGGAATGAGGCAAAATCTGCTTAATTATGTAAAAAATTATCTGGTTAATTAGGGAAAAATAATTCTAAAATAGGCAATTTTTTCTTCCTTTCCTTCTCCTTCCTGCCTCCTTCCCACCCCCTTCCCTCCAGACCTTCCCTATGGCTCCGATGGATACCCAGAGCTGCCAGCTCCAACTACACGGGGGCCACCCCAGCTTTCAGCTAAATCCTCTAAATTTTACCAATTTTAGTTTTCCCAGCCGCCGTGCCAGGGCTTTTCCTTGGAATCACGGAGCTCTGCCTGACGGAGGAAGTTTCCCACGTGCGGGGAGCTGTGGGATGAGTGTGGGAAGGAGGTTAATTAGTGGGAAGCGTCATTATTATTCCAGGAGGTTTCGTGTTGATACGGAGATTACACGCCCTGTTGCAGTAATAAGTTTGCTTGGAATCGTGGAATTGCAGAACATCCTGAGTTGGAAGGGACCCACACGGATCATCGAGCCAAATTCCTGGGACTTTTTAGTCCCTTTAGTAACTTTTAAATTGCGATTCTCTATTGCAAGCTTAAAGCTTTGCTTTTTTTTTTTGCAGGGGGGAAAGAGGGTTTGGGGTGTATATTGTGATTTTAGCCTGGTGTTTTTAGGAAGGAGCTGGAGCTGTGTCAGGAGGGGTTTAGCCTGGATATTGGGAAAGGTTCTTCCTGTAATGTGGTGGGCACTGAACAGATCCCCAGGGAATGGTCCCAGCCCCGAGGCTGCCAGAGCTCAGGGTGAGGTTTTGGGATTGTCCTGTGCAGGGCCAGCAGCTGGACTCGATTCCGTGATTCTGTGATTTAATTAGTGTGGCACATCAAGTGGAATTCCCAGCAATTTGCCAGGTGATTTCCCGGGGTTTTAATTGCCTTAGAACCTGCAGGATGAGGGACATGATACTTGTGTGTGTTTGTCTGGGGTGTAAATTGGTTTGGAAAGCTGCGTCAGGGGAAATATAGGTTGGATATTAGAAAGAAGTTTTTCACTGAAAGACTGATTAAATACTGGAATGGTCTGCCCGAGGAGGGGGTGGAGTCACCATCCCTGGATGTGTTTAAAAAGAGACTGGATGTGGCACTTGGTGCCATGATCTGGTTGAGGTGTCAGGGCTGGGTTGGACCTGATGATCTTGAAGGTCTCTTCCAACCTACACATTCTGTGTGATTCTGTGACTCTGTGACATACAGTTCTGGGAGTGGAGGGTGAGTAGTGGACAGTGAGTGGCAGGATTTTGTGCTGCTCAGTGGCACTAAATGAGATTGAGGGATTAGTGTGGAGTTAATGACTCCTCAGTCCTGTATTTCATCCCAACGTGGGATGCACCACAGCATTTGGGGTATCTCTAATCAAGGAGCAATCAGTTCCAGAGAGGAATAATCCATGGGCTCTGAGGCTGAGGGGGAGCTCATTCCATAATCACCCAGCTGATGGAGGGTTTTTCCTTGAAAGATGAAGTTCTTTTATCCTGGAGGAGTTTCTTGGGCTCCCAGGCAGCAGAACAACTGACCTCTCATGCCTTGCTGGTGTTAAATCAAATTATTGAGTTGTGCTGTAGGTTTTAGATATTTTTTATTTCAAATATAACATTTCTTTGGCAATATGATAACTTTTTAAGTGCTGGAAGTTATTGAGTTTTTAGGTTCTGTTGCTAAAAACACACAGAATATTTGAACCAGATTCATGTTGAGTTCTCTGTAGCAGGACCTGGGGTGACACAGTAGAATTATGGAATCCCAAATGGTTGGGGTTGGAAGGAGCCCTAAATCCCACCCAGTGCCACCCCTGGGTGGGCAGGGACACCTTCCACTGTCCCAGGCTGCTCCAACCCAACGTCCAGCCTGGCCTTGGGCACTGCCAGGGATCCAGGGGCAGCCACAGCTGCTCTGGGAATTTGATTCCAGCCCCTCCCCACCCTCCCAGGGAACAATTCCTGCCCAATATCCCATCCAGCCCTGCCCTCTGGCAGTGAGAAGCCATTCCCTGTGTCCTGTCTCTCCCTTCCTGTCCAAAAAGTCCCTCTCCCTCCTGTTTCTGTGGCTCCACCATCCCTGCAGGAGTTGCTGGAATGCTGAGAGGAAGATGCTGAACTCATCAGCTCTGTGGGGTGGGAATGTGCTCCTTCCCTGGACTCAGCTTCCCAAATCCCAGTGTATCCCTCTCTGACTGGGCTCTGTTGTGAAAGCAAACCCATCCTGCTCCAGAAATCCCCACAAATCCTCCCCCTCCACCCTTTCCCTTGGTCCCCTTTGCCAGAGCAGGAGGAGGAGGGAATCATTTCCAAAGGTTTATGGTTATCAAGGGAAACACCAGCAGAGCCTTGGCCCAGCCACGGAGCCCTATTCTAGGGAGGATTGAGTTGCTGCAACTCCATCTGTGCTTACACAAACCATGGGAATGGGGGAAGGCTGCTGGCTGCTGTGTCCTGGCACAGAAATCTCCCTGTGCAGGGGCAGGGATTGGAGTGAAACTCCATTAGTTGGGGGGGAACACCCCCCCAGTTCTTGACAGTCATCACAGACTCACTTTTTCTTGGGAAATGGGAGCTGCAAGATGTTTGGTGACCCTTGGGATTCCTGCCCTGCTGGAATTGTGCAGCTATTTGGTGAATTTTGCAATGTTACAGCAGCTGGTTTTTCCAAACCCCAGTGTTCATCCTGCACTCAGTGTTGGGAGCTCTTGGACATCATTTTTGCTCTCAGGATAAAACTGGGGGGGAAATTTGGAAGGGTGAGACAACACTGGTGACACGAGCAAAAAGCTTCCATTCTGTATTTTGGAATTGATGAGAAAGTGCAGAGGCTGTGACAGAAATCCTTAGGCTGGCTGGGTTGTGGTGGGATTCTCCATGGGATTTTAGGGAGGAGCAGGAAGGGGGAGGGGAGCAGTGGGGGTACATCCATCCCCTGCAGAGACACGTGGCTCAGCATTCCCAGGGGATGTGAACTCCTTCCAGCCAGGTGTCCCTGGGGAGGAGAGGATCCACTCCTGGACCTTCTGGTGACATCCCTGCAGAGCTGCCTCCAGCTCTGGGGCCTCCAGAAGAGGGGAAGGACCTGGAGCTGCTGGAGGGAATCCAGAGGAGGCTCCAGGATGATCAGGGGGAAAGGCTGGGATTGTTCACCTGGAGAGGAGAAGCTTTGGGGTGAGCTCAGTGTGGCCTTGCAGGACCTGAAGGAGCTACAGGAGAGATCGAGACAGACTTTGGACAAGGGATGGAGGGACCGGACACAGGGAATGGCTTCCCACTGCCAGAGGGCAGGGCTGGATGGGAGATTGGGAAGGAATTCCTGGCTGGGAGGG
>JBBMKD010000005.1:1139367-1150406 GCA_037834095.1 Argya squamiceps
CTTCCTTCCTTCCTTCCTTCCTTCCTTCCTTCCTTCCTTCCTTCCTTCCTTCCTTCCTTCCTTCCTTCCTTCCTCCCGCCCTTCCTTCCTTCCTCCCGCCCTTCCCTTCTTTCCTTCCCTTCCTTCCTTCCCTCCCCTCCCCTCCCTCCTTCCCTCCCTCCCCAGCAGGACAACCGGTTGGAGCAGGAGCAGTGTGGGACGTGCCTGCTCTGCTTCCAGGGCTCCCTAATGAAGGTGACAGGGGACAGTGTGTCCCTGCTGCTGCAGGAGGTGGGGATGGGAATGGCAGCGTGCCCAGAGGTGCTGTGGGGACACACACAGGGCTCTGGGGACAGCTCAGGGCTGCTCCCCCTCTCCACGCCAACCCTTCCACTCTGAATAAGCAGCCAGGTTTCCCAAAGTCTTTTACAAAATTCTTGGGCCTGTCAGGGCAAGGCACTTCCTTCAGGCCCTGTCGGTGTTGGGGGAGAAGCAGCACCCCCGAGGGTTGTGGGGGTTTCAGGTGGGCACAGGCATCCCTTGGCTGCTCCTTTCTCCCACCTGCTGCTGCTGCCAGGGGCTCTGTGCCTGTGCCACCCCTCCTGTGGGTCACCCTGTGCCAGGTGCTGCTGTGCAGGGTCTGGGGGGACACATCAGCTCTCACTGGGCCTCCAAATCCCCTGCAGCACTAGAGAGCCAGGCACACTGAGATTCCTCCAACAGATTCTGCCATTGGAGGCCTAAAAAACCCCAAAAATCAGAACGAGGGAGTATCACAATTGCAGAGACTTTGTGGTGTTTGTGTGGGGTTGTTTTATCTGTTGTTGTAGTGGGCTGTGCCTCCGTGCGCCCTCAGAATTGAGTTGTTTATTCCTGCCCCCACCTTTATTGCCAGCAGTGGCCTCCTGGCTTGGACTGGGAGCATTTTCAGGTTCTGCAAGTCATGACAAACCTGCTCCTGAGCTCCCAAGGGTGCCCTGTAGGAAAACCAAGCTCCAGCATTCAAGTCCCAACCAGCCGCCGGGCCTCGCGCTCCCACAGAGCTCCTGGGAAAGCAGCACGTGCAGAACACCCCCAAAATCCATGGAAACCTCAGCCCATGGGGGTCAGCCCAGGCTCTGGCATCACCCCCTGCTTGTGCCACCCCTCCAAGGGCCACTGTGGCTCTTTTTCCCTTTTCTCCATAAGGATTTACCTCAGCTTGGTGTCACTCCGTGCATCCCCTCCTCCTCTTCCCCCTCCCATCACCTTCCTGCCAGACAAATCCCTGCATTTTCAGAAGCAAAAAATTTATTTTTTTTATTCCTGTGAGCTCTGGGGAGTGTGAGTCTCTGAGAAGAGGCAGCTGGATTTGGGCTTTGCTGGTGTTATTCCCAAATTTTTTGCAGGGTCCCAGCTGAAGGCAGCGTGGTGGAAGGGAGCAGAATGGTTTTGCAGGCAGGGCTGTGAAGCAACAATCAGAGCCTGTGTTAATGGGGGTGACAAACCAGATCCAGCTTAAAACTCTCCCAGCAAAACACCAGGGGATTTGCAGGACTGGGAATGGCATCACTTGGAAACCTTGTGGTGGAATTACTGAAACCTTTAACTCGAGCTCAGGGCTGGGAATGAGCTGGGAGCAGCAGCTCTGAACTTGTCCAGCTGCTTGTTTCCCTTTTTTCCCCCCTGCTCCTGTGTTTTTCAAAAAAGTGAGGTAATTCCCATGGTGGAATTATTTAAAACCTCAAATTCTAAGTTTCTAGGATTCCAACAGTGATTGTCTCTGGTTTATCAGGCAGCAGCATCCAAACATTTCCTGGCTGGAGCTGCTCCAGCATCAATTCCCTGCAGCAGCAGTGACTCCCTGGGGTGCTCCCTCCCTTCCCATGGCACTGCAGGGTGTGCAGGGCACCCAAACCAGGGGGAACAGGGTCAGTGGGAATTTTGGGAGCACCCCATGTCCTTTTCCTGTAGTTTCCTTGGCAAATTTGGCACAGAGACCTTTCCACCTCTCTGCTTCATCCTCCACAGGGCTCTGATGGATCTGGAAAAGGAGAAGCCTTTGAAAGCTGCATTTGCTGATGAGCTGTGACTTTAGATCCCTGCTGCCAGCCCTGGGAAAGCAGGGGCTGGGAAAGCAGGGGCTGGAAAACCAGAGGCTGGAAAAGCAGGGGCTAGAAAAGCAGGGGCTGGAAAAGCAGGGGCTGGAAAAGCAGGGGCTGGAAAACCCGGGCTGGCAGGGTGTTTGTTACACTTATAGGTGCTGTTCTTGTCACTCCTGTTGGTTTGTGTTTTGCCCAACCTGCTCTATTTATCCAAATTTCGAGTTACTCACCTCAAAATCTGCTTTATTTCCAAAGAAACAGTTACAAGCCCCCTTTGGGGCTTTATCCTGCTGCCAGCCAGGCTTTGCTGCTCCAGTATGAGCTGGCTTTGCACAACTGGAGCAAACTGGGAGCTGTTTTCCAGGCAGAGCTGCTGGGATTTCCAGCAGATTCCCAGCCCTGCTTTAGCAGTGCTGATTTAATTACCTTTCACTGGGCAGATGCTTCACAAGTCCTGGATCTAAGAGAGTAAATAAGACAGTCCAGAGTTTAATTATCCCACTGGAGCTGGAGTTTGGCAGCCAGCCCAGGCAGATCTGGGGATCTGCTGCATGGCAACCTCCTTACCTAAAGCCTGAGGAAAGAAATAGGGCAAGGCCTAGAAAAATAGGGCTTTTTTTGTGGAAGAGGGGTAGTTCCACCTGTTTGCAGGTGTTTTAAGAAAGAGAAAAGTGCAGGTGTGTGGCTGCAGGAAAAGCACTGAAGGTTTCCTACACTTTTTTGTCTTTCCCTGGCAAAGCACAGCTTTGGGAATCCTCCTCTGCAGGGCTGTTTTCAATGGGTAAATGAGAACAGAATTTTTTTCCTGGGAGGGTGGGAGGCTCTGGGGTTGCCCAGAGAAGCTGTGGCTGCTCCTGGATCCCTGGAAATGGATCCAAGGCCAGGTTGGACGGGGTTTGGAGCAGCCTGGGGACAATGGAAGGTGTCCCTGCCCATGGCAGGGGTGGCTGTTCTGGGTCTGACCCTTTTGTCTCGTTTTAGGCTGTGAGTCAGACCCAAGTGAGAGCTGCAGCCCTGCCTGCAGCTGCTCTGGGGTTTGGGAATCTCTGTCACCACCACCCTGGGTCCTGTGAGCCCCTCCTCAGCTTTGTCACACCCAGGGAACTGAGTTTGTCACCACAGGGAACCCCCTCCTGCTTGGAGACCACACCAGGAAATCCTGGAATGGTTTGGGCTGGAAAATACCTTAAATCCTCCCCAGTGCCACCCCTGCCATGGGCAGGGACACTTCCCACTGCCCCAGGTGGCTCCAAGCCCCAGTGTCCAACCTGGCCTGGATCACTAAACATGTTTTGGTTTAGGTGGTGAATGGAAAAACTTCTTGAAAATTCATTTTTTGGTGCATTTAGCACAGAAGGAGGAGCTGTGACTGTGGGTGCTGGGATGTGAGAGATCCCAAAGGGAAAGTGCTGGGCTGAGGGAGCCTCTCAGGGCTCCTCTTGGCTCAGGGCTGCCTGCTGAGCACGAGGGATCATTTCCTAGAAATCAGAGCTGTGCCCTCTCCAACTGAGGGGTCATTTCTTCAGGGAGCAACTTCTTCTCTTGGCAGATCCTCCTCCTACCCCACAAAAACCCTGCCCAGGGTTCTGAGCCCCCAAGTTGTGCAGAATTCTGACACCTCCAGTTTAAATCTGGGGAGTTTTGTGAAGTGCAGGGTGCCCTGGGAGAAATGCCATGGCTGCAGCAGCTCCCAGTTCATTGCCAGGGAAGGAAAACAGATTTACTGGGAGCTGACCTAGTTGTTGTAAATCTCCCTGCTGAGGAGATTTAGTAATCTTAGGAGGGCTATTAAAGCTGGTGTTTGTTTGGAGATGGGCAAATGCAGCAGTTGAATTTTCAAATCTTGGGGTTGTTTTGGTTTGGTTTGTTTTTTTCCAAACATCTCATTTATTAGCAAAGCTAAGCAGCTGGGAAAATAAGCACTGGAACTTTCCTAAGGAGGTCAATCCATGGAGGGTGGGAAGGGATCCAGGGAATCAAACAGCTCCAGTGGCAAAAAGGGGTTTGGGGCTGGGGCAGGGAAGGCTGAATGTGGCTTTTCCCCAGTTAAATGAGAGGATAATCTTTAATTTATCTATTATCTTATAGAGGTTTATATTTTCATTTTGCAACTTTTTTAACCCTTAAAAAAAAATGCTGAAATTACAGGAATCAGGAACTGTCCTCTCAGAGCTGCATTCATTACTGGATGAAAATAAATTGCTTTGCCTTGGGTTTTTCACCCTGCAGTTTTTGATTATTGTAAGGGGAAAGTGCAGGGACTGGAGTGGGAATTTAGGCTCAGTTTGTGGTGGATCTGTGCCTTTGTGTCCACCTGAAACAGCTCCTTGTTATCCCAGAGGTGATGGGTTTGGAGCTGCAGAGCCCCTGTTGAACCCAGCAGTGCCTGGTGTGGAGTTTCCTGCTTGGAAAATTCATTTTTCATCTAAAAGGGGCTCCAGGAGAGCTGGAGGGGGACTGGGGACAAGGGCTGGAGGGACAGGACCCAGGGAATGGCTTCCCAGAGGGCAGGGCTGGATGGGATTTTGGGCAGGAATTGTTCCCTGGGAGGATGGGGAGGCCCTGAACAGAATTCCCAGATTTGCTGTGGCTGCCCCTGGATCCCTGGAAATGTCCAAAGCCAGGTGGGACAAAGCTTGGAGCATCCATGGATCTGCAGGAGGATTCTCTTGCTGTTAACTGTAGGGAATAATTTTTTAGTGACACCAAATCTGAGGAGTGAATGTCCTTCCTCCTGTGCCTGGCATTTCCTGCCCTGCCCAAAGCTTTCCCAAGCAATGTCCCCTCAAAACAAGGACTCAGAGCAGGATAATGCTGTTCCTGCCTGCTGGGCTGGCACCAGCAGCAGCTGCCAGGCTGGGTGAGAGAAACCTGAACCCTGCAGGAGCTGCTCAGAAAGGTCAGGGAGCTGCCTTGGGCTGGGCTCACTGCAGAGGGTCACCCATCCTCCTGGAGCTGTGCAAAACATCCAGAGTCCTGCTGGAGACTGGGATACAGGCCTGGCTTAACCTCTCTGGATTCCCACAGACCTGAATCATTTGGGATCCCAGACTGCTTTGGTTGGGAGAGAACTGAAATCCCATCCAGTGCCCTGGGCAGGGACAGCTCCCCCTGTCCCAGGCTGCTCCCAGCCCCAGTGTCCAGCCTGGCCTGGCACACTGAGGGCTGAGCCTGCCTGGGTGGAGAATCAGCTGAGATCAGCCTGTGCCAGGGTTATTATTTCTCCCCAGAAAGGTTTTCCAGGCCTGGCACAGCTGCCCAGGGCAGTGCTGAGTCCCCATCCCTGCAGGGATTTCAAACCCCTGTGGATGTGGCACTTGGGGACACAGGGCAGTGCTGGGGGATGGTTGGGCTCAGTGGTGTCAGAGACCTTTTCCAACCTCAATATTCCATGATTCCCTCTTTCCTTTCACTCTCTGGTGGGCTCAGGACCCCCTCCCCTTCCTCGGTGCAGCTCCCAGGGAATTTGTGACTTTCCAGCACATTCTGGGATCCCTGGAATCCCAGGAGAAGCTGCAGATGGGGGAATCAAGTGGCAAAGCTGTGACCAAAGCTGTTCCACAGGCTCAGAAACCTGCACAGCAGCTCCAGGCTTTTAT
The DNA here is from genome assembly GCA_037834095.1 of Argya squamiceps. Lineage (NCBI taxonomy): Eukaryota > Metazoa > Chordata > Aves > Passeriformes > Leiothrichidae > Argya > Argya squamiceps. The sequence continues at coordinate 1,145,030 of JBBMKD010000005.1, forward strand.
CTGTTTTACTTCCAGAGTTGTTTTTTAGCTGATTGGTCCCGTTGCTAATAATAATAATAATAATAATAATAATAATAATAATAATAATAATATTTTTGTTATTATAGTAATAAATTATATTGCTTATATATTTATTTATAAGTTGTATATTATTAAATAAATTTATATTTTAATAGATCTTTAAATTATATATATTATAAAATAAATTTATAAATATTATATATTTATGATATAAAATTATATTAATAAAATTTTAGTAATAAATTTTTAAAAATCACTTTTTGCAGTGTGTAGTGGATGCCTAAAAGCAGTTGAGGGTGCTGTGCTGCCTTCTGGAATAACAACCCCCTGTCTTTGCCAGCAGAACTTCCCTGCTCCACTGAAAATGTCTGGCAAAACAGCCACCACCACCAACAACATCGCCCAGGCCCGCAGGACCGTGCAGCAGCTCAGGATAGAAGCCTCCATAGAGAGGATAAAGGTGAGGCCACAGCCTCCTGCCCCCTCCTTGGCCTTGTTTTTCCCCTCCCAGCTGCAGCACGGCGAGATAACAGTGCGTGTGTGGGTTTTGTGCACCCACAGCTCAGCGTTTCCCCCTCTCAAAGCTCAACAAGTCCAGATAAATCCACTTCTTGTGGCCCACTGTCCCACCCAGCCCTGCCCTCTGGCAGTGGGGAGCTGCTCCCCCTTTTCCTGTCACTCCAGGAGAGATAAAAATTCCTCTGGAATGATTTTGAAGCCTCTCCTGTTTGTTGAGCCAGGTGGAGCCTTTGCCTGGTGTCACAACCACCCCCTAAAAAACACTGGGCTCCATCCTTTCCTTCATCCCCTGTGGGTGAAACCAGCAGAGAGAGCCCTGCAGGATGAATCCATCTCCCATCCCACTCAGTTCCCATTTTGATCCCATTTCCATGGGAAAACCCCATTTGATGCTGATTTTCCCCTCAGGTGTCCAAAGCCTCGGCAGACCTCATGCTGTACTGTGAGGAGCACGCCAAGAAGGACCCACTGCTGATGGGAATTCCAGCCTCTGAGAACCCTTTCAAGGACAAGAAAACCTGCATTTTGTTATAGGAGAGGGGGGCAGCCCCTCCTGCCCAGCCCCTGCCAGCCCAGCTGGGCCAAGCACCACCACTCACTCCCCCAGGTACCTGCACCCCGTGGCTGCTCCCTGCCCAGAGCATCCCCTGAGCTTCCCAAGGCGTTCCTGCTGATCCCTGGCTCTGTTTAGGAGGTTTCTGACTCAATCCCTGCCTTTCCTGGCCAAGGGAATGAGCTCCAGGGTCTCTGCATGGTGGAGGGGGGTCCTGCTGGCATTTGCCAACTCCAACACGACCAAAGTTGCCTGAGCTTTGCAGATGAAGCAAAGCTGTGGAGACCTGATGGAATCACTGGGTTTACATTTTTTTTAAATTGTGGATTTATTTTTTGGGAGGGGGGAGGGTTTGTGCCTGTGCTGGCAGCACCTGTTTGTGCACAGGCAAGCTTAAAGTGCATTTTCTAGCAAAAACTACCTTGCAAAAATGATTGTAGCAGCTGCTGGGGAGCTCCAGGGAGCTGTGCCTCAGCCTTCCTCCTGCTGGCCTCTCTTCCCAGGGCTTTTAAAGGGTAGAGTTGGGAATCAGAAATGCTTTCCCTGCTTTCCAAGGGTTGAAAAAGCAGAATTTTCAGCTTGGATTCTGCTGCATTTTCTTCTCGAGTAAAAAAAACCCCCTGTGTTAGTATAAAACACACCCTTGAAAAAATGGAAAAGGAATGGGAGGCTGGAAGTGCCCTGGCAGAGCTGGAGGAAAGCTGCCCTCACTCCCAATCCCAGCTGGGTTCTGTGCAGGGAGTCAGAACCTGACTCATTTTTATATAAAAAAAATAATTCATTTTTAAACAGGAACAATGCCAAATTATCTCCAGCTTGTGGTTCTGCATTTATAATTGGAGGGCCTTTCCATCTAGTATATATTTTATATATACACATAATAAAAAAAGTCTTTCTCTCTGTGTGTGTGTAGATATATGATATATTAGCATATATTATGTAGATATTGATATATTGATATATTATGTAGATATTGATATATTAGCAGCAAATTTTGGAGGGTTCAGAAATAGTCCTGACTTCAGCTGGCTGCAAATGTCCCTCTGTGCAGGCAGCTGAAGTGCTCTGCCCTTACCCTGCATTTCTGGGAGGATCTTTGCAGGATTCATGAACCACTTGTCATTTACCTCGCATATTTGTCATTTCTAGGTGAAATCACAGCCCCACTTTTGATACAGATTGAAAAAATTCAGCTTTGTTTGACAAATTTCTTTGGCAGAGCCCCCAAAAGTCAGCCTGGCAGAGAAACCTGCTGCTTTATCCCATGCTTGCCTGCAAATTATTTTTGTAATCAGAGTATTTTTCTAGTGGCAGCCTTAAAAACCAACAACGTGGCTCTGCACTGGTTCTTTTTCACTGTGTCTGTGTCTGTTTGTCACAGACCTGGTCAGAATTAATGAGCTCTGGTAATTAATTGCTCAGGGTGGGGGTGCAGGGCTGAGAGAAGTCAGGTGGGCTGTGGGAAGGAGCCTTGTGCTGTTGATGGTTGTTTTCCCAGGAATTTGGGAAGAAATTGGGATTTTTTGTTTGGTTTGAGGTCCCTGTTTCCAGCCCAAATCCAGCTGCCTGCTGTGGCTGCAGGGATGTTCTTGGTGTCTTAAATAAAGCTCGTGGCAGGGTGCTGATCCAGCACAAGTGCCCAAATCTGACAGAATTTAATCCAGAGAGTTTTGGTAAGCTGGCCATTTTTAAAATACAATGTGCATTTTTAAAATAAAATGTGCATTTTTAAAATCCAATACAAAGTACTGTTTTAAAAATCTGCATTTTTAAAATAAAATGTGCATTCTTAAAATACAATGTGCATTCTTAAAATAAAATGTGCATATTTAAAATAGTGTGCATTTTTAAAATAAAATGTGCATTTTTAAAATACAATGTGCATTTAAAAAATCCAATACAAAGTATTATTTTAAAAATAGCCATTTTTAAAATTAAATGTGCATTCCTAAAATAGAATGTTCATTTTTAAAATACAATGTGCATTTTTAAAATAAAATGTGCATTTTTAAAATACAATGTGCATTTTAAAAATCCAATACAAAGTACTATTTTAAAAATAGCCATTTTTAAAATTAAATGTGCATATTTAAAATACAATGTGCATTTTTAAAGTACAATGTGCATTTTTAAAATACAACATGCATATTTTAAAACACAGTATTTCACAATACATGAAATCTGGAGTGGTTCACTTTTTGCCATCACTACCCCCAGAAAGAACAGGGATTGTAAAAACTGGGGGAAATACAGACTCTGCCCTTGGAGAATTTTTTAAAAAAGGAGAAGTGAGACCATTACATCCACAGGTGCTGGGAGAAACCCACGGTGAGACCCCACCACTGGGCTGCTCCTTTCCTTGGCCAAACTGGCTGATTTGGGGAGAAAAAGGAGAATTTGTGTGCTGGTCCACCCACTTTGTGTTGTGGGGACCGGTCTGGGGGTGACACTGGGAGAAACCAGAGGGGTTTGGGTTGGATCTGAGCTTGCAGGAATAAATCTGGTGATGGTGCTGCTGCAGTGTCCCCACGCAGGCTGGACACAGGGACAAGGTGGCCTCGTGCTGGAGCATCCCAGAGTGGGAAAACAGGTCCAGCCTCCCCTCCTGGCCGGGCTGGGGACAGTGACCCTGTGCCACTGCTGGGGCACACGTGGGTGTCCTCAGGGAGGGACAGTGTGGGTCACTGCTGTCCCCAAAGCGTCCCCGGGCAGTGCCAGCAGCAGGGGGTGTGGATTTCCCTGCCATCTGTGCCAGCCTGGCTGTGTCATTATTAAATACGAGCCTGGCACCGGGAGCTGCCAGCCCCGGGGGGCACGGCCCGAGCCGGGGGTGCAGACAAATCCCGGGGCTTTGCAAGGAAACGCCAGGACAGGTTCTCCTCCTCCAGGGAATCGGGTTTCCCACCTGCCAAGGAGGAGCAGCAGGAGTGTGGAAGCCTCGGCAGCAAACCCCCCCCTTTTTCTTTTAAATTTTTTTTTTTTTTTAAGCTGCTGTTGTGGCAGCGTTTAAGCAAAATAAATAAATAACATTTCCAACATTTCCTGCAGCACATCGGCTGCTTTGGCGTTTAATTGCTTGGGAGGGGCCGGGAATGAACCCACACTGGAGCTGCACAACAGGACCTTGCCCGTGGCCAGGACAAGGAAGCAGCTGCTGCTCAGCCCTGGTGCCTGCACGCTCCTGGAGCAAGGAAATAAAAGCCAGGGCCAAAGGTTTGATTTTACACTTTATTTCAAAAAAAAAAAAGAAAACACAAAACAAGAACACCATAACCCCAAAAAAACACTCGAATTTCAAACAATTATATCAATGGTGCTGCTTTTGCAGCCAGCTGGGAGATTTGTGGTTGCAGACCAACTGCTTGAGGGCATTTTGGTTCTCAGACCTCCGAGTATAAATAATTTTTCCATCGATATCAGAAAATAACTTATTATTATTATTATTATATATCTTAGCATAAAAACGTGAGAATTAACATCCCAAAAAAAATACAACAACATTGCTAGCAAAAGGCCTCGATTAACCTGGTTTGCTCGTTAAGGTGTTTAAAGCAGGAACTTTAAGTGGCACTTAAGGACAGAGAGAGTGAGGGGAATTCTCAGGAGGGCACTGGGCACGTCGGGCTGGGCTCATCCCAGATTTTTTCCTCGGCTCCACACTCAGGCACCGCTCAGCTCCAGCCCCACACACATCGCTCCACTGCAGCCAACCCCCCCCCACGACATCACTTTTAACTTTATTATTTTACATCTATTTTTTTTTTCCTTGTTGGGTCATATTTTTCCTCCCCTCCCCGTGGAATTCTGGAGCTGAGGCAGGGGGAGTAGGCAGGGAAGTTTCCTTTCTTCCTGAGCAACTGCGAGAGTCTTGCAGCAGCACCGCGGGCTCGGGGTCACCGCTCCGGGAGGTTGATCACCGGCACCCACTGGTCCAGGTACCGGCTCTCCCGGCAGAAACACATCAGCTGACTCAGCGCTGGATCCTTCCACTGCGACGCCTGCGGGTTCTGGAAAGGGGGACGGCAAAAAAAAAAAAAAAAAGCTTCAGCGAGGCAGCAAAAACAAACCCCAAGCGCGGCAGGAGGTGCAGGACGAGGAGAGGGGGGGAGGAAAAAGCGCAGCAGAAAGCCCAGGAGTGTGAATCATCTTAAATTGCTACCGAGGCAAACAAACAAGTCAGGCCTGGAAGCATGTGAGGAGTTTAGCTTTGGACTCTGGGGCAGAGTAGGGAACGGGAAAAAAAAAAAAAAAAAAAAAAAAAAAAAAAAGGGAAAAACAAAAAGA
>JBBMKD010000005.1:1151384-1166345 GCA_037834095.1 Argya squamiceps
TGGGACCGGGAACGGGACCGGGAAGGGGAATGGGACAGGGAATGGGACAGGGAACGGGAACGGAAATGGGACAGGAAATCGGACCGGGAATGGGACAGGGAATGGGACAGGGAACGGGAACGGGAATGGGACAGGAAATCGGACCGGGAATGGGACAGGGAAAGGGACCAGGACCGGGAATGGGAACGGGACAGGAAATGGGAACGGTAACGGGAGCGGGAAGGGGACCGGGATCGGGACCGGGAACAAGACAGGGAGTGGGACAGGGAATGGGACCGGGACACTACCAGCCTGCTCCAAACCCATCCAGCCTGGCCTGCGGCACTGCCCGGGATCCAGGGGCAGCCATAGCTCCTCTGGGCACCCTGTGCCAGGGCCTGCCCACTCTCCCAGGGAACAATTCCTGCCCAATATCTCATGTATCCCTGTCCTCTGGCAGTGGGAAGCCATTCCCTGTGTGCTGTCCCTCCATCCCGTGTCCCCAGTCCCTCTCCAGCTCTCCTGGAGCCCCTCTAGCCACTGGAAGGGGCTCTGAGGGCACTCTGGAGTTTTCCCTTCTCCAGGGGAGCACCCCCAGCTCTCCCAGCCTGGCTCCAGAGGGGCTCCAGCCCTGCAGCAGCTCCGTGGATTCCTCTGGACTCTCTCCAGCAGCTCCAGGTCCTCCTGATGTTGGACCCCGGGGCTGGGGCAGCTCTGCAGGTGGGGCCTCACCTGAGAGCTGCAGTGGGACAGAATCCCCTCCTTCAATGGATGTTATCCTCTGTCTCCCCTTCCTCCACAGGGATTGCACTCTCACAATGCTCCTTGCAGGGAGCACACAGGACACAGCCTCACCAGCCTTCAAACACAGGGACAATGTTTGCCACAGGTAACAGCGTGGCTGCCCCATCCCTGCAAGTGTCCCCGGCCAGGTTGGACACTTGGAGCAGCCTGGGACAGTGGAAGGTGTCCCTGCCCATGGCACGGGTAGCACTGGGTGATCTTTAAGGTCTCTCCCAACCCAAACCAGGCTGCAGTTCTGTGATCTCTCCCTCTGCAGATTTCCAAGAACTTGGGGCTTCTCCAGGAAGCTGCTCCAGCTCCAGATGTCCCATGTCAGCCCTGCAGAACTCCGGGGAGGATTTCTCCTGGTGGCTGCCGTGTCAAAGCTTTCTCAGCTGTTGCACCCAAACCCCTCCATCCTCCCCCAGCTGGTGCCAGAGCTCTTTCCCAACCTGGCTGTGGGCTGGCACATTCCCACTGGCTCCAGGGAGCAGGACTGCAGTTGAGACCCTTGGTGGTCCCTCACGGAGATTTTGGCAGCCTGTGCTATAAAGTTTTGCTTGTGTCAGTGTTTTCCCCCAGCTCTGAACACCAGGAGCTGTTTTCCACAGCAATGTTTGCTGAAGCACCATGTGCAGGGTGATGGCAGGCTCCATGCACCTCCTGCAGAATCACTGAATTTGGGAAAGGAGACATCACAGATATCACAGGTTTGGGCTGGAAGGGACCTCAGGGATGGTTTTGTTTACCATGGCAGGGACACCTCCCACCATCCCAGGTTGCTCCAGGTCCTGTCCAACCTGGAACACTCCAGGGACATATGAGAGCGTTTCTGCAGCAGAATAAAGAGAGTGATTTCTGTGTCCCTGGGCTGTGTTGGCTCCTGGAGGAAACTTCCCAGGGGTTTGTTCTTCCAGTGCCCCCCCGGCCTGGCTCTGCCCCGTCCTGCTGCTGCTGCAGCCTGGTGAGACCCAACACGACTTAACAGAGCCCACGGCGTCGGGAGAAAGGGGGGAAAAAAAGCCCTTTCTGCATCAGGTGAAGGGGTGGCAGATGGCCGGACCGCAGCAGAACGGGTGGGAGCATTGTGTGGTGACCCTCCGAATTAAGTTCGCTTAATTTGCTGTATCTCTATTAGCAACTGCGGGCGAGGGCTCCGCGGCGAGGGCTCCGCCTGTGGCTCTGGCCCACAGCCCCATCTGTGCCGGCCCCAGAGCTAAATCAGTCTCGGAGGCAGCTGGGAAGCAGCTGAAGCCTCTTTTCTCTCTCCAGGGCGGCGGCAGCAGCTCCCGGACCCGGCAGGCAGTGCTCTGGAACTGCACTTTCCCTGCGGCTTTCCCGGCTGGGCGCAGTTTTCCTGGCTCACCCTTTTCCCGGAGGAGCAGCTCGGGAGGTGCCCGGGTGTCTCGGCCGTGCTGCGGGGACAGTGACAGTGGGTGGCCGTGCTGGGGATGGATGTGCCGTGGCTGGGCAGCCCAGGATGGAGCCGGACCCGCAGTTGTCCCTCCGTCAGCTCCCAGCTGGCAGCTGCTGCTAAACCTTCCTTTCATCGCCGGCCAAAAGCGGCCGGGGTGTTTTTCTCCACTCCCCCCGGCCTTTAATCCTGACTTTCATCATTCTCCAGGCCGTCCCTGCCCTCCCCTCCGTGTTCGGCATCACTGAGTCGGGGGTCGGGAGCTGAGTCGGGCTCAGGCTCTGCCGAGGGGCTCAGCTTTTCCCCCCACCTGGCAGATTCTCACCCCAAATGTTCTTTGGGCTGTCCGTGGTGGGAGGCAGCTTGGAGAGCAATGGGTTAACCCCCAGGGATGTGGGAGATGCCCGCTGGAGCCCTCGATGGGAGCTGCGCTGGGAAGGACGTCTGGGCCAGCTGGAGGGGTGCTTCCTGCACGTAAAAGGCATCAAGTTGTTTAATTTCAGATTTTGGGAACGAGAGCAACCATCAAAGAGTGTCAGTGAGAGGTGACAAAGCCGGAGGCAGCGGCAGCCGGCCAGGGCCCTTCCCGGGGGCTGCCTGGGGTGGTCCCGGCCCCGGAGCCCCCGGAGCAGTGCCAGGGGCTTCTGCTCCCTTTCCCTTGGCTCCCTGCTCTGCCTGCTTTGGGTGTCCCTGATCCTCTCCCTTGTTTCCCCCGTCCCACGTGGGATTTTTGTCCAGCCCCGCTGGCCCCTTGTGACCATCCCGCTGCTACGGAAAATCCCCCCATGTCCCTTCGCCGGGACACCCCACGCGTCCCTCGGGCACCCCACGCTGCTGTGCCAGGGGCACTGAACGTTCCCAATCCCCTGTGGATCTGCTGGATCCTGAGCGCTGCTGCAAAGCAAACGCACAGCTTGCACATTCCAGGGGCGGCCTCTGCTCCAAGAGTCGCTGTTTTCCCAGTGCCACCAGCTCCGTGTCACCGAGCTGACCCCGGTGCCCCGGCTGGCTGCTGTGTCCAGGCACATCCACCTTCCCCGAGCGGGGCAGGAGCAGATCCTGGCACCCAGGAAATTTTGGCTTTGCCTCCTGGAGCTGAGCAGGAGCCTGGGATTGCCCCTGGCACCATCAGTGCCATGTCCCCTCCAGCACTGGCATCACAACAAGAGCATGAAATTATTTGCCCCCTGTTTTCCATGGAGTTCCTCCATCCCTGATGGAGCTAAAGCGGGGTTCAGCTGCAGCCACCCCTGCTGCTGCTCAGGGTTTGACTTTGGGCAGAGCTGCGAGCTCCCAGGGCAGCCGGGAAGTCTGGACCCGGCTGGGTTTGGCTCCGGAGCCGGGCACGGTGCCAGCAGCTTTCTCCACCGCCCGGGTCACGGGAGTGCAGCTGAGAGCCCGGCTCGGTGGCACTTCCCGGGCACAGACATTCCCCTCCTGCCTGGCCCTTTGGAGGCTCCTGACTGGGGGTTACCTCTCCCAAAGGTGGGAGGGCTGTGGGACTGGGGGACTGGGGAATCTGGGCTGTGTTTATCCCACCCGGTTTGCCTGCACTCAGCACATTCCTGCCGCCCTCCGTGGTGCTGGAACGCGGCTGAAAGGGAGCCGGGTCTCCCCGACTGCGGCTCGGCAGCAGGAACTCTGCAAACAGGGAACACAAGTGGGAGCCTGGGAGTGCTTTAATGGCTTTACACTGAAGGAGGGGAGGTGGAGATTAGAGATTAGGAGGAAATTCTTGGCTGTGAGGGTGGTGAGACCCTGGCAGCTGTGGCTGCTCCATTCCTGGAAGTGCTCAAAGCCGGCTTGGAGCAGCCTGGCACAGGGGAAGGTGTCCCTGCCAGCTCCCCAGGGAAGTGGGACTGGACGAGATCTAAAGTCCCTTCCAGCCCAAACCATTCCAGGACTCTGTGATTTTATGGGTCACCCGTGTCCCACCACCCTGGGGAGCTGCTGGAATATCTTTTCCTTCCCCAGCCCGTGAGGTGCTGCCCCAGCAAATCCTTGCTCAGTTCCCAGCAGCTCCTGGCACCTGTGAATTCAGGGCAGCACAAACCCCTGCCACCCCTGGCCCTGCATGCATCCCTTCATCCCCTGTCCCTGCAGCAAGGGGCGTTTTCCCCACCCTGTGCATGCCGGGCACACGTGGCAGCCCTGGTGGGAATCACCCGGCCGGGCAGCGCCGGGCAAAGTCCAGGATCAGGACAGAGAGAGCTGCAGTAAAATAAAAAAAACAAACTTTGTCCATTTAATGGCAGCGTGGGGCCATAAAGCAGCACGCTTCCGTGAGGGAACACTGTCCTACACCACGAGGAATCATCTCTCTGTGCCGTGCTGCAGACAGACAGCAGGCAGCAGCCCCCATCCTGCCTCCCACAGGGAAGATCCCTGTTTCCCAGGAGCTTTGCTCTCCCTGTGCATGCAGGAGAGCTCTGGGATGAGCACAGGGAGGGCTGGACCCTCCCCAGATCATCCCCCAGCCATGCACAAGGAATCAGGGAACTGGGGTGGTTCAGCCTCCAGTTAGGGTTACCTCCACTGGTGTTCCTGTGGGCGGTGGGGAGCTCAGGGGGGACGTTAAATCATTAACCTGAATTCATTTTTTCTCCTATAAATGCATGGAGTGGGAAGAGTGTTTGGAAAGCAAAGGGGAAGGACCTTGGAGCCCAGAGTTTGATGGTCATTGCAGTAGAGATAATGAAACTGAGGTGTTTATCTGAGAGCAGATTTAAAATATATAATAATATATATAATATAAATATAATAATATATAATATATATTACATAATAATATAATATATATAATATAAAATGTATATAATGCTTATGAGACCCTATTTCAGAGCTGCCTCCAGTCCTGGAGTCCAACATCAGGAGGATGTGGAGGAATGAGTTCAGACGAGGCCCTGGAACTGCTCTGGCCCTGGAGCCAGGCTGGGAGAGCTGGGGGTGCTCACCTGGAGAGGAGAAGCTCCAGGGAGAGCTCAGAGCCCCTGGCAGGGCCTAAAGGGGCTCCAGGAGAGCTGCAGAGGGACTGGGGACAAGGGATGGAGGAACAGGACACAGGGAATGACTTCCCAGAGGGCAGGGCTGGATGGGAGATTGGACAGGAATTGTTCCCTGGGAGGGGGGGTGGCCCTGGAATGGAATTCCCAGATTTGCTGTGGCTGCCCCTGGATCCCTGGCAGTGCTGCAGGACAGGCTGGATGAGTTTGGAGCATCCCTGCCCGGGTTTGGTCTCTGCTCAGACAGGGACAGGGACATGGACAGGGATAGGGGCAGGGATGGAGATGGAGACGGGGACGGCGACAGGGACAGGGTGGGGACAGGGACAGGGATGGGGACAGGGACAGGGACACAGAAAGGGACATGGACAGGGACGGGGACAGGAGCAGGGACATGGACAGAGACAGGGACATGGACAGGGATAGGGACACAGAAAGGGACGGGGACAGGGACACGGACAGGGGTAGGGACAGGGACAGGGAGGGGACAGGGACGGGGACACGGTGGGGACAGGTACACGGACGGGGACACGGACAGGGATGGGTACAGGGATGAGGACAGGGACAGGGGTAGGGACAGGGACGGGGACACGGACATGGACGGGTACAGGGATGGGGACAGGGACAGGGGTAGGGACAGGGACGGGGACACGGACAGGGATGGGTACAGGGATGGGTACAGGGATGGGTACAGGGATGGGGACAGGGATAGGGACACAGAAAGGGACACGGGCGGGGACGCCGCCACTGTCGCTCCGGTGCCCTCTGGCGGCCACACCGGGGACAGCACCCAGGAGCTCATCACGGTTCTCGCACGGCAGGAAAAATGAGTTTGTTTGGGTTTTAAAATTTATTTTAAATGTAGTTTTGCAGTAAGGAAAAAGAGAACGGTGAGTCCAGCCTTTAATCACAGGATCCTGACATGGAGAGACTGGTGGAGGCAGTGGGGTTGAGTCTGTTTGTGCTGATACCCCTGCTCCACTGTGGGGCTGCAGGCTGGGGCCACCAACATCCCACTTGGGCTGCAAAGCCAGAGGAAAAAGGGTGAAAAACCATCCCATGGAGGATGGAGGCAGCGGCAGGAGCAGTGGGAGCAGGGTGGGAGCTCAGGACATCCCATCCTGGTGGCATCTCCACACCAAACCTGTCCAGCAGTGCAGAGAGCGGGGGAGCCCTGGGGGAATTTGGGGTTGGTGCCCCAAGCCCAGAAGCTCTTTAGGAGGAATTAAAGGTGATGAAACAAGCAGAAAAATGCAGCAGCACGTGTCCCAGGGCAGCTGCAGGGAGCTGCTTCCTGCCTGGCCTCATGGAGCAGCAATGTCCCGTGGGGCAGGAGCAGGGCTGGAGGCTCCTGGATGTCACCGTGTCACCGGGGTGTGGGTGACACCTCTTTCCACCTGCCACGGGGGGGATGTGGACCTGCCCCCACTTTTCTGAAGCAGCAGCTGTCAGGCCAATGCTTTAACATGAACCTGTAACAAGGGTGATTTGTTTCTTGAGAAAACACACAATTTTAAAATCAATATGCGTAATTTTCAAATCAGAATTAGGATTAGTTGGAACAAGATGGTCTTTAAGGTCCCTTCCAGCCCAAAGCATTCTGTGATCCAATGACCCTGACCATGAACTTGTGCCGTGGACAGGATAGGGTGTCTGCAGTGCCACCAGCCTGGGGACAATGCCCATGATGCCACCGGCCTGGGGACTGCACCCCTGTGGTGCCTTATCAGAGCTGCCAGCACTGCAGCTCCCTGCTCGTTTGTGTCCTTATCTAAGGGGACCCTGTGGGACATCAGGGACAGCACAGGAGCGACACAAGGCAGGGGCTGAAGCACTCAGGGTTGAATCCTCAGCGTGGGGAGGTCTTGCTGCAGGTCCTGGGCTGAGCATCTTTCATTTCTCTGCTGTCCAGAGGCCAGGAGGGATGGTGGATCCAGGAGGGATGGTGGGATCCAGGGTGGATGGTGGATCCAGGAGGGATGGTGGGATCCAGGAGGGACGGGTGGGATCCAGGGTGGATGGTGGATCCAGGAGGGATGGTGGGATGATGGTGGGATCCAGGAGGGACGGGTGGGATCCAGGAGGGATGGGTGGATCCAGGAGGGATGGGTGGATCCAGGAGGGATGGTGGATCAAGGAGGGATGGGTGGGATCCAGGAGGAATGGTTGGGATTCAGGTAGGATCTGGGTGGGATCCAGGTGGGATGGTGGGATGATGGTGGGATCCAGGAGGGATGGGTGGATCCAGGAGGAACTGTTGGGATCCAGGAGGGATGGTGGGATTCAGGTGGGATCTGGGTGGGATCCAGGTGGGATGGTGGGATGATGGTGTGATCCAGGCATGATCCAGGTGGACTCCAGGCAAGGGTTCACTTCCTGGGCAGGAGCTCTCCCAAACACACCCCGAGCCTTTGCACCTCCTCCTCAGGTATTTTGAGGCCCCGATGCCATAGGGACCGTGTGTGATGGAGAGCCAGCTCAGCCTGTGAGCAGCCTCCTGTGCACTGCCCTGAGCTCCAGCCCCTTCATCCCCCCATAACATCCATGGAAAAGGTGCCATCCCCCCATAACATCCATGGAAAAGGTGCCAGCCCCCCATAACATCCATGGAAAAGGTGCTCTCTGCCCCTCAACATCCCTGGAAACGCCCCAACCCCACTCCACATCCCAAGGACACACAGAGAGCCTGCCCGGAATGCACTGCCCCATCAGGATTTGGGATCCCGGCACGCAGGGTCCCCTTTGCAGAGCAGGGCAGGGGACTTTAAGGGACGGGCTGGAGCAGTGGGGACAGCGGGGACACCTCCCAAGCCGCCACCCGAGCCGCAGCCGAGCCGAACGTGCAACAACAGCCCCGGGGCTTGTTTGAGACGTGCGGGTCGGGCGGCCCACGCCGCTCGTTAGCAGAGCTGAGTGCCTTTGATCACCCTAATGAGTGGGTGCCTCGCCGGGCAGCAGCTCAGGCGGCTCCGTGACCTCCTTTTCGGCGTGTTTGATCTGCCCGTTCCTGTATTTCCGTACCCGCGCCAGCTGCTGCCACGGCAGCTCCGGCCCGGCACGCGTGGTCCGAGGGCTCCCGGGAACAGCGCTTGGGTCAGCCGGTGCCCTGCTCAGCTCCTGGGAATGCCAGGCTGGGAATACCGGGCTGGGAATACCGGGCTGGGAATGCCAGCCTTGGAATGCCGGGCTAGGAATGCCGGGCTGGGAATGCCAGCCTTGGAATGCCGGGCTGGGAATACTGGCCTGGGAATGCCAGCCTGGGAATACTGGCCTGGGAATACCGGGCTGGGAATGCCGGGCTGGGAATACCGGGCTGGGAATGCCAGGCTGGGAATACCGGGCTGGGAATACCGGGCTGGGAATACCGGGCTGGGAATACCGGGCCGGGAATGCCAGCCTGGGAATGCCAGCCTGGGAATGCCAGCCTGGTCCGTGACTGATGGCACCGGCAGGAATGGCTCCAGCTCACAGCCCAAAGTTGACACCACAGAGCTGGTGTCACCCCCAAGCCCAAAACATAGGAGGTTTCTCCACTGGAGCTGCTGCTCCTGCACGTCCTGCTCTGCCCAGAATCCCACCGAGATCTTGGAGTTTGCCCCGAGCCTGTTTCCATCAAGCACAGCAGGGAAAAGGGGTGCTCAGCTGAGTGCTGGGGAGCTGATGATGGGGTCACTCTGTGTGCTGTATCTCCCCCACTTCCCCAGGGGTGCTGCAGGGCTGGGCTCCTCCCAGAACCCAAAGAGGCAGGAGAAGCAGGCAGGAGGATCAGGCTGGATGAGGAGAGCTGGGGGCCCTGCCCCATGAGCAAACAGCAGTGCCTGGGTGTTCCCAGGCTGTGCTGCTGGCACGGAGAGCTTGGCTCAGGTCAGTTTGGTGTCAAATGCATCTGCAGGGACAAGAAAAACCAAGCACCGTGGCTGGGTCATGTTTGGGACAGGTGTGAGAAGGGCTTTGGGTGCCAGAGGGTCTGATCCCTGCTCCAGGAGGGTTATCCCAGTGTTCAGCTGGTGCAGCCAAGAGCTCGGCCAAGCTCCTGCTCCTCGCTCTCCTGCAGCTGCCAGGTGGGAAACTGTGTCTTCCTTAACTCAGCCCTGCCTTGGCTGTGCCCCAAAACAAACCTACACTCGTTCCTGCCCTGCCTTGTGCTCCATAAAACAAAAAGGCTTTTTTTATTCGTGTGGCAGGTGAACTCTGCACTCCACACAGCCACTGGGGTGGCAGGCTGAGGATGGTGAGGGTGAGCAGGCAGGCTGAGGATGATGATGAGGGTGAGAGGGCAGGCTGAGGATGGTGAGGGTGAGAGGGCAGGCTGAGGATGGTGAGGGTGAGAGGGCAGGCTGAGGATGATGAGAGTGAGAGGGCAGGATGAGGATGGTGAGGGTGAGAGGGCAGGCTGAGGATGGTGAGGGTGAGCAGGCAGGCTAAGGATGATGAAGGTGAGCAGGAAGGATGAGGATGATGAAGGTGGGCACTGCCCCACGCCAGGCAGGGTGGATGTGGGGTGACTCAGGGCACTCTCTCCTGCTCCAGCTCCACAGCAATTCCTGTGGATCCAGCAGAGCTGCTGGCTCAGCAGCCTGGCCCAGCTCCCTTGGCCTCCCTCCACACCCCGGGGCCCATCCTGCTCAGAGCTGGGTGCACAAACAGGACAGGCTGGTTCTCAGCATGGAGAGAAGCAGCTGGGCTCAGTGCTGGCAGGGCTTGGAGGCAGCAGTGCTGAGCACAGCCCCATCCCCACCATCACTTCCCCAGGGGGACCGTGACTGGGTGAGGGTCTCCTGCACAGTCTTGGTGGCAGTGCCACCATGGGGCACGTTGACACTTGTACCCCAGAGGTTTTCAGTGCCCCACGGACAGTGCCAGCACAGATTTTGGCTGTTTGTCTATTCAGGATACAGGGCAGTGAGTCAGCCTGCTGCAAGATGGCTTTTTGTAGGTCCTGGAGCTCCTGTGCACATTCCATGTGGGAGAGAGTCCCAGTCATCCCTGCCACCCCCATATCCCTCTCAGGGCCCTCATTCCCTCAGCACCCAGGCCTGTGGGTCAGGGTCAGCAGGAGGCTGAGCTGCTCCAGGTCGGGCAGTGAGGACGGGAAGCACAACTCCCAACACGGGGATGGAGTGGGGGGAAGCACAACTCCCAACACGGGGATGGAGTGGGGGAAGCACAACTCCCCTCCCAACACGGAACACGCGGCCGTGGGCTGCCCCACGCTCGGCTGCAGCCGCGGTTTAACGTGTTCCCTTTTCCTGCCGCCCACAGGGCTGCCACACCGGCACAGCCAGCCTGAAACAAAGTGACACGGGGGGAAGGAAAAAACGCGGCATCTTTGCTGTTTTGCCAGGCGGAGCGGGCCCCGCTCCAGCCGCCGGTGCAGTCCCCATTCCCGGGGCCGTGCCAGCGGCAGGACCGTGGGAGGTGGCAGCGGGCACGAAGCGCCGTGGCAGCGGCAGCCAGGCGGGAGCTGCCCCCGAAAGCTGAGGCACTTTGAGCTGGCAGGGAGGAGCAGATTTCTGCTCAGACAGTTACCAGCCTGCCCAGCGGGTTCCACCTGGGCACGTCCCAAGTCCTCTCAGCGCTGGTGCTCTCGCCACTTGGGTGTTTCGTGGAGGCACGTCCTGATTTTTCATCCCTAATTTCCCCCCAGTAATGACCCTGGGAAGAGCTGCTGTGGGTGCTGGAGGGGTTGGGGCAGGAGGGCTTGGTGGCCAGCAGGAGCTGAGCCCAGCAGTGATGGGTGCTGGGGTGTGGAGGCTCCCTTTGGTCCCACAGCACTGTGATCCCACTGTGCCTGAGCTCTCCTGAGCTTCTTAGGAGGGGAAAAAATATTTTTCTCCTCTTCTCCATCTTTTCAGATTAGGAAGACAAAGCCTCTCTCCTCTAGGGTAGTTTCCAAGAGGGGTTTTTGATCACTGCAGCCAAGGAGACTCCTGTGTGCCCATCCCTGGAGGTGTTCAAGGCCAGGTTGGAGCACCGTGGTCTCGTGGGAGGCGTCCTTGCCCATGGCAGGGGGTGGAATGGAATGAGCTTTTAGGTCTTTCCAGTTCAACCCACCCTGTGATTCTGTGATGCCATCCCCCAGCCCCTCCTGGCACCGCCATTCCTCAGCTTTGGGAGCCAGGGAAGGGGTGGCTGGAGCACAGCTCACAGGAACCAGCCCAGCTCACAGAAATAGCAGTGACAGAAGGAGCGTTTGGTGTACCCAACCTTCTGCTTTGTACAGCTCCAGTGCTGCTTTTCCAGACTAAAAATACCTCTTTACCTTGACTGCTCCAAGGAAGAACACTTGCTCGGCAGGTTGTTTAGGATTCAGGGGAAGAAAGTTCAGGCAGAGCTCAATTAGTCTGCCTTAATTTACAAGCCAAGTTCTGTGTCTGCATGATTTGCTTCGCTTGTCTGTGCACATTTTAAAGCACAGAGCAATGCTGTGGGAGGGCGTTTTTCCCTGCACGTACTTAGGGTGGAAATACTGCTGTTATTCACATGTTTACAGCCCTCCTCATAATGAAACTGCTGCGTTTTCTGCCATATTAAAAAAAACAACAACCAAACAACCAACCAGTGATGTGCTGAAATGAGCAGAACATGTGGGAGGATAAAGACGTGCATTGGAGATCGTGGATCTCCTCGTGAGCTCTGCCTTCTCCTGCTCATTCCTGCTGTCCAGCTGGGCAGTGCTGGGTAATTCTGGGAGTTCTCAGAAGGGATCCACGTGTGGATGCAAGCTGAGAAGTTGCTACATTTCTCTGTGATGTATGTGAATTTTTTCAGACTCAGAAGTCATGGCCACACTTGACTTTATTTGGAAGCAATCCCTGTGTTTCCTGTGGCCTAGAATCACAGAACCATTAAAGTTGGAAAAGACATCCAAGATCATCGAGTCCAACTGAAGGGAAGATTCATGTCAAAAAAAACCTTCCAAGCAACATCCTCCTTGTCCACATATTGTCCACGCTGACAGCAAAATAACTGAAAACCCCACAAAGCAGATTTACAAAGTCAAAAATTAGGAAAACTGTGGTTTTGGAACAGAGCAAGGACCCAGCTGAATACTTCTCTCCCTGCTGTGAACTTGCTGCATTTCCTATTCCTGCTTATTAAGCAGGCAGCTGACAGCTGCTGGCAAAGCTTGGGAATAGCAGAGGAGTGTGGCATGTCCCAAGGCTCTCCAGGCCTCTTTTGGGCAGCAGCTCAGGAGCAGCTCCTTAGGTGGGATATCTATAGGCCACGGAGAGCTGCGTGTCCCAGCCAGAAATAGCACTGGGAATCTGCTCCTTTGGCTGCTGGAAATGCTGGTTTGCTCCAGGGGGAAAGGAGAACACACATATCTGTGGTGCAGGAGGATGGAAAAGCCAGCCCAGTTTTTGGTGGCATCTGCTGGGAGATCTCTGTGTGTGTTTTTTAATCACTCCCTCACTATCTGCTGGTGCCTCATGAGTGAAGACCTTGCTGTCCATCCTTTCCTTAGCTGGATGCAGTGTGATCTCTGTCCTGATCCAGTGTGGGCTGGGATTCCTTCCATGGCTGGGAAAACTTAGCAATTTCAATGTGCCACTTAATGTGTTGCTTTTCAAATTTGGCCTAAATGCAGGTGATTTCTGACCTGTCCTGGTCCTTCACATGATCAACAACTCTTGTGTGGGTACAGCACTGGGATCTTCCCTTGGTGTAAAGGCTTCTTTTAGTTTAAATATTTTAAACACCCTTTTTAAATGCTAGAAATGGTAATGTTGTCTTGAGGCCAGAAGTGCCTTAAAACTGAGTGAATTATACTCATGTACAACATTGTCTTTTGGACTTTTGACCCACGTGGCTGATTGTGGGGCCGTTTTAATGCAAACAGCAACGTGCAAGCAGGGAGTGTGACAGAGCAGAGCTGGAGCTTCCTGCAGGCTGCAATTCCTGCTTCCTGCTACACAGAATGCACAGCTCTGGTAATTGTGTTCATGTGGTGAGCGATTTCCCTGGTTGTATTAAATACTTCAAATCTGTTTTCATCAGAGAATGGAATGGTTTGGGTTGGAAAGGACTTGACTTTATTTGGTTCTATCCCCTGCCATGTGCAGGGACACCTTCCACTATCCCAGGTTGCTCCAACCTGACCTTGGACATTCCAGGGATCCAGGAGCAGCCACAGCTGCTCTGGGAATTCTATTCCAGGACTTCCAAACCCGCCCAGGGAACAATTCCTTCCCAATCTCCCATCCATCCCTGTCCTCTGGCAGTGGGAAGCCATTCCCCTTGTCCTGTGTTTGGCATGTGTTTAACTCAAAGTGTCACTCCAAACATTTTATGCCACATCTGCACTTGGAAAATGATGGAACACTGAGCGTAGATCAGCAGCACAGGGGAGCTGGACATGCACAGCCCTTCTAGAAGCAACAAAAGGCAGATGTTCTGGCTTCCCTTGGAGCTGCAAATCCCAACCCTGGGAGAGAGGCAGTCCATTTCCGTGAGCAAATCCCCTCCCATAAAGCTGCCGGTGCCATCTGGCAAAAAGCACGTCAGGGATGGGAGCGGGAATCGTTTGTGTTTTGTTCATGAAATGTGTTTTTGTGATGCAACACGGCCCCGGAGCGTGTGACGGGGCATCCAGGCTCTTCCTGGAAATGTCACCACATCCACGCAGAGTTTTAATTAGGTGTTGCTTGGTGCCGTTTGATTCATCCCTAAAAGGCTTTGAGAAGAGAATGTTTTCAGTTCTTGGGGTATAATTTATGGTGATTATTCATATCCCAGGAAACTGGGGGAGCTGCTCCAATCCCCCTCAGAGTCAGGGCAGGAGGGGTTTCCTCAAAAACATCCCAAAATGTGAGCAGGGACTGCAGAGAAATATAATGAAGAACAATTCATGAAACCAAAAATTTTTCCTTTATTTGAAGAAACTAAACTATGGAGTTTTCCAAACCAGTTGGTGTTGAGTCTTGAATTTATGAGCAATACGCATTCAAGAACGGAACAAATGTAATTAAATTAATTTTTAAAGCAATTATTTCAAGCTTCTTGGAGCAGGCAAAGCAAATATTGGAAATAACATCCTTGCTGAGCACCAAGTTTATTTTATAACAGGTGCCAAAATGTTCTGATGACTTAGAGATGCAAACTGTGAGCAATCAAATTGTGTTTTGAAGGACATGTCCAATCTGTGCCTGTTTATTTTGCTTTATATTGTGTTTTTTGTCTATCTCTTGATATAACGCCTTTTGGTTATAATCAGATACATGTGCATACATATTATAATGTATCAGTATTATAATAGTGGTATGCTATTGTAGTATGGTATGTGGTATGACATATAATTACATCAATATATTAATATTAATATACAACACGTATTATATTGTGTGCATTGCATGTTATGTATTATGCATGAGGTATTATGTTATTATATACTATACATTACCATCGATATTATAATATACCATCTATTACACATTATTATATATACCAATACGCAGTATTTATTTATGCTGTATATTGCTATATTAATAGCACGTCAATATGTATTAATACCGCCAACATCTACCACCTCGACTTGACGCTGCCTGCTGCGCCTGTCCGCTAATTAGACGAGCAGAAATGCCAACGAAAGCGGGAAATCTTGTCAGAACTTTCAGATCAAGGCCTGGAAAACAACTTTTATCAGTTAATAACGACAGATCTCGTAATTTAGCCTTATTTAGGTTTTATTTCTGAGGGAGCCCACACGCGGGAGGTACCACCGGCGAGAGAGGCGCGGGGGTCGAGGGTGGGGGGGAGGGGGGGGGGGGGGGGGGGGGGGGG
>JBBMKD010000005.1:1167170-1179871 GCA_037834095.1 Argya squamiceps
GCCCGCGCAAAATGGAGTCGGGCGTGCGGGGCGGCCGGAGCTGCCTCGGTGCCGGCGGGAGGGAGAGGGGGAACGCGAAATCGGGGATTTCAGCAGTGAAGAGAATCGTGGAGCGGCTCGTGTTGGAAGGGATCTTAAAGGCTATCCTTGCCATAGGGCTCCTTACACTACCCCAGGCTGCTCCAAGCCCCATCCAGCTTGGCCTTGGACACTTCCAGGGGCAGCCACAGCTTCTCTGGGGACCCTGTGCCAGGGCCTCGCCACCCTCCCAGGGAACAATTCCTGCCCAGTGTCCCATCTAAACCAGCACATGGAATCCTGGTATGGTTCGGGTTGGAAAGGCCCTTCTCGTTCAGCCCTTACCATGGGCAGGGGCACTAGACTAGGTTGTACCAAGCCCCTTCCAACCTTGTATCCTGAACTTGACTCGTGTTTCAGGTGCTCCGATGGATTTGACAGGATATCTGGGGAGTTCCTGGGCTTTCCAAAACCTTTTTGGTTCATTTTTTAGGGGTACAGCGTTGATAGCAATCTTGTTCTTTCCATATATATTTAAATAACAACTTGCATTAATTTCTAGTTTCTATAAATCTCTAAAACATCCTACACGAAAAACTTTGGAAAACAAAGAAATGATGGTATAAAACAGACAGAAGGATACGCTTTGGGAGCTCAGGAGGCCAGGGCCGCACATGGGCAGGGAGGGATGCGGGCAGCACATGGCGCCCCGTCCCGGCAGCTCCACCGCGCCCAAACTTCAGCGCTCGGCAGGTGGGTCACAACTCGCCTTCAGAGGAACCCACTGAAAAACATCCGAGTGTGGTGACAGCAGGTGACGTGCGAGCAAGGGAATAACAGGTTAACTGCAATTTCAGCAAGCTTTTCACAGAGCACGCGGTGCTACGTGAGAGCATCTTAATGCTTCCGCATCTATGGTACAAAGTGATGCTGGTTCTCCACTGGTTTGTGCTGTTGAAGAAAGAAATCATTTTAGTATATTATTTGTTTCGGGAAGTTGGTGTTGTAAATGTTACTTGAAAGCACCTCGTGAGAAGACAAATTTAGGAACTGTGTTAGAAATACTCTTTGCCTGTGGATCTCTTGCTCATTAATGCTTGGGAGTGTTTTCTGTGTGAGGGATGCAATGATTTGTCCAGAGTCCCGGTTCACTAAACCAGTGTCCTCTGGAAGCCTTAGTGAGGTGCAGGATTCCAGTGCTGTCCCCCACGAGCTCCATCTGGGACATGGCAGCGCCTTTGGCATCACAGGAAGCCTTTGGGCAGCTCCTCCTCACCTCCCGATTTTCACATCTTGTTTTCGACAGCAGTGTGGAAAATTAAGTGTTTTCGTGGTTTGTTGTGGTAGTGAAACAGAGAAACGGAGAGAAAGTCGGGGCTGCTGTTGTAGCAGTGTTGTAAACAAAGTCAATTTCCAGTTCGAAAATGTCTATTTTTGTGCGTGGCTGTTTTTTTGCAGTTCTGGCATCATAAAAGGTGCTCGATGCCAGGGTTGGTTTCCTGTGTGAATGTATTTTAAGCTGTTCCACTATTCCATAAGGCTGCAAGTGATTTGCCTGCTGAATTAGCAGTTCAAAGCTTGGTGATGCTGAGAAATAACTTGTATTTTGGGTTAGGGTTTTTCTGAGTGCTGGGTGTTGAACTCGAAATTCAAAAGCCGTGGCTGTTCCATTCCAGTTCTGCAGCATGCCTGCTCCTCTCCCTGCTTCTCCTCCTCACATGGAATGCCTGTCCTCATTGGAGAGCCCTTCTCCGAGTGCAGGCTGCTGGGTTTAACCCCTTGTTTCCTCAGGGAGTCAGGAGGGTGCTGTGTGTGCCATGCAAACTTCATGTTAAATACAGCTTGGGAGGTGAGGGAGACATTGTTCATCTGGGTGTGTTGGCTTGGATATCATTACAACTGCAACTTCTGTGGCCCCACCCAAATTTGACATTGCTTGCTAGGCAGGAACTTGGTCCTTTAAAACAAAAAAATATTAAAAATCAGCTTTGAATTGAAAAGCTGGTTCGTTAAATTTTGGAGCCAGTGTTTTGGTCAGAAAAATGGTGTAATGAAGCAGCAACGTGTTTGTCCTCATGTTTTAAAGAAGAGTAAACAAGGCCTTTCACATGAGTGGAAAAGAAAACTTGGGTTAGATCTTTGAGAGGGTTTAGTAAAGAAGAGAATGCCCACGGGAGGTTTTTATTTGCAATAAAAACCCTTTTAGGAGGCCCAGGCAGGGAGGAAGAGCACTGGGCAGCTCAGTGGCACTGTGGATTGTTAAACTATTTGGAGAAGTGCACCAGGAGGAGAATCTTTGTTAGAGAATGTGTGGGTGAGAACCCCAGTCAGTCACTGAGCAGGACCTGCAGGTGACACCTGCCTGTACAGCTGGTGGCACTGCTGCCCAGAAGAGTTTCCAAGAACAGAATCACAAGATCCTTTAGGTTGGAAAACACTTCCAGGATCATGGAGTCCAGCTGCCAGAACAGCACAGGATTGATTGTCTTAGGGCCAGTGAGGTGATGCTCACTTCATTTGGGTGTCCTTCAAATGCAAAGTACCTGAAAAGCACCTTTCAGAGAAAAAAAATAGTGAAAAAATCTTCCTTACCTTGATCTTTGCTTGAAAGTTGACCCTGTCATTTCAGCAGGGATTAATTCAGTTTCCAGTCAAACACAACTTGAAATCCTGGGTGTAAAAACGTGGCCAAGAAGAGTCAGGTGAAAGTGGAATCGCTCAGTTTATACAAAAATAAAACTTCTCTTCCCTCTTGCTTGCCTGGGGGGTCGATATCTGTCCCCGAGCACTCCTCATTCCGTTGATGTGTCTGGCCTGACGTTTCAGGGATAAGGAGGATTGGCAGGAGGCCTGATCAGCAGCAGCAGCAGCAGCAGCAGGGCGAAGGCAAACCCATCGACAGGAGACCCGAGCGACGACCTCCCCGCGAGCGCCGCTTCGAGAAACCCGCCGAGGAGAAGGGCGAGGGAGGAGAGTTCTCTGTGGATAAGTAAGAGTTTTGTCTTGATGGTAAACAGCTTTCCTAGCTTTGGCAGGACAGGGCTGGCCCACCTTCTGCTGCTCAGGTAAAAAAGCTGGTTGAATCAAGATTAAATTCCTGTCGTGCAGAGGATAACGCTTCCCTTTTCCATGGTTTTGTTTGCAAACTTAACTCAAATTAAGTTTGGGAGTGATCTACATGAACATGTTCATAGATGGAACTGAATTATGGTTTAAGTCAATATATTCACCATATTTCTCTACATCTACAGCAAATACTTAAGGAAGGGAACCCAAGTATAGCTGTTTCCTGCAGGATGAGATTTGTTTGCTGTTACAGCTGTGGCTTTAATCTGCACAGCTGACTTAAAGCCAGCTAAAGTTTGTCCATGTAGGTGTTTGCACCTTGGCTACAGTGGCTTCAGACCTGGGAGTGGTGAAGCCATCTTAGATCTACATCTAAAATTTAAAATTTAGATTAAAATTTAAATTTAGAAATTTAAACTGTCTCTAGTGTTGTGAGGCAGCCAGAATTTGAGTAATGTTCAAATATTAAAGTTTTAGTTGCAAAGTTAAAATAGTTTTAAAAGTAAGTTGGATAAAAGTGAGTTTAGTTGGAGGTTTAGCATCAGTTAATTGCGTAACACAATACAAAGATGAAATTTTGGAATCAATGCCAGAAGATGCAAACAAACAACAATCTTGAGCATTTGTTTCCAGCTTCTAAAATCATGGAACCACAGAATGGTTTGGGTCGGAAAGGGCCTTAAAGATGATCTGGTTCCAACCCGTACCACAGGCAGGGACACCTTCCATTATCCCAGGTGACTCCAAGCCCTTCCAGCCTGGCCTTGGACACTTCCAGGGATGGAGGAGTGACATTTTTGGAATCAGAGCCTGAACTCAGCTACAAACTAACTACCAAAGGAAAAACAAGTAAATAAAGTTCTCAAAAGAGAAAAATAAAAACATGCTGTACGTTTTTGGAGGCGAATCACTTGACCCAGCTTACAAACAGCAATTACCAAAGCAAAACCCAGTATATAAAATCCTCAAAGAGCACAAGCCCATGCAGAATGGCAGTTTTTTTGTGGAGTGAGTGCCTGACCCGTGCCTGTTCCATGGCAGACCCATCCTGGAGATGCCCGTGCGTGGCCGTGGGGGGCTGGGCCGCGGCCTCGGCCGCGGCCGCGGGATGGGCCGAGGAGACGGATTCGACTCCCGCGGCAAACGGGAATTCGACAGACACAGCGGCAGTGATAGATCGTGAGTCTTCTCCTCTCCCTCTTTGCCACTCTGACCCCCCCCCCTCCCTTTTTCCCCTGTTTAAGATTGATCTTTTGAATTTCTGTGTCTGGACACTATAATGTTAACTCAGTTTTGTTAGTTCTGTTTCACATTCACATTTCAGCGGCCTAAAGCACGAGGACAAGCGCGGCGGCAGCGGATCACACAACTGGGGAACCGTCAAAGACGAGCTAACGTTAGTAACCTCTCACTGCTCAGAAAGCTGTTAGCACTATGTTAATCAGCCCTAATTATGGCTTGCAGAACACCCAGATTTAGCTGCCTTTTTGCCTTTGATCTCCCATGATTTTTGCAGAGTTTAAAACCTCAGCGATTTTCTTGTAACGTAAGAATAGCTTCACTGTTCAGCCAGAATTTTGGGGAGGTTTGGGAGGTCTTGTGCTGGCTTTGTAACAATTCTTTGTTAAAATGAAACTGGTTTTAGTAAATTTTGATCAGGATAAGCCTGTATTTTGTGTTACAAAAATTCAGCTGTCCCGTTGAAATCTATTTTTAATGCCCAAATCCATTTTGTGTTGGAAGGGACAGCAGGAACCTTTCAGGAGGGGTAGTAGAGGAAGCATTGGGGAAAACCATTACTTAATAGAAAAGCATAGAATTTAAAAGGCACAGAGAGCACCAATCCTTATTGAAACAGTAAATCCACCGTAGATCTTGATTGTTAATCTTATATAGCTTTAAAGAGGGATGAAGTTGTAAAAAAGCCCCAACTCCCAACGTTATGTAATTGCAGTGAATTGGATCAGTCAGCTGTAACTGAGGAAACGCCAGAGGGAGAGGAGCATCCGCCTGCTGATTCTGAAAATAAGTGAGTACCCCCCCTCCCCGTGCTCCTGCCTTGCTTCAGAGGTGCTGCTGCATTGCCTTTAACCTCTGCTGTTTATTCCCACATCTGTTTGGCCAAACTCACATTATCAGCAGATCACCCACAGTGCTGCTGAATGAGTCTCCTTAAAAACCTCGTGCCTGGAAACTGTTGTCTTCAAACCATTCCTTGGTGTCCTGCAGGCTCTTTCAGATTTATTTATTAATAATCACTTCTCATACACTTTGGGGTTTGGGATTGCAGCTCCAGATTCCAAACCCAAAAGCATCTGTGCTCAGACCAGGTAGAAACACCAAGCAAATGGGACAGGAATGCCAGTGGAAGGCAACTTTTTAAACTTAAGTTTTCAGGACAGCCTTGTGGCTGAGCTGTAGGAGAAAGGTTGTATCTTTCATTCTGCAGGCAGTTTTCAAAGTTACCTGGAGCTCTGCCCATCTCACTTGGGCACTGTTACAGAAGGAGCCAGGGGCTGGGTGAATGAAAGAGTAACCAGAGAGGCAGAAAGAGCCTTACTGATACCGAGTTGGTGTAAAAATACAATACAAATTTTTTTATGGTAGCCTAGTGTGACTAATGTTATATTTTAATGAGGAGGGGACTTGGTAGAGGACTCAAAAAATGGCAAACAGAATTTTGAAATGCTTGTTCCTAATGATTCCTACTGTGTTTGCTATGGTTTGATTGCCTCACTAAAAACTTTATATAGAAAAGCATCTCCACGTGGGTAACTTTTTAATTGTCTGGTTTTATGTGGATCTTTGCCCTCAGTGTTTTAGCAGAACTGTAGGATGTGTTACTGCAGTGAAATCTTTGCCTTGAACAAAACAAATTCTGATTACATCCTCTGTATGATGTCAAAAATCATCCTCTCCTACACAGGGAGCAAAAGTTGAAATACAGTAATTTTGACATAAAACCTTTGCATTATTCAAAATTAATGGCTGCCCAATGAAAACTTTTTGTAAGTGAGAGTTTGATCTTTTTGCTGCACATACACTGCATTGGTTTCCTATAAATCAGAAATTCAGTTGCATAAACACACTGAACAATGACCAGAGGCTTCCAGTAGCTGGAATATG
This sequence comes from Argya squamiceps, assembly GCA_037834095.1. NCBI lineage: Eukaryota > Metazoa > Chordata > Aves > Passeriformes > Leiothrichidae > Argya > Argya squamiceps. The sequence continues at coordinate 1,173,381 of JBBMKD010000005.1, forward strand.
ATCTGTTATTGAGCACAGTGGTTGTGTGTTTTACTTAAAAATAGCCTTTGGCATGAGGTAGGGGTGCTGTATCTCACAAATCAGGTGTGTGCTGTTATTTTTTCAAATTGACTGGAAGTAAATCCATTTGAATAATTGTCTTTGGTTCTACAAAGGAAGCAAATTACCCAAAGCTGCTCAAATTCTGGTTTTTAAAATCCTAAAAAGCTTGAAAACTGTGGGAAGAACAAGTTCTCACTGCCTTGACATGAATGTTTATGAGAGATATATTTCAAAAAGGGGGGAAAGGAGCTCCAAACAAGTCATGGCAGAAGTTATGCTTTCAGATTTGGAACTAAAATTGACAGTACTGTGGAGATTTGATGGCATGGGTCAGTTTTAATTTTAACATTTTCCTGTGCTCAGAGGTGGCTGAGTGTAATTTTTTTGGCACTCCCTCTAAAAAAGAGATGAATTTTCCTCTGGTGGAAGCAAGTTTTTATATTTTCACCTCTTAAACTGCTAAACCCTTGAACAAAGCTCGATTTTTAACCTGGTACCAGCCAGCAGATGATTGTCAAATTGTATCCAGAGTGTAAATTCTTAGTTGTGATGATAATCTCCTTGAATTCCCTGCAGAGAGAATGAGGTTGAAGAAGTGAAGGAAGAAGGCCCTAAGGAGATGACCCTGGATGAGTGGAAAGCCATCCAAAGCAAGGACCGTGCAAAAGTCGAGTTCAACATCCGCAAACCAAACGAGGGAGCCGATGGGCAATGGAAAAAAGGATTTGTGCTCCACAAGTCAAAGAGTGAGGAGGTAAACGTGCCTTGCCATGCCTGGAGTCTCCACTTGCTGAAGGTTTTTGTTACTGATGAGCAGTTTTTTTAGAGTGGAAGTTCCATTCTGGGTGTTGCTGACCTGGAGTTGGGAGTTTAGAAAGTGGGAACAGTGGTTTTTTTTTTAATTTGGACTTCGTTCTTGTTCATTTGAACACCATCCTTCCAGCAAAATTGAGTTTCTGCAGTAGCACAAGTGGCTGTTGTGGCTGTGGTTGGGTTTGGGAGCTGAGCTGTGCCCTTTAGGTTTGTAAGAGCTGCCTCTTGGTGAGAGTTTTGGGGGAATGTTGTTGAGTTTGCTTTTTAAAAAAGGAAACTTGTGTTGTTTAGCATCTGTTCTGCAGTGCACAGATTCATGGTGCTTGCTGAGTGATACCAGCTTGAAGGAAGACTGGTCATGCCTCAGAGACCTTAAACCCAAACTGTGCATCTTAGATTTGAGACGTGGGTGTCTCCTCACTTAGTGCTGTGACACAGACAAGTTCTTGGGAAGGCATTTGAAATGATTTCTGTGCTCCAGTGACACTCAGCATAGCTGCTGTGGAACTGCTTTAAATTTGTAGCTTCTCCTTTCAGGCATTGCATAATGTTCATTATTCTGTTCCAAGAGTGGCAAGGGGGGGGTGCTGCTGAGAGCTCTTGTTTGGTAATGCAGGGCTGTGCTAATCTTTAGTTTTAATCTTTGTTTTTAACACTCTGTAATATGTTAAGTAGCTCACTTCAGGGATTGGTGGCTGCAGTGTTGTGTACTGATGGTGCTGAGTCCTTTGAAAGTGACTGCTCTCCTGAAATGTGTTCCTGCTTTTCCACACCTTGCCAGTTTTTATCCTGGGAGCTGGGATGGGATAGAGGGTGGGGGGCACTGCTCAGTGTTCAGTGAAAGTTCTGTTTGTGTTCTGATTGAACTCACAGTGAGTTTGACTTGCTCCCAAATCAGGCTGTTTTCTTGCTGCGTGGGGTAGTTCAGTTCTGGAGATGATTGCATGGCTGTGTCTCCTCTGAGCTGTTCACTGAAGTGTTCATTAAATGCTGCTTTCTCTGGCTTGGGTAGAAAAGGGAATTTGAGTTATATTTAGTATTGCTGTGTACTGAAAGATTGTATTCAACACAAGTATTTATGTACTTTACCAAGATTTACTAAGCCTGTAGTGCTTCAAATTCCCTCAGTCTCTCTGAATCAGATTTATTTGACATTTGCTCATCTGAGGGCACTCTTTTTTTTAACATATGTGATAGTAAAGGTGATGCTACTTGTGAGAAATCTAGAGGCTAGAAAAATCCAGGCTGCATTTTCCATTTGAAAACTGAATCAGTTAACTCAAAAAAAACCAAAAAACACAAAAAACAAAACAAAAGAAACCCCCGAAAAACCAACCAAAAACCCAATAAAATAATTGAACAAAAACTGTGAATAATCAAATTACTGCCATGGAAGACCTGACATAATTAGTAGATTGTTCTGTTTAAGAGGTGAACTTCTCAAATAAACAAGTTGGGTATTTTTAGCAGCATCACATAAGAAGGTAACAGCCTCTTGCTGCGTAAGCATGAAAATGAGGTATTAACAAATCTGCCTTTAAATTGAGCTGCTTTTAGCCTGCTTTATTGTACAGCCAGCAGATGTGTCTCCCCATCTCCCTTCCTCATTGTTCCCTGATCCCATGGGAAGCAGTGTGGGGATTTTCTCTCAGGATTATAGGAGAATAGCTCTGTAATACAGGCCTTAGGAAAGCTCCCACTGCAGCTCGTTGTGAGCAGCTTTAGAAGGCAAAATGTTTTTTAAAAACCCACCAGTCACCTGCTGTTTCCTCTCTTTGTCCTCTTGGATGTACTTAGGAGTTAAGAAATTAAGGTTTCTCTGATTCTTCTTGCTAAGAAGGGAGATGATGTGTGGAAGTGATTTGGTTTATAGGTAAATTTTGGTTTTGAGCTCCAAATCTTCTGTACTGTTGTGGCTGAAAAACACTGTGTGCCCCAGTAGATCTGTCAGGGACAGGAAGCATTGTGGTGAGCACCTGCATTCCTGCAGCTTGACAGCTCCTTGGAAAATGCCCCAGGAATGTGGGAGAAGGGAAAATGAGGATCTGATTCTGCTCATCTGCCTCAGTCTTGGGAAAGAGCTGTCCTCCTTTTCCTCCTGCTTGTCCTCCCCCCTGAGGGCTGAACTGCTTGGTCCTGCCTGAGGTCTTGTCTCTTTTTCCCATTTACTCTGCAAGTGCTGCTGAAATGACCTCTCAGTTCTGTCTCAGATCCTTGCTGCTTTAATCTGAAACCCAGGGCCATCAGCAGCCCTGGGCCAGGGAGCCTCTTGCCAGGACACAGGGTTATGCCATAAAACACAGATTCTCTTTTCTCTGCACCTGCTTTAGTGGCTTGAGTCTTCAGTTCCTACTAAAAACAGAGCGAGTTACATTGTGGACAGATCCTAAAATTTATCCCAGAAGTGGAATCCAGGACTCCTGGAAAAACCCAGTAGATCTCTGTCCCTGCTGTGCCTCTTCAAACCTCCTCACTGATCCAATCCCTTCCTCAGAGGTGGTTGCAGTAGGAGATTAGGAAATACATTTGGAAAAAAATAATTCACCTCCTCAAAGCTGGGAGGAATGACTGTGGAATGAAGGCTCTGCAGGAAGATTTCCATCAACAGTGATCCAAACATCCCAGCTCTTCCCATCCCTGTGCCATGCTGGAGACCAGCCTGCATCTGTGGTCTCTGCCAGGGCTTCCAGCAGCTCCTGGGCAACTTTCTGGTGTCCACCTGAGCTTTTTTTTTTTGGTGTCCATCCACCTGAGCTTTTTATTTTGGTGTCCATCCATCTCAGCTTTTTTTGGTGTCCATTTGAGCTTTTTTCATGTCCACCTGAGCTTTTTCTGGTGTCCATCCACCTGAGCTTTTTTTGGTGACCATCCTATCTTTTTTGGTTTCCATCCATCTCAGCTTTTTTTGGTATCCATTTGAGCTTTTTCATGTCCCTCTGAGCATTTTTTTTGGTGTCCATCCACCTGAGCATTTTTTCGTGTCCATCCACCTGAGCACTTTTTGGTGCCCATCTCAGCTTTTCTGGTGTCCATCCACCTGAGCTTTTTCTGGTGTCCATTTGAGCTTTTTCTGGTGTCCCTCTGAGCTTTTTCTGGTGTCCCTCTGAGCTTTTTTGTTCTCCATCCCTCTCACCTTTTCCCAGTGTCTCTCTGAGCTTTTCCCGGTGTCCCTCTCACCTTTTCCCGGTGTCCCTCTCAGCTGTCTCTTGTCTCCACGCTTGGCCCATCCATCCTGTGCTGTCTCTGGCTGCACAGCTGCTCCCTCCTCCCTGTGCTCAGTGCCATCTGTAGCCAGCAGCAGCTCGTGTGACCTGATTACCTGTTGTTCCTCTATGTAGTTGAGTCTCATTTCTTCCTTTTGTTTTCTCCCTTTGTTCCTTTTGTCCCTTGTGGCGTGGACACACAACTGTCAGCAGACAAAGGCGATGACAGGAATGCAGGGGAGTCTGCTGGATTCAAATGAGGTACTCATCCTTTCTCTCTAACTGGTGATAGATTCCCTGGTGTTAACATCAGCCCCTTCTGCAGGGAGCCTTTGGATGTTAAAAACTCACCAAAATAGAGGGTTTTATTGAACATGGAGCTTTTCTGTCCGTGCCTCTTGTCTCACTGTGCACCATCCAGCACCCAGCATGGTGTTAGTCCCTTTGCTCCTTATCCTGCTGAGTTCAAACCTCATAAAAACTTCTATCATCTGTTTTTGTTGTTGTTGTTACTGCTGTTGTTCCATCACCATCTGCTTTGGCTCTCTTGGTAGTTTGTTCTTCATTTTTGACAGCCTTTCCCAAGACCCTTAAGTGCAGCACTGCCTTCAAGAAGTGATCAGTTATTAAATCAGAGCACTATTGAGGCACCAATACATAGAAATTTAATGTTTCATCTTGTTCAGTATGTCTGGCTTATCACCCAAGTGGTGGAAAAGGCTGAGGAGAATGTGCCAGGTCTTTTGTTGGAGTTTTAAAAGAGCTTCAATTACTTTGGATAGAGAAATCATCAGGTTATGGAGGGAATTTGCAATTTGTTGGTTCAGTGGTTATACCAAAATCAAATTGTAAAAATACAATGATTTTTGGTAAAGTGCAGTGATTTGTTTTTAAATAAAAACAGCATAGGGACAGAAATATTGTCCAAATCCACTGATCCCACCACTCAGAAAAGGGAATTATCACATGGCTACCAGTAGTTGGAAATAAAATCTCAATACCTTGCAGTGATAAAAACTGCAGATAAGAAATGAAATAGTAAGAAAGGAATTTAAAGCATCTGTGAGGTGTTCTGTAGTGTTTTACAGGGTGTTGGTGTTGGGTTTGAGTGGTGCCATGTCAGGCTGAAGCGTGGAATGACTTTCCTTTGTTGAGACAAACTTCCTGAGTTTGGCAGAGAGATTTCCAAGGGAAGGGTGTACAATGAAATAAATAAAATCAGGAGAGGAGTAGAGACCAGAATTAAAGAGTACGGGGCTGAATTTCACAATGTGCTGCCTTTGAAAGTCCAATGTTGTATAACTGCAGCAGAAAAGTCAGTTGGAGTTGGGAAGCTTGAGCCTGCACGTGGCATTTGTGGAGGAAAACCAGGGAATTGGTGATTGCTGTGCCAGGAGTTGGGGGCTTGGAGGGGAAGGAAAGTGTTGGATGTTGTCATGTTTGCAAAACACTGTGGTTGAGCTGTAATAATAGACAGGTTTTTACATTTTTTATGTTATCCTAGTTGCCAAAAACTGGCTTGCACATGGAAACAATATCTGTGTGAAACAGGAGAAATAATTGCTTTAAAAACTCCTGGTGAGGGTCAGAAATTTTCCAAGGTGCTGAATAACAACATTGCTGATGTTTGTAACTCCTGGGAGCATCCTTTGCTCCTCCAGGCTCAGGTTTCCACCAAATGCACTGGGAACAAACCAGTGAGAGAATATCACGGCCAAGGTGCTGAGATCCACATTTTCCAGTGTCACTGGTGGGACTGGTTCTGTTTTAGCTCCTCCAGTTCCTTGTGTTTGAGCTTTTTTGTGCCTCATTTGCTGTGACAGTGAATGCAGAGCACTGAGGGATTCTGGTCTTAAGGATTTATCAAGGACTAAAGCAAATGAAGGGTAAATCCTCAGGGAGCAAAATAAGGATGAGTGACCAAGGGAGGAAAAAGGAATGGAAGGGATTGATGGAACCAGGGCACAAAATGAGAATTTAGTTAAAGCATGAGATTCTGTACTGGCCTGGTGATAGTCTGGTCTGGGATAAGGACAGTGGGTGGAATTCCCATCAGAATTGCTCTGCTGGAATTTTGGGAAGGATTTCGCCATGGAAAGGGTGGTCAGACATTGGAAGGAGCCGTCCAGGGAGGTTTGGGGTGCCCATCCCTGGGGGTGTCCAGAGAAGGACTGGATGTGGTGATGACAAGGTGGGGATTGGGCTCAGGTTGGACTCAATCCTGGAGGAGTTTTCCAATGAATTCCAATACCTTGGAAAGGCAAAACACTTTGATTTTTGATCACTAAGAAATTCCAAGCCTCTCCAGGGAACAAACGATCAGAGATGGACAGGGGGACTGCGATGAGCAGAGCACAGCTCCAGCTGCCTAGGAGGGGAGGATTTCAGTGCTGTTTTCTCTCTGATGGAGAACTCTGCTCCTTGCAGGCCCAC
>JBBMKD010000005.1:1179971-1190482 GCA_037834095.1 Argya squamiceps
CGTTCACTGATGGGGTTTGACTCTTTTCTGGGGGAAAAACTGCCCTGGGAAATGCACGGCGTTCCCTGGGGAGGTTTGCCTCTTTTCTGGGGGAAAAACTGCCCTGGGAAATGCACGGCGTTCCCTGGGGGGGTTTGACTCTTTTCTGGGGGAAAAACTGATCTGGGAAACCCACTGCATTCCCTGCTGCCATCTTCCTCTGGGGAAAAACTGCCCTGGGAAACCCACTGCATTCCCTGCTGGGATTTTCCTCTTTTCCTGGGGGAAAAACTGCCCTGGGAAACCCACTGCATTCCCTGCTGGGATTTGCCTCTTTTCTGGGGGAAAAACTGCATTTCCTGCTGGGACCTTCCCTTTTCTTGGGGAAAACCTGCTTTGGGAAACCCACTGCATTCCTTGCTGGGACCTTCTCTTTTCCTGGGGGAAAAACTGCTCTGGGAAACACACTGAATTCCCTGCTGGCATTTTCCTCTTCTCCTGGGGAATAACTGCTGCTTCTGCTCTGACAACAAACCATGTTTTAAACCCTGTAGCACCACGTGGCTACAGTGAACATCGTGTCCAGGGAGGGAAACAGATGAAGCAAATCTCTGTTTTGTTAAACATGAAAGTCCATTTTATTTCCACCCCCCAAGCCAGGGAGGGAGGAGAAGGCAGAGAGAGAGAGCAGGGGCAGGGTGGTGAGGTTTTATCAGGTATTGCAGGGAATGAGTTAATTTGGGTCAAGGGAGGAGATACAAGGGGAGAGTAAGATCAGATTTCAGCTTCAAAATGGGAGGATTCCACAAAGCCCAAGTGAAACTCCTTTTGTGCAAAGTTTACTTCAAACCAGATCATTAGGACAAAAGGGTGAATGTTTGAGCAGTGTTGTCATCAAACACAAAAAAAAGGGGAGGGTGAGTTTTTAAAAAGTGTCTAAACCTGAAAAATGACTTTTCCAACATGGACAGGTCTGAATGTACCATGAGCTGCCTCAGCTGGTGCCAGAGCAGAAGCACAAGTGCTGGGCTGGCTATTTTCAGCCACAGCCAGGACACTGTGTGCTTTGTGACCTGCTGGGGGTGAAGGACTGGTTGTACAGCTGCATGGCAGGTCTTGAGCCTGAGGAATTCACATTTTCCAGTTGGAAACACGGTTCTTACTGGTTTTTCTCTAGTTACCAGTGATGTTTTCCCCTCCTTTGGTGTTAAGGCACCAGGGGAATACCCTGGAAAAATCCTGAATGGGCTTTGGGAGAAAATATGTGAAGCTAAGCACTGTAATGTATCTATACTGAAGATCTGATTTGTTACCAGTCCCTTGCCTTAAAGGCATCAATCAAATTGTTACTGATTGGAAAAGGAGCTCAGTAATTTTAGGAAATTAAAAGGGGTGGTTTACTCTTGAGTTGTTTCACTGATACTCTTGAAGAATGCTGCCATAAAGTAATTCCAAGCTTTCCTGCACCTGATTTTGTGTTTCCTTTGTTTCCTTGCAGTTGGTCAAGGAGTTTGATGTGATCCACACGCCCAACCAGGTGGGTGAGCTCTGCCTGTGCATTCCCTGGGATCAGGGGCCAAAATTTCCCTCCTTTTTTGGGGCTGTTTCTTCTCTTCTGTGCTGAGCACCTGGAGATGCTGAGCCTGTAGCTCAAACCCTGCTGTTCCTTCTTAATTCTGGGTTTGTGGCCTGTGGAGTCTTGGGCAAGGCAGAGACTCTGCAGCTACAGCTGTTGATGCAAGTCTCATTTTAAATATATTTTATGATGAATTAATATCATGGCAGGAAGTTCCACTATCTTAGCTCTTCCCATTCTTCTCCAAGGACCAAGTGAAGAGTATGAAATTCTTAATTTCTGCACTGGTTTTTTAGATGGGGTGCAGAGCCTTTCAGAAAACTCTGATGAAAACCACTGAGGAAATCCTTGGCTAATGCATGAATTTTTAGGGCTAAAAATTTGGCACAAAAAAATTACTTCCATCAACATCTGGTTTCTGAGTGGGAAAACTTAAACATGAAAAACTTAATTTATGCTTCAGACAGAGCCTGTTCTGGAACATTTCAGTTGTGTCCCTCAGTAAGGATTGGTCCATGGCAGGAGGTTGGAATTCATGGTGGCTTTAAAGTCCCTTCCAACCCTGATCATTTTGAGATCTCTTTAAATTAAAAAGAGAATTGTGCAATAATGATGTGCAAACATCAATTTGCCTACAATTCCTCTCCACATAGCTTGGATTAAAAAAAAAACAAACTACAGGAGGCTTTGTAATCATTGGAATAAATTTTAAAAAGGTTGTTTTTGTAGTAATTTCTCCAGCCCTGAAGTGCTGCCACCTCTTCCTCAAAGCAATAACTCTGTGATGTTTCTCTTTTCAGTCAAGTGCTTCTGCTCCTGACGTAGATGACCCAGAGGCTTTCCCAGCTCTGTCCTAAACTGGATGTCATAAAAAAAAAAAAGCCAACCCTGCCCTGGTGGGGCCCTCCTCTCCGAGGCTTGCATGCTTAAGGATCCTAAAAACAACTAAGAAATTGAAAAAAAAAAACAAAACAAAACAAAAAAAAGAGACTGTCATTCATACCATTCACACCTAAAGACTGAATTTTATCTGTTTTGAAAATGAACTTCTCTCGCTACACAGAAGCAACAATATGGTAGTCAAGTTTTGTATTTAGAAATGTAATGGTAGCAGGGATGTTTTCATAATTTTTTCAGAGATTATGCATTCTTCATGGATACTTTTTTGTATTGCTGCTTGAAAATATGCGTTTCCAAACTTGAAATATAGGTGTGAACAGTGTGTACCAGTTCAAAGCTTTCCCTTCATTTGTGTTCTTTTTTTTTTTTTTAAATTCAGGATTTTTAGACTTTTCCTCCCCACCCCAAATTCCCCTGCTAGGTTTTAATTATTGCACACTACTTCAGTTTTCCTTTTTCTCAGCCCATGGAATCTGTGGAATATTAATTTGGCAGACTGTTAGTGCTGTATGGAATGAACTCCTGGAGTATTTCACTTTTAATGCTTCATTTCCAACATGGAAAACCAGCCTTTTTTTTTGGTTTTATTTCATCTCTGTTGGGTAGTTTGTTTACACAAAAACCTTTCTAGAAAATTGAAAGCAGATGGCTTGAAATCAAGATTGAGAGCACATTGGTTTATGATTCAATACCTGTGTATGGATCCAGCAATGGGTAACTGGTGTGAAAACCAGGTTTTTAAAAATTCCTGTATCCCACCTTTCACTCCCCCTTTGGACCTTTATTCCCTCCTCTTTCCTTTCAACAGAACAAGATGCTTTGTTGGCAAGAAAAAAAAAAGAGTTTTAAAATTACCTTTGCTTTTTGTTTGAGAGGATACCCTGAAATAGAGGGAATTTCTGTCCTTGGAGCTGGAATTTCCATGAGTTTGTGGGAATTCCTGTCCTTGGAGCTGGGATACCCTGAAATGGAGAGAATTCCTGTCCTTGGAGCTGGAATTTCCATGAGTGTGGAGGAATTCCTGTCCTTGGAGCTGGAATTCTGTGAGTTTGGGGTAATTTGGGAGCTGGGATACCCTGAAACAGAGGGAATTTCTGTCCTTGGAGCTGGAATTCTGTGAGTTTGGGGGAATTTTGGAGCTGGGAATTGGAATACCCTGAAATAGAGGGAATTCATGTCCTTGGAGCTGGAATACCTCAAGATTGGGGTAATTCCTGTCCTTGGAGCTGGGATTCCATGAGTTTGGGGTAATTTTTGTCCTTGGAGCTGGGATACCCTGAAACAGAGGGAATTCCTGTCCTTAGAGCTGTAATTTCCATGAGATTGGGGGAATTTTGGAGCTGGGGGAAGGTGGCAGCTGTGGCTCTGGAAGCCCAGGTGGATTCCAGCTGGGATTTGGGATTTCCCAGCACTGCTCCAGGTGTTCCCAAGAAGGAACTAGCAATATGTGCCTGAGGCACCAAAAATTCAACCTAAAGCCTCAACACTTCACCTCTCTCCATCCAAATGCAGCTCTGGCTCAGTGCAGAGCTCAGGATCTGCTTGGGACATCACCAAGGAATGTTTTTTCCAGAGAATGATTGTGAAGAAATTCCTTCTTCCCCATCAAAACCCACCACAGGTTCAATTCCATCCCCCTGTATCCCTTCAATACACAAAAGGACTTGGGTGAATGGCAGATAAAGAAGATTTCTTAGGGGATTTATCAGCATTTGTTAGGAGAATAGGAACAAATCTCTCATTTTATTTCATGTTTTCCTCTTTGGCCAGCTTGGAGCATACTTGTAGTTTCTTAGGTAGGTAGAAAACTAAAGGTAACACCTTATTTTTATAAAAACTGTACAGGACAGGCAGAAAAGTGGAATGTGGGACAGCAGCCTGCCCAGCTGTGGTGCTGGCAGCTGGCTTGGCTTTTCCTGAGCTGTTTTCCACCAGAGCTCGTGGTGTGACTGTGTCATGGATCACTTCCCTCACCTGCATTTCCAGCCCCAGGCACGAGGAGGAGGCAAATTTTCCATCAAGAGGGTGAGAAAAGACATCTTAGTTCACCTCTCCTGCCTCTGCTCTCTGGTGTAGGAGCAGAGCTGTTCCTTTTCCCTCTCCCATTTTTGGGTGGGATGTGCTGGGACACCTGGGTAACCCAGCAAACACAAAAACCTTCCTTGATCCAAACAATTTGCTGTTCTAGGTGATTTTGCAGGCTGGATTTTCCCTTTTCCTGCTCTAGAGCCGTTCCCAAATGGCACCTAGAGTGATTTTTCAACACAGCTTGTAACTTAAAATTGGTCCTTCTGCTGTTCTGCCAGCTGTGAGTTTGCCTTTCAGTCCATTTGTGTCAAGAACTAAAACTGTGAACATCTATCTTTAATATTGGTGGGTGTTAACTGAAATAAAGGTTTATTTTCATGCTCTTAAAAAAAAAATGTGCTAAAAACACATGGAAATGAAACCACTTTAGGTTCTTAGGGTCTGTCCCAGGAAGTCCAGCTTGCATTCCCATTCCCAGGATGGATTTTTGTCTTGGAAAAGCATCTCCCAAGTAGGTTTATTTATGATTAATGAACTTACTTTTAGTAATATTCTCTGTCCTCTTGCTTGTTCCTGCTGTCACACCAAATCTAAGGGACTACAGCTTTTAAATTCTGATCATTTGGGAAAGAGCAGAAAAAATTGGAAGCAAATTGGAATGAACAAAGGCAAGGGTGGAGCAGGAAAGTTGATCTCAGAGCTGAGAGGTGGTGGGAGGGAGCAGAGGGGATTGATGGATCAATTCCAAGAGCTGGCAGTGTGGGAAGGGACGTGGATTCTCCTGGAATGGCAGGAATCACTGGGAATGTGTGGTGGCAGCAGTTGGAGGAGCTGAGCCCACCCTCACCTGTAACACCTCTGCCCACAGGGATGGGTTTGCACAGCCTGAGTTTAATAATAAACTGGTTTAATAAACCCAGCACTGACACCCAAAGGTGCCACTTCCAGCTGTGCCAGGAAAGCCAAACCTGATCTTCCTGCTGGAAAAGGGTGTCCTGAGGGGAAAACACTTCCTGGCATGCTCAGGGCTCCAGGCTGGAGTTCCAAAAGTCTGGTCCTTGTCTCTTGGAGCAAGACTGGACATGAAACCCCAAATTTTGATTGATTTGGAGATTTGCAGAGAGGAAAAAATAAATTCCAATGTTCTTTTATCCTTATGTTGAGGCAGAAAATCAATATGCAGAAAGATATGAAAGGCAAAATAGTGCTTTATATTTTAAAAAAAATCCCTTTTTTGGCATTAATCTGCCTTTCTAGTTTGATTTGGTTTGCAGAGGCTGAGTTGTGGTGCTCAGGCTGAATCCTCTTGTGCCAGGGTGGTTCCCAGGCAGGTTGTGGAGGGCAGGCAGCAAGCTCTGGTTTTTTGGATGTCTGCCCCAGTTCTGAGGGAGATGTTTTCCTTTGGTGACACCCAGCCAGGTGACACAACCAAACCCTCAGAAGCCCAGAGTGAAATGGCTGAGCTGGTATTTGGCAAAACCCAAATGTGCACTTGAATGGAGGCAGCAGCAGCTTGTTGGGGATGCTCCAGGTAAGTTCATACCTGGACTACTCCATCTCTAACTGCGAAGTTTGAGCTTTAGTTTTCATTTTTAATTGTTCTGTGTAAAGCTGGAACAACAGAGAAAAGCAACAGGAAGCCAGGTTCAGATTTCCAACATTTAATTTCTATCCACACCTCTGGTAAACAAAGTCATTAAATGTGTAACACCCTTCCAGCCTGTAATTAGAACACTCCAATAAATCACTTAAATTCCTCTTGACAATCCATTTGACTGAGTGCAGATGCTGCTTTTAGTTCTGGTGAGGAATTTTCCTGCCCTGGACTGAGAGAAGGAAGAGGCTCTGGTGCTGTGTCCCTCGTGGGTCTGGTGTCACTGGGGAGGAACAAGAGGTGCTGAGCTGTTCCATCTGTTCTTTTTGCAGTTCCTTGCTTTTCCTGGTGGAAATGATTTCCAGCTCTCATTCTGGGCTGGGCCAGGCTGTGGGACAGGCCTTGAGGCAGCCCAGGCTGCAGGAAAGGCTCCCCAAATCCCCCAAATTCAGCTCTGGCATCCCCAGCTGTGCCTCTGATTCCAGAGTGTGCAGAGATGACTGGGGAAGGGTTTTGTCACTTGGAGGTGTCACATGTGAGTGACTGGACTGGCTCTGCTGAAACACTGAAATATTTCGTAAAGTGCCAAAATCCAGGCTGGGCTCACATCAAAACACTCTGAAATACTCTTGTAAAGTGCCAAAATCCAGGCTGAGCTCACTGAAACACCAAAATTCTCTGTAATGCCAAAATAATACAGGCTGAACTCTCATTGAAACACCAAAATTCTCTGTTAAGTGTCAAAACCCAGGCTGAGCTCACACTGAAATACTCTGTGAAGTGCCAAACCCCAGGCTGAACTCTCGTTGAAACACCAAAATACTCTGTAATGCCAAAATACAGGCTCAACTGACATTGAAATGCCAAAATACTCTGTAATGCCAAAATTCCGGGTGAACTCACATTGAAACACTGAAATATTCTGTAAAGTGCCAAAACCCAGGCTGAGCTCACACTGAAATACCCTGTAAAGTGCCAAAATCCAGGCTGAACTCACGCTGAAACGCTGAAATACTCTAATGCCAAAATCCCGGCTGAACTCACATCGCAACACCAAAATTCTCTGTAAAGTGCCGAAATTCCTGCCGGGCTCACATCGAAACACCGAAATACTCTGTAAAGTGCCGAAATCCGGGCTGAACTCACATTGAAACACCGAAATTCTCTGCAAAGTGCCGAAATTGCTGCCGGGCTGACATCGCCCCCTGCCTACCTCGGGAAGGAGCCGCAGCTCAGTTTCACTCGGTCCAAAGTGAGATTCCCTTGGCAGCAGAGGGCAGGAGTCGGGAATGCGCTCGGGAAGATGGAGATGGGCTCGGGCTCGGGCTCGGTGTCCGGCCCCGGGCTCAGCATGCCGGGGTTGGAGATGTACTCGGGCTCCACCAGCAGCCTCTGGTAGAGCTCCGGGAGCTGCTGCTCGTCCTGTGCCCAGTCCCCGTGTCCCCTGCTGCCAGCGCTGCCCACCACCAGCTTGTCCCCAGGGATGGGAGGCTCAGGATGCTCCGAGCTTTCCTCCACCGGGCTCGTTTCGGGCTCCTCGAAGCCGCTGGGCAGGAAAGGGTTGGAGGGAGCGCTCAGCTCCTCCTGCAGGGGGGACACAGAGTGAATGAACCCCGGCACGGACCTCCCGGGATTCCCTCCCCGCAGCCGCTCATCTGGCTAAAAACGGAACATCTCCGACTTCTTCTGGGCTTTTAATTTGCCCAGCACATCCTCCAGGCTCCTCCAGCAGAGATTATCCTCTGCCAGAGATTGCTGGATTTGCTGCTTTAGGAGATTACTGGTTTGCATGGCTCCAATTGCTTTTTTTTTTTTTTTAATGAAGGTTGTGGGATTAGAATTCAAACCCCCTCTAATTTACCTTGGTCGCCGTTAAGCTCTTGGCCCACGTGGCGTTGGCAGGGTCGGGGATGGCTTTGCTCTGCCACTGTGGCAGGAGGAGGGACAGGAGCCACTGGAACCTGCAGGGGGGGATAAATGCAATTAAAAACGTGAGTGGTGAGACCTGCAACATCCTTGTGGTGTGGAATTAACCCAGTTGTGATGGTGGATCTGCCCTCAGAGGGGCCTGCAGAGCTCTTGGCTGGCTGGGGATAATTCCCAAGGATTGCTCCTATTCAGTTTGGTTTCAAGATCTGGTTTAAAATTCACAATATCTATGGACTGCAGGTGTATTTTAAGCTCACAGCCTGTTTTTATTATCATTTGTGTACTCTGAAACCTTCATTTTGAACAATCCTCACTGTTCTGTGCTCATTAAGGGGCATGACCATCCTGTAGGACAAGGGAAAATGGTTTTAAGCTAAAAGAGGGTGGATTTAAATTAGATGGGAGAAAAGGATTTTAAAATGCACTGGCACAGGGTGCCCAGAGAAGCTGTGGCTGCCCTGGATCCCTGCAAGTGCCCAAGGTTGGACACTGGGGCTTGGAGCAGCCTGGGACAGTGGAAGGTGTTTCATGGGTGACATTGGGTGGGTTTAAGATCTTTTTCAACCCAAACCATCCTGGGATTTAATCCCTCCTAACCCCCATCCCAGTTTTTTTGGGACACAGCCGATGGATCCACTCACACTTTCCTCCCTGGAGGCACGGAACAAACACAGGCTAAGAGGATGAAGCTGCTGCAGACGAGCACCAGAGTCACCCAGCTCCCAGCACCTGAAAAGCAGAGCAGCCACCACTCAGCTCCACCAAAAGGATGGGAAAAGAAACCCTAATCTTTCTGTTCTCCATGAATAAACCACCCTTCAACTCCGAGGAAACACCTCAGCACAGCGCTGGGACCTTAAGGGCAAAGAAACAGACTCCACATCCTAAAACCAGCTGAAACTACAGATCTTCAGCAACCGAAAGACCTTCAGAACGCTTGGAGAGCTCCAGCAATTCCAGAGGAGCAGGAAAAGCATTCCCAGAGTGTGGAGAAGAGGATCCAAGGGCAGGGGCCGCCCTGGCAGCCGTTCCTTACGTTCCAGGCGGACGCTGTCGCTGTTGCCCCGGGGCCCCTCCCCGGCCGCTGTCACAGCTGTCATCCAAAGGTCCAGGTGCTCCCCCGGCTCCAGGTCAGGGATGTGCAGGGAGAGAGAATTCCCGGCGGGAACGGCTGCGGGGAAAACACGGGTGGGAATGGAAAACCTGGCACGGGGTTTTACTGCCTTCGGCTGGAATGGGTAAGAAGGGGAGGAGGAGGAAGGAGGGGAAGAGGAAGAAGAGGAGGAGGAGGAAAAAGAGGAGGAGGAGGAAAAAGAGGAGGAGGAGAAGGAGGAATGAGGCAAAAGAAAAGGAAGAAGAATAAGAGGAAAGAAGAGGAGGAGGAAGAGGAATAAAGAAAAAGAAAAGGAAGAGGAAGAGAAAAAAAAAGGAGGAGGAGGAAGAGGAAGATAAGAGGAGGAAGAGGAAGAAGAGGAGGAAGAATAAGAAGAGGAATAAGAGGAGGAGGGAAAAGAATAAACAGGAATGAGAGGAGGAAGAAGGAGAAGAGGAGGAAAAAGAAGAAGAGGAGGAAAAAGAAGAGGAATAAGAGGAGGAGAAAGACGAAGAAGAGGAGGAAGACAAAGAAGAAAAAGATAAAGAGGAATAAGAAAAGGAGGAAGAAGAGAAGTTGAGGAAGGGAATGAAGAAAAAGAGGAATAAGAAGAGGAGGAAGAAGAATGAGAGGAGAAGGGAGAAAAAGCAGGGATAAATCTGCCAGTTCCAGACTGAAAGCAATTTATAATGCTCCCACTGGAGCCCTTCAGTGATGAAAGGGGAGCAGGAGAAGCATTTCCAGCCCCAGGCACCCACCGTGGACCTTGGGCTGGACCTCCCTGTCCCTCCTGTGCAGGTAGATGAGGTAGGCAGTGATGCAGCCCCTTTGCTGGGCAGCTGGGATCTCCTCCCAGGAAACCAGGACCCCACTGGCCAAGGGGGTGGTGAACATCTGAGGCCCAGCTGATGGGGCTGCAAGACACAGGACTGGTGTTAGAGCTGAGCTTAAAACGCCATGAAACCCCCAAAAGGGCATTGCTGGTGTTTACCTTGTGCTGTGGAGTTTCCCCTGACTGCTGCTGCCTGCCCAGCTCTGTCCTGGTAAAGCGCAGACACGTGGATCTGATAGCAGAAGTTATCTCTGATGTGCTCTGCAGGGAGAAATCACAACTGGGGAGTTGCTGGTTCAAGGATTTGCAGTCAGGGCAGAAATATTGTAGAGGCTGCTTTAATCTGAGCTAAATCTTGTGATTATTGTTAGATCTTTCATAAAGAAGGGAAAGAGTTTTTCTCTGATCCACTGAGCCTGGCACAGCCTTACTGGGCATTAAACTGAAAATTAATGTTTTCCCAGTGCCAGAGGGCAGGGATGGATGGGAAGGATGGGAAGGATGGGTGGATGGAGGGATGGATGGATGGATGGATGGATGGATGGATGGATGGATGGATGGATGGATGGATGGAGGGATG
>JBBMKD010000005.1:1199581-1213830 GCA_037834095.1 Argya squamiceps
TCAGCCCCTCCTGGGGCTCCAGACCCTTCCCCAGCTCCATTCCCTGCCCTGGACACTCTCCAGCCCACCAGCTCCTTCATGGAGTGGGGACCCAGAGCTGTCCCCAGCAGTGCCAGCACAGGGGACAGGCTGGGACTGGCTCAGCCCTTGTGCTCTTGGCCCTCCTGTGCTCATCCCCAGCCAAATGTGGAGCTCTGTGCTCACAAATCCCAAAAAACCCCACATCGTCAGCTCTGTCACGTCCCTGAAGTGCTTCACCTGTCACTTCTTACCAGAAACGTGCCTGATTCTGATAATCATCAGAGCTTAGTGAGTTTTTTCCACCTTATTTCTCTTCAGTTTCTATTTAGTCATGTATTTGTCCTCAGCTTGGGTGGGACTTTCCCCTCCCGTTGCTCATTCAAAGAGACGTTTTTTCAGAACTAGCAAAGTGTGGTTGTGGGGAAACCACAGCCCAGGGCACAGGGAGTATTAGGTGGTCCTAAAAGGATTTAAAAAGAACTTTTCCCCCCTTCTTTTTCAGTTTCAAAGGGCCCAGCTCGGAGTGGAGGTTGGCAGAGGCTGCTCTGGGAGCAGAGGAGCAGCCTGGCACCTTTTGCTTTGCCAGCCAAACTGAAAAATAAGTTTATTGCTGCAGCCTTAGGAGGTGAAAAAGGTGAGATTCCAGTGCCTAAAGGGGCTCCAGGAGAGCTGGAGAGGGATTTGGGACAAGGCAGGGAGGGACAGGACACAGGGAATGGCTTCCCACTGCCACAGGGCAGGGGTGGATGGGAGATTGGGAAGGAATTGTTCCCTGGGAGGGGCTGGGATGGAATTCCCAGATTTGCTGTGGCTGCCCCTGGATCCCTGAAATGTCCAAGGCCAGGTTGGACATTGGGGTTTGGAGTAACCTGGGACAGTGGGAGGTGTCCCTGCCCAAGGAACAATGAACTGAGATGGGCTTTGGGGTCTCTCTCAGCCCAAACCCCTCCACAATTCCATGATTCCACAATTCCATGATTCCACAATTCCATGATTCCACAATTCCATGATTCCACAATTCCATGATTCCACACAGAGCTGTGCAGCATCTCCAGGGGACGCTGGACTTGTCTGGAGCACTTTGAGCTCTGCCAAAGCTCTGCTGCTGCTTTTCCCCTCGCACAATTCCAGCATTTCCCCTGAAATCCGGGAAAAATTCATCCCCTATGATCGGCACGGGTGCCATCCTACCTTCCTGAGCCGCACCCCAGTTCAGGGGGATGCTGGCAGGGCTGGAAGCCCCTTTGGAATTGCGGGCGGTGACGAGGAGGCTGCGGGCTCCCGGCGGCACCAGCACCGTGCACTCCGTACCGGGGGTGAGACACAGCGGCCGCGGCCCCTCGGGGCTCTCGGCGGACACGGCATAGCCCAGGATCCTCCCGCGGGCATCCCGGGCTGGCAGAGGCTGCGACAGGGACAGAGATTGTGGCGTCTGACAGTGCCACACCCAGCCGGGACAGCTGTCCCCTCCTTTTTAAAAGGATGGAGAGATTCCGCTCCGAGCTGGGTTGGATTTTTTTTCCTCCCATCGTCGCGGCCAAAGGGCTCCTCAGGGAGGGCGGCACCTCCGGCTGCTCGGGGAAGAGCAGAAGAGGCAAAAAAATTGCAAAAAAATGGCCCCAAAAATCTCCTTACCTTGATCAAGACCGTCACCTCGCGGCTGCCGTTGGGCAGGGCCGGGCCCAGGCGCCGCCACACGGCGGGAGCGGCGGCGGGGGCTGCGGGAGAACGGGGACACCGTGACACACCGGAGGGCACCCCGGGGGTCCCGCACACCCTCAGCCCTCCGGGGAGCCCCTCCCGACCGGGGGGCTGCGGCTGGGAGAGGAAAGAGCAGATGAAAGCACCGGAGGCGCTGCTGCTTTTTTTTGGGGTGAGATCAGCCTCGGTCCCCCCGCTGGCACTGGGATGGATCCCGGGAATCCCGGCCGTGCTCAGGCTCATCCCGAGGTGCCAAGCTGGCATGGATAGAAGGGAGCTGGCTCAGGATGGCAGCGATTTATCGCGACACCGCGACCGATGTGATTTTTCCACCCAGGGGAGCCGCTAAAGATCGTGGAATGTGCTCGGTTGGAAAAACCCTCAGAAAATATCGAGCCCAACCATTCCCAGCGCTTCCCGGTGTCCCCAAGTGCCACTTCCACACAGGATGAACCCCCGGGCACGTGCCACGGGTGACAAACGCCACACCCGCGTGGCGCCGGCGCTGAGCCCACCTGCCTCGGGGGTCCTGTAGAGGAACGGGGGGCTCCAGGCGCTCCAGGGGCTGCGGGCGGTGCTGAGCCGGCACCTGACCTGGAACACGAACTGGGTGTCACTCTGCAGCTCGTGCTGCCACCGGGGGCCCTCCTGTGTCACCTTGTCGCACGGCTCCACCTGCAAGAGAAGCGGCAGCGCGCTGGGGGATGCGGGAACCATCGGGGTACCCAATGCCACCGCCACCGCCTGGCACGGGGGATGTCACCGCCCTCCCTGTCTGCATGGGCAGGAGCCACCCTGTCCCCCTCCGCTGCCACCCTCTCCCCTCCAGTGCTAGCCTGTCCCCTCCGGGGCTGCTCTGTTGCCCTCTCCGGTGCCGCCCTGTCCCTCTCTGGTGCCGCCCTGTCCCTCTCCGGTGCCGCCCTGTCCTCTCCGGTGCCACCCTGTCCCCTCCAGTGCTAGCCTGTCCCCTCCGGGGCTGCTCTGTTGTCCTCTCCGGTGCCACTCTGTCTTCTCCGGTGCCACCCTTTCCCTTCCGGGGCTGCTCTGTTGTCCCCTCCGGTATCACACTGTTCCCCTCCGGTGCCACCCTGCGGGCACACCCAGAGCCCCCAGCACTGGGATTCTGCCACCGCGGAGATTTTGGGACTTGGGATCCAGGCTCAACCCTGCCGGCGCTCAGGGATGTTTGCCAAGGGCTCGGGTGGAGCTGCCCCGGTGTGGGTTTGTCCGGGCATCCCAGAGGATTTTGTGCCTTTGCAGAGGGGAATGTTTGGAATTCTATCCTGTTGCTTAAAAAGCTGAGCTAACCCTGCCCACGAGGTGACACCCTGCTCTCTCAGGTGACATCAGCTCTCCTGTCCCCCCAAAACGGGATCTGCCCGTGGTGCCCACTCCCCACCAGCACCGCAGCAAAGGGGTGAGTTTGGAACGACCCAAAATATTCCCACTGCCCGTGGGGGTCTCCAGCAGGAACGGGACTTTAACGGGGGTGTGTGGGGAGAGGTTTGGGGGTCTCACACGCCAGGTGGGGGTGCCCGTGGCTCTGTGCCTCTCCTCGCAGTGCACGTCCCGCAGCTGCGTCCGGCTCCTCCAGCGGGTGGTGGTGCTGGGCGGGGACGACTCCGAGGTGTCGGCGCCGAGGGGCTCGGGCAGGGCAGGGATCACTGAGGGGACAGGAGGGAACGGGAGGGGTGGGGGCGGGCCTTGAGCTCGGGGGTGTCCCTGAAGTGCCATTGGAGAGTGGGGCAGGGTGGCACGACGTGCTGCTCATGGATGGATGGATGGATGAGGGATGGAGGGAAGGATGAGGGATGGAGGAATGGATGGATGGGTCATGGATGGAGGGATGGACAGATGGACTGATGGATGGATGGGGCATGGATGAGGGATGGTGGAGGGAGGGATGGATGGATGATGGAGGGGTGAAAGGATGATGCATGGATGGACAATGAATGGATGGAGAGATGTATGATGGATGGGGCATGGATGAGGGATGATGGATGGAGGGAGGGAGGGATGGATGATGGATGGAGGGATGGATGGATGGGGCATGGACGAGAGATGGATGATGGATGGAGGGGTAGAAGGATGGTGGAGGGATAGAGGGATGGAAAGGTGGATGGAGGGATGATGGATGGATGGATGAGAGAAGGATGGGAGGTGGAGGGATGGATGGATAGATGGATGGATGGATGGAGGGATAGAGCGAGGGATAGAGGGAAGGATGGATGGGGCATGGATGAAGGAAGGTGGATGGATGATGGATGGGTCATGGATGGATGGGTCATGGATGGAGGGATGGAGGGATGAATAGAGGATTGGATGGATGTATGGATGGAAGGATGGATGGACAGACAGACATACCAATCTCCTGCAGGCTGAGGTTCTGAGGGGTTGAATGCGCAGTGCCCAGTGCATTGCTGGCCTGCACCCACACCGAGTAGTGACTCTCATTGTGCAGCTCTCTCAGCAGCACAGGTGAGTCTGCAGGGAAGATCTTTTCTTCCTCATCCTCCTCATCCTGTGCCACCACCCTGGAAACAGAAGGGAGTCCCATCCGTGCCCAGCCCAGCACCACACACCTGCTGGCACGGCCACTCTGGCTCCTGAGGTGTCACAGCTCATGACCAGGGCATGGCCATCCCCAAACCCGAGTTTGTCACCCCTGAAGCAAACTGGAAATTCCTTCCTGACATTTTGTATTTTCACAGTGGGAAGGGAACTCTTTCCTTCCTTTCTGGCTGCACAGTTCAGTTTGATCCCAAACTTCAGCAGGAGCTTTGTCCCTTCTCTTCACAGAGCTTCCATGTGATGGGATTTAATGTCTTTAAAATTGAGTCAGGATAACTGAAATCCTTCCCAGTCTCCCATCCAGCCCTGCCCTCTGGCAGCGGGAAGCCATTCCCTGTGTCCTGTTCCTCCCTGCCTTGTCTCCAGTCCCTCTGCAGCTCTCCTGGAGCCCCTTTAGGCCCTGCCAGGGGCTCTGAGCTCTCCCTGGAGCTTCTCCTCTCCAGGTAATCAAGATGGACTTTTGCTTTTGGGGTTTGGGCAGCGTTAGGGTCACCCTCTCTTCATCCTGAACGCTGCAGCTCCCCCGGGGCAGGGCACGATGAGCTGTGAGCCGGGTGCTCACAAACCCACCCTGCGGTGGAACGTGCGGTTCGCGGGCAGGAGGTGACAAAACGTGAGCTGTAGGAAGTGGAACTGGGGCACAGCAGCAGCGCTGTCACCCGGGGCTGCCACCAGGGGCTGTCACCGCGGCTGTCACCAGGGGCTGTCACCGCGGCTGTCACCAGGGGTTGTCACCCGGAGCTCTCACCGGGGCTGCCACCCGGGGCTGTCACCCGGGGCTGCCACCCAGGGCGTCTCACCTGGGGGTATCACCGGGGGTTGTCACCAGGGTTGTCACCGGGGGTCTCACCTGGGGGTATCACCCGGGGCTGCCACCCGGGTCTGTCAGTGGGGGTCTCACCCGGGGCTGCCACCAGGGGCTCTCACCGGGGCTGTCACTCGGGATTGTCACCCGGACCTCTCACCAGGTGTCTCACCCGGGGGTCTCAACCAGGGCTGCCACCTGGTCTGTCACCCGGGTCTGTCACCCGGGCTGCCACCAGAGGTCTCACCCGGGGCTGTCACCGCGGCTGTCACCCGAGGCTGTCACCCAGGGCGTCTCACTTGGGGGTATCACCGGGGGCTGTCACCAGGGTTGTCACCGGGGGTCTCACCCAGGTCTGTCACCCGGGTCTGTCACTGGGGGTCTCACCCAGGGGTCTCACTGGGGCTGTCACCGGGTGTCTCACCCGTGTGTCCCACCAGGGCTGCCACCCGGGGCTGCCACCAGAGGCTCTCACCGGGGCTGTCACTCGAGACTGTCACCTGGACCTCTCACCAGATGTCTCACCCGGGGGTCTCACCCGGGAGATCTCAACCAGGGCTGCCGCCTGGTCTGTCACCCTGGTCTGTCAGCCGGGGGTCTCCACTGGGTCTGTCACCAGGGGCTGTCACCGGGGCTGTCACCAGGGTTGTCACCGGGGGTCTCACCCGGGACCCTTACCGGGGCTGTCACCGGGGGTCTCACCCGGGTTGTCACCAGGGCTGTCCCCCTCCGCTCCCCCCCGAGCCGCGCTGCCCCGGGGCTCACCTGCGCAGGTGGAGGCTGTTCCGGGTGTGCAGGTGTGTGACCCTTCCTCCATCCCAGCCGCACTCCAGGCGCTCCGAGCCCTCGGCGATGGCGCAGCTCAGGTTGCCGGGGGTGTCCGGAGGGTCTGGGAGGGCGAGGCCGGGTCAGGACGGGCACGGGAGGAGCCGAACCCCAACTCCCCGTGGCTGGGGGGGCACGGGGGCCACTCACAGCCCGCCCGCAGCTCCGTGCCGCACACCACTTTGTCCCCAGGGGGGCTGCGACAGCGGGAGATGCAGGTGACGGTGGCGAAGGGCATCCGAAAATCCCGCAGCCGGAGCCGCGCGGCGCTGCCGGGCAGGGCCGAGGTGCCCTCGGTGAGGTTGAGGTTGACGAGGATGAGGAGGTGCTGGGATGAAGGGCAGTTCACGGTGGACTGGCAGCCGATGGAGACGTCGGAGCCCATCGGCACCACCGGCGCGGGCTCGACCCAGACGCGCCCCTTGCACTCGAAGTTTGCAGAACCTGCGGCAAAAAGGATGGGCTCCAGGGGAATAGGAGGGGGCGGGGGGCTGCAGGGCTCGCCACGGAGCTGCTTTGCTCCCTTTGGGGGGGTTACACCCCGCTCTGGCCACCTGGAGCCCCGTGGGGTGGGGATAAACCAGAGGTCGCGAGTGATGCTGGGGGGGAAATTGTTCTCCCTGAGGATGGGCAGGCCCTGCACCCCTGGAAGTTCCCAAAACCGGGTTGGATGGGATTTGGAGCAGCCTGGGACGGTGGGAATTGTGCCTATGCAGGGTTGGGTGAGCTCTGAGGTCTCTCCCAGTCCAAACCAGTCCGGCACTGGGATGAACCCCCCACCTGCACAGCATCTCCCCGGCCCCCTCTGACTCATCCCAGCCAGTTTCGCCAGTTTCACCCCATTTTCGGGCTTTTGCTGTGATGATTAAATGACTGCAGGGAAATAACCTGCGCTCTCTGATCCCCAAGATTAGGGCAGAGGGAGGCGCTGCCCTTCCCTATCAGATGAAGCTGAGCAGCAGCCGCGGCTCTCAGGCGCTATCGGGCTCCATCTCAGCCTTCCTGGAAAGGGCAGGGCCGTGCCCCGGGGGCTTGCGAGGGCAGAGCCACAGCTCAGCGCGGGGGATGGAGGAGAAAAACGGCCCTGGGAGGCTGGAAATGGCCTTGGGAGATTGGAAATTGCTGCAGGAGCTTGGAAATGTCACAGGGAAATGGTCCTGGGAGCCTGGAAATGGCCCTGGGAAACGGTCCTGGGAGGCTGGAAACATCCCCAGGAGCCTGGAAATGGCCCTGAGAGCTTGGAAATGGCCAAGGGAGCTTGGAAATGTCACAGGGAAATGGCCCTGGGAGCTTGGAAATGGCCCCGGGAGATCTGGAATGGTCCTGGGAAGTTGGAAATGTCACCGGGAGCCGGGAGATGTCACAGGGAGATTTGGAAATGTCACAGGGAGATTGGAAATGGTCCTGGGAGCTTGGAAATGGCTCTGGGAGATTGGAAATTGCCATGGGAGCTTGAAAATGTCACAGGAAAATGGTCCTGGGAGATTGGAAATGGCTCTGGGAGATGGAACTTGCCATGGGAGTTTGGAAATGTCCCTGGGAGGCTGGAAATGTCCCTGGGAGGCTGGAAATGTCCCCGAGAGCCTGGAAATTGTCTTGGGAGGCTGGGAATGGCCCTGGGAGATTGGAAAATGCCATGGGAGCCTGGAGATGTCCCCGGGAGATTTGGAATGGCCCTGGGAGATTTAGAATTGTCCTGGGAGGCTGGAAACAACCCTGAGAGCTCAGAAATGGCCATGGGAGCTCAGAAATGTCCCCAGGAGCCTGGAAATGGCCCCACTCCAAGGAAGGGAGAGGGAAGAAAGAGCCTCAGGACATGGGCCCCCCCTGCAATGCTCCCCTGAAAACCCCCCAGCTCTGCCATTGTCCTGTTCTCACTGGAAATCCCTTTCAGGGGATTCAGGGGCTCAGGTGGCAGCGTGGTGGCCCTGTCACTGTCACTCACTGTGGCACAGGCAGCAGAGCAGGACCTGCAGCACCAAAACCTCGCTGGACCCCACCATGGCCTGGGCTGCTGCATAGTCTGAGAGAGAAAAATGGAGAAAAATGGAGCAAATCCTCCTGGGAAAGCAGCTCCAGCATGGCCAGGAGGGAAGATAAAATATGGATTTTTGGCAGGGAAATCTGAGCAGCTTCTTGGAGAAGGTGGGCTGGGGGGGCAGGAGGTGCTGCCCCTCTGCTCAGACCCATCCCCAGTGTTGGCTCCAGGGCTGGGAGAGGTGTGGAGACTCTGGAATGAGCCCACCAAAGTACCTGAGGGTCAGGAGCACCTGGGAAGGGTGGAAAGGCTGAGGGAGCTGCTCAGCCTGGGGGGGAAATCCTTGGGAATGGGTGTTTGGTGAGGGAGTAAAAAGGTGAGGGAGCCAAACTCCTCCTGGTGTGGGGCAGGGACAGGACAGGAGGCAATGGGCTCCTGCTGGAAATCAGGAAATTCCAGCTAAACTCAAGAAAAATCTCTTTAGAGCTGGGCCAGAGTGGGGCTGCTGCTTGTGCTGCAATCTCCATCCCCGGGGATGCTCAGACATGGTTTTATGGGATAGAAACTCCCTGTTTCCATAAGATCTTCCCCACAGGTCCTGCCCAGGTTGAGTGATGGCTCTTCCCAGCAGAAATCCCCTTGAGACAGCCCCAAAATCCCAGGCCAGGCCTTCCCACCCATCCCCAAGGAGTCACCCTTGTGCCTGCACCACAGATTTGCTTCAATTTTTTTCCCTTTTCCTCTCTCCACAGCCTCTTTGGGAGGATCCCCACAATCCAGGGAGGAAATCCCAGCCTCCCCAGCCTTGTGGGACTGTGGGGCTGGAAGGGTTTTGCAGCAACTGAGGCACAGAGTGGTGAGGAGCAGGGAAATGCAGCTCTTTTGGGGGGTGAATTGCTCTTTTCCAAAAACAGCATCCTCCTAGAAGCAGCCAGCAAGGCACCCCTGAATCTCCAGCACCCCCACAGTCCCCTCTGGGCACAGAGCAGACCCTGAACCAGCCCTGGCACCCCAACTCACCCAGCCCAGCCCCACATCCATCATTTCCTTTCCCCATGCAATACCTGCTGTCAGGAATGGCAAATTTACCTGCAGGGAGGCCAGAGTCAGGAGTAAAAGCTTCAAAAGGCTGTTTTTCCACCCAAACCAGGCCACCAGCAGCAGCACCAGTGAGTGCTTTGGTGTTTCTTGTGCGGGGTGAGGTGACCTGGTTTGGTTTTAGGGCTGATCAAGGTTTCATCATGGGTGAGTCAAATTTCAAGTGCCTCCCCTATTACCTGACCTACAAAGAGGAGCTGTTGGTTCCCAAGGGCCCACGAAGCTTCTGCAAGTCAGAGAAAAAAAAAAATCCAATTGGGGGTCCTGTGAGAAGAGCTGAAACCCCAAAATCTGCCCAGCCCCCCAGGGATCTCAGGCTCTGCCTCCTCTGGGAATCACATTTGTGTTTTTATTCTGATTTAGAAGCCTTTGCAAACCCCAAAGCCAAAGGAACGAGGCCATTTGGAGATGCTGGGCTCTGATCTCATCTCTGGTAAAGCCTCCCCGTGCATCAAGGTTAAAGAAATGTGAATTTTACCAAGAAGGGAGAAGCTGCTCCATGGGGAAAACCCAAACCAGGCAAAACCTTCAGCAGTGGCTATGCCAGGAACGGAAAAACGCAGCAGCAGGGGGTGAGGAGCAGCAGCTGGGACATTTTGGGGTTAAATGCAGGGGGCTGGGAGCTGGGAAAAGCAGGGGAATTCCTTATCCTTACCTTGGCAGTCCTCGGGACATGCGGCACCTCCCAGGGCAGAGCAGAGCAGGGCTGCCCTACATAAAACACCAGAGTTTCCCTTGCAGGTTGAGTCAGTCCATGGGGAATCCCGGCATCCCTGAGAGCAGCAGCCTCGGGGGAAGGGGCAGCTCAAAGCTCCGGCAGGATTTGGAGCCACCCAGGCAGAGCTGAGCCCATCCCGAGCCGGCGGTTCCGCCCTCCCCGCTGGGTGTGAGACCCGAGCACAGACCCGAGCACACAGCGGGGACTCCTGGCTGCTGTCAGGGCAAGAACCTTTTCCTACGCATCCCAGAGGCATGGAATGAAAAGTCCTGAGGGAATTGGGTAGTTTGCACCAGCTTTGTCAGCCCCTCCGTGCTCGTGCTGCTCCTCAGCTCATCCCAGGATGTTCCAGGCAGAGAATTCCCAGCGCTGGGTGATGCAAATCTCCAGGGATGCTCCAGGGATGCTCCAGCTCTCTCCACCCCTCCGGCTCCCTCTGCTGCTCCCAAACCCCGGCTCTGCAGAGCCCGAGCCTTCTTTTCCCGTGTCGGTTGAAGAGTTAAACCTCAAAAACAGTGTTAACCTCATTAGACACTGCAACCACAGGAAACCCCGCACTGCTCCCGCCTCTGCCTCGCCGGAGGAAATGTCGGCGAGGAGAATTTACCCACCCCGGGGAAAAGGCAGAGCCTCCCTCTGCCAGCGAGCTCTGGCTGCTCCGGGATTTCACTGATCTGCGGGGATTTTTTTTTTTTTTTTGGGGAAGTGAGAGCAGGAGCCTGCCGGCACCTCGGTTATATAACACAGATAATGTATATAATGTGTATAATGTGCCTGGATGGTTGTAGGAACGTCTGGATTTATGGAGTTACACACACCCCGAGCAGGACTGGAGGGATTTTAGCGGGAATTTCGGCTTTGGGATGTTCTGGGGGTGTTTAATGCCCGGGACTGCAGGGCCAGTGTGCACATCTGGAGCCAGCTCATCTCATCTCGTGTGGGCCGGGCCAGCACCTAGAACCAGCACATCTGGGCCCGGCTGGCACATCTGGAGCCAGGGCAGCACATCTGGGGCCGGCACAGCGCTGTGGGATGTGGAGTTTTCCCGGGGCAGGGGTCAGAGCCCCTCGGAGCCGCCGGTCCCTGCGTTTCCCAGGCCCCCGATCTGCCGCTGACTGACGTGTCCTTATCTCTTTTCCTGAGCGCTCCGAGCTGCAGCTCAGAGCTCCATGGGCAGCAGCGGGGCAGAGTCAGGGCTCACACCCGACTCCTTCCCACAGATTGCTCTTTCCCATGCTCAGGAAATTTCAGTTTTGCTGCTCTCCTCTGAGGCAGCTGCACTGCCCCGACTTTCCAACCCCCATCTGTGCTTTGCTTAAATATTCCTCAGAGCCCGATGGAAACAGGGCAGGGGTAGGTTGGGTTTAGGGAGAAATTCCTCCCTGTGAGGGTGAGGAGGTGGAGAGAAGCTGTGGCTGCTGCTGGATCCCTGAAGTGTCCCAGGCCAGGCTGGACAAGGCTTGGAGCAGCCTGAGAGGTGGAACAAGGCGAGGTTTGTGCTCCCTTCCAACCCAAACCATGCCAGGATTCTGTGATCCTACACACAGAGGTGGAAACCTTTCCAGAGGTGGAAATTCCTTTCCAGCGTTTTGGTGGCCTGAGGAGGCAGGAGAGTCCCTCCCGAGGTTGGAATGGCCCCGCAGCTCCTCCCAGCACAGCCGGGAAGGCGCCTCGGGCTCCAGCCCTCTCCACCCTGGCACAGGGATGGGCTCGGTCCCCTTTCCCTCCCCAACAGCACCCAGATTTTGGGG
This sequence comes from Argya squamiceps, assembly GCA_037834095.1. Lineage (NCBI taxonomy): Eukaryota > Metazoa > Chordata > Aves > Passeriformes > Leiothrichidae > Argya > Argya squamiceps. The sequence goes on from JBBMKD010000005.1 coordinate 1,211,050, forward strand.
ACATCGAGCCCTGGCTCAGTTTCCCGAGGCTGTGCTGTGCTTTCCCCATCGCCCCCGCACAGGCGATGGCATCACCCCGGCACTTCCCCTGCCCTGCCCTGTCCCCACTGTCACTGTCACTGTCACCTCCGTGCCCCTGCCCTGCCGGTGCCGGGGTCCGGAGCCGCTTTTCCCCTCCCTGGGAGCTGCCCCGGAGCCCTGAGCGGTTTAGCACAGAGCTGGCTGAAGGTAAAAGCGAATGAATTTAACATTTATTTATCTTTGGTGCCCGGATCCCTGCCCTGCCTCAGGCTGAGGGCAGCAGGACGGAAAGGTCGGGACAGACCCGGCTCTGCTGCCAACACCGAGCTCAGGTGTCACCCCGAGAGCTGTGCCCGGCACGGGGGACACCGACATGGCACAGCCTCGTCCCCTTCTCGCCCTGCTGGCACCGCCAGGTGACACCAGATATTTGACCTGAAAACCGCCGCGGTGGCAGGGGGGGTGAGGACACTGTCCCCAAGGGGGGTTCCCTGTCCCCCCTGTGAGGGTTCCCGGGGGACAGGGACATGCCAGAGGGGCTGGGAGTCAGCGCTGTTTGCGTCAGCCCCGCTGGCACCGCGCTGCAGGCAGGATTAAATTCCTCTCTCTCTCCCTCCCTGGAGGAGGAAACATTCCCAAGTCCAAACTCTGGGTTCAGGAAAGCCGGAGCTCGGTGCAGGAACAAGGAAGGTGATGCCAATGTCACAGGAGGGGTTTGACTGTGATTTTTGGCCCTGGTAAAAGGACACCCGAGATAGGAGAAAGTTGCTCCCGGATTTTAAAAGTCAGTTTGTCCTTCCTGTGTGAGCCGAGCCAGGAGGGAACAGCCCCTGCTCCTTCCCCGTGAGCAGGGCAGCAGCACGGGCATGAATCAGCCGGGAAAAAAAGCAAAGTTTGGGCAGAGTTTGCTTCTCCCTGCGAGGGGAGAGAGCCGGGGGGAGCCGAGCGTGCCGGGGCGAGCGGCAGCTCCTGCCCACGGGGCCCAGCGATGCCCCATTTCCCTCTGGAGGGAAGGCGGGCCCTGGCTGGGCCCGGGCAGGTCGTGGCAGCGAGAAAATTGGGAATAACGCTCCCCAAAAGGGGCTGGAAACAGCCACGGCCACGGGCAAGGAATGTCCCGCTGCTGCCTGCCCTCCTCACTTTGAGAGAGATCCTCAAGTCAACCCTGATTTAAAAGGGATTTAAAAGGCCTGTGGATGGACATGGGATAGGGGTGGCCTTGGCAGTGGTTGGGCTGGATGGTGTTTGAGGGTTTTCCAGCCTAAATGAGCCAAGGTTTTATGGCATTGCTGCTATTTCCAAGCTGAGGCTGATCCCCCAGCCCTCATTCCCCCACCACCAGCAGCAGCTTCCCCTCGCCAGCAGCTTTGTCCCTCCAGCCCTTCGGGGGCTCCAGGACACTCTGCCCTGCGGGGGCTGAGCCGTGACCGGGTGGGATCGGCTCCCCCCGGCTGGGATGGGGCTGCTGGGAGCAGATTCCCCCGCGGTGACAGTCACAGGTGAGCGTGTCACTCCTTGTCCCCCGGCTCAATCTGTTCCCTCCACCGCGTCCCGTAGGGCGGAGGCGTTTTTTTGTGCTCCGAGCCGCCTTGTTTTGGGATTTTTCCACTTGGCAGAGCATAGCCGGGAGGGGAAGATTTAATCTCTGAAAGGGAAGGGCTGGTGCCAAAATCCTGCGTGCGGGGTCACCCCAGGGCACCACCCGGCAGGGTGCTGGGCCACCGTGCTGAGGCCAGCGGGGCCAGCACTGCTCTGACCCCTCCAGTTCTGCTGTGGGGAGGGGCCGAGGGACCCCTGTCCCCTTGCCCACATGGGGACATGTGTTTGGTGTCCCTTTGTCCCTGCAGTGTCCCCCATGCAGTGCCCAGTGCCCCCCCATGTGTGACCTCATCTATGCCCCCCATGCCAGAGCCGGGGGTTCCCCTCATCAATTCTGCCCCTACCAAACTCCCGTGGGATGTTCCCCTTGCTCTGCCCCCACACAGCCCCCACCCCACCCTCATCAGTGCCCCCCACAGCAGCCCCCCCTGCGATGGCCTCCCCTGGCAGTGCCCCCTGTCCCAGACCCTTGGCTGTTCAACAGCATCAGTGCCCCCCATCCCATCCCATCCCAACCCAGCCCCCATCCCTCCCCTGGTCAATGTCCCCCCAATCCCAGCCCTCTGTGCCATGTCCCTCTACCAGTGCCCCCCACCCCAGACCTCTGTCCTGTGCCTTCCATCCCAGCCCTCCATGGTCAATGCCCTCCAATCCCAGCCCCTGTGCCGCCACCCCACACCATCACTGCCCCCCATCCCAGCCCCTCGGGTTCCTCCATCACTGCCCCCCATCCTGACCCTCTGTGTGATGTCCCCATCCCATTCCCCTGTGCAATGTTTCTCCACTCCAGTCCCCATCCCAACCAAACCCTGTGCGATGTCCCCCATCCCAGCCCTCATCCCAACCCCTTGTGTGCAATGTCTGCACCCCAGCCCCAATCCCATCCCCGTGTCCGACACCCCCTATCCCAGCCCCAATCCCATTGCCCTGTGTGATGTTGCCCCATCCCAGTCCCCCATCCCAGCCCCAATCCCAACCCCTGTACGATGTCCTCCCATCCCAGCCCCGGCCCCCTGTGTGGTGTCCCCCCATCCCAGTCCCCCATCCCAGTCCCATCCCACTCCCCTGTGCAATGTTCCCCCATCACTGTCCCCCATCCCAGCCCCTTGTGCAATGTCCCCCCATCCCAGCCCCAGTCCCACTTCCCTGTGCGATGTTCCC
>JBBMKD010000005.1:1213911-1230867 GCA_037834095.1 Argya squamiceps
CCCCGCCGCTCTGCCTGCGCCTGCTGGCCGCCGCCTTCTACGGCCTCAGCTCCTTCCTCATCGTCGTCGTCAACAAGAGCGTCCTCACCACCTACGGGTACGGCCCAGCCGGCGGGACCCCCTTCCCCGGGATTGGGGTACCCAGCCCGGGATCGGGGTACCCAGCCCGGGATCGGGAATCCGCTCCCCCCCGGATCGGGAATCACTTCCGGGATCGGGATACCCACCCTGGGATCGGGATACCCACCCTGGGATCGAGATACCCACCCTGAAATCGGGATACTTCCCCTGGAATCGGGGTACCTCCCACGAATCAGGATACCCAGCCTGGGATCGGGGAGTCACCCCTGGAATCGGGGTACCTACCCCGAGATCGGGGTACCCACCCCTCGGGAGCGGGATACCCCCCCGGGATCGTTATACCCCCCCTAGAATCGGGATACCCCCCCCGGGATCGGGAATCCCCCCCTGGATCGTCGTGGGGTCCCGCGTAGGATGGGGATGGGGACCCCACCATTCACCCCCCGTCCCTGGGGTCGGGTACCCCCCCCCCCATGTCACCCCCCTGTCCCGAGTCCTTCCCATCCCCGGCACCCCCCGTGCACCCCCTGCTTTGGGGCTGCCACCCCCCAAACCCCCTCCCCAACCTGACCCTGGGTGTCCCCTGGTGTCCCCGTGGGTTTGGGGACCCCTCGGTGTGGGGCCCCCCCTGATTTGTGCTCTCCTCCCACAGGTTCCCGTCCTCGCTGTGCGTGGGGCTGGGTCAGGTGAGTGGGGCTCCGTGTTTTGGGGGGGCCCTGCTTTGCGGGGGGGCCCTGCTTTGGGGTTGGCCCTGCTTTGGGGGTGGCCCTGCTTTGGGGGGCCCTGCTTTGGGGGTGGCCCTGCTTTGGGGGGGCCCTGCTTTGGGATGATTCTGCTTTGGGGTGACCCCACTTTGGGGGTGGCCCTGCTTTGGGGTGACCCCCTCCCTGCTCTCTTGCAGATGGTGGCCACGGTGGCCGTGCTCTGGGTGGGGAAGGCGCTGCGGGTGGTCAAGTTCCCTGACCTGGACAGACACGTCCCCCGGCGGGTGAGAGCCCTCCCCAGCACCCAAATCCCCTTTCCCAGCACCCAGCTCCCCTCCTTGGGCACCCAAATTCCCTCTCCAACACCCAAACCCCCTCCTTGGGCACCCAAATCCCCTTCCTTAGCACCCAGCTCCCTTTTCAAGACACCTAGCTCCCCTCCTCGGGCACCCCAATCTCCTTCCCCAGCACTCAAATCCCCTCCCAAGCACCCCAATCCCCTTTCCCAGCACCCAACTCCCCTCCTCGGGCACCCCAATCCCCTTTCCCAGCACCCAAATCCCCTTTCCCAGCACCCCAATCCCCTTTCCCAGCCCCCAGCTCCCCTCCCCGGGCTCCTGTCCCCAGCCGCGGGTGTTCCTGTCCCACCACGGGCTCTTTGGGATGTCCGTGCCCGTTTTCCCGGGATCCCGCGGCCACGGAGCAGCTCCGGGAGGCGTGTGTGAGTGTGTGTGTGGTGTGTGAAGGTTTCCATGGCGGGCTGGGAATCGTTCCAGGCTATATTTATCCCCCGAGGGTGCTCTGGGGTCGCTCACACAGCTTTTTATCCCCCCTTTTCTTCGCAGACATTTCCTCTACCTCTCCTCTATTTCGGGAACCAGATCACAGGACTGTTCAGCACAAAGAAACTGAAGTAGGGATGGCTTTTTCTGCTCGGGGAGGGTTGGATCTGTCCCTTGGGGGTTTTCCAGGGGTTTTTCCTGCAGGGCCCCGGGGCTGTGCCTCATCCCGGGCACTTCCCTTCCTTCCCTGCCCACGCCGGGATGTGCCACGTGCCTTTTGAATCTGCTGGGTTAGATTTGCAGTCCTGACAGGGGGAAGGAGTTTTAAAGCTTGTTTTGGCCACGCTAGGGATCCTAAACCCTGGGAAAGCCAAGGATTCTTCTAACAGTATTTTTTATGCTATTAATTGACTTTAAAAAAAAAGTTTTCTGTAGAGAATCTATTTACAAAATGAGCATTTTAATGATGAAAATCCACATGTATGGCAGGCTGTGGATGTGAGGAATGAGAGCAGAAAGGATTTGGGTTCCTCTGTATTTTTTGTTCCCAAATGCTTTCCCACGGGGCAGGGAGGGACACGGGGCTGGCCTTCATTTGTGGGGTGAGGGTGTCTGGGGTCCCCCAGCCTGGCTGGGTCAGGTCTGAGGGGCTGGGGGAGCAATGCCATGTCCATAAGGAGCATTTCCGTGTCCATAAGGAGCATTTCCATGTCCAGAAGGGAATTCCATGTCCATAAGGAGCATTTCTGTGTCCATAAGGAGCAATTCCATGTCCATAAGAAGCAATTCCGTGTCCATAAAGAGCATTTCCATGTCCATAAGGAGCAATGCCATGTCCATAAGGAGCAATTCCGTGTCCAGAAGGAGCATTTCCATGTCCAGAAGGGAATTCCATGCTGGTTTTTGTATCCCTTTCATTCTCCTTTCGGGATGTGGGGAAGGAGGGGCCACCCTCTGACCCCGCCGCCCCTTCCTCCCGCAGCCTGCCCATGTTCACGGTCCTCAGGAGGTTTTCCATCCCCTTTACGATGTTTGCCGAGGGATTCTTGCTCAAGTGAGTCTTCCCAGCCCCCGGTTCCGGGGCTGCCGGGCCGGGTTTTGGCTGCGGGCCGGGCTGGGAGGGGACGAGGGCGGGAGGAGGGGGCGGGTGCAGGAGCTGCTGGCCCCGATCCCCGATCCCTTTCCCACTGTCCGGAGGGAGCTGGCACAGAGTGATGTGCTGCTCTGTCTCCACTTGCAGCACTTTGGGAGGTTTGGCTGTGCCAACCCCCCCAATTCCTATAGGAGACCCCAAAACACTCCCAGAGTTGCCCCCAGCTCCTTCCCAGAGCTGGGAGCTGCTCCATGCCTGGCTCAGCCCTTCCCTGCCCCAGGCTCAACTCCCAACTCCTCCAGGCTGAGTTCTTTATCTTCTAAAAAAATCCCAGAGATGATTGTCTATAAATGTCTTTACTGGCAGCAGCTCCTGCACAGCTCGGTTTGTTTGGGGTTGGTTTGGGTTGGTTTTTTTTTCCCCCTTTCTCCCTCAGAGCATTCCCAAGCTCTGAGCAGTGGCTGATGTCCTCCTGCCTCTCTTTTGCAGGAAGAAGTTTTCCTGGGGCATTCAGATGACAGTATTTGCTATGATCTTTGGTGCATTTGTAGCTGCCAGGTGAGCTGTCCCCATTCCCATTATCCCCAGAGGGTCCATGCTAATGGCAATCCATGCTGAGTCCCAAGAACAGAGGGAATAAACACTGATTTTTTTTCCCCCCTCTTCTCCTCAGACGTGCTCTCTAGTAGGAAAGAATGTTTTCCTGACCCAAATCCCAACTTGATGATTAACTTTTCCTGACAACTTGCTGGCTCCACACAAGGTGGAAGGGCTCTTCCCTGCAGAGCCCAGGTTTTTTTCCTTTTTAACTCCTGCTTTTTTCCCTTTTCCCAGTGCTGACTTGGCATTTGACCTGGAGGGATATATTTTTATCCTCATTAACGATGCCTTAACAGCTGCAAACGGTGCCTACGTGAAACAGAAGCTGGATTCAAAGGTGGGGTGGGGGTTGGATTCCTTTGGGATTGTTGGGATTTTGGGTTTCAGTGAGGGCAGAGAGGGGAGAGGCTCAGCCATCCTATTCCCAAAATCTGGCCAGGGATGGAGGGATGGAGGGATAAGACACAGGGAAGGGATCCCAGTGCCACAGGGCAGGGATGGATGGGATGTTGGGAAGGAATTGGGAGGGTATGCAGGGTTGGGATGGAATTCCTAGAGAAGCTGTGGCTGTCCCCCGATCCCTGGAAGTGCCCAAAGCCAGGTTGGAGCAGCCTGGAGCAGTGGAAAGTCCCTGCCCACGGGACTGGATGAGCTTTAAGGTCCCTCCCAACCCAGACCAGTCTGGAATTCCATGAAATACCCAACCTCCCACCCTCCAGCTCCTCTGTGTTTGAAGGATCCCCCACGGGTCAGCTCCAGCCCCAGTCCCAGCAGTGATGAGAGTGAGAATTCCTGTTCCCACTCACCCCCTGGGGTGTTTCCCATTTCCAGGAGCTGGGCAAGTACGGGCTGCTCTACTACAATGCACTGTTCATGATCCTGCCCACCCTGGGCATTGCCTACATCACTGGAGATGCACAGAAGGTGAGATTTCTGTATTTCCACCCCCAAATCCATGGATTTTATGGCACGATATCCCATGGGGGGAAGGGTTGGTGCCCCAAAAGCTCCTCAAGCAGAAAGGAACTGCAGCTTTTCTGTTGGCCCTAAACCCACAGAGTTGCTCCATTCAGGTTTTGTAATGCCTGAGGGATGGGGAAGGAGAGAGAAGGAGAAAACCCAAATATTATTTAAAGCAAGCTGAGTAGTTTTAGAATCAATGAGTTCCTTCAGGCTTTTTTTTCTGTCTTTCCCCCCTCTCTGGGGCTGTTTTGTTCAGTTGCTGGGTGGGTTCACTTTGCTTGTGGTGCCCCATCGGGGCTGTGGTCCTGGGGATGTGAAGAATTGTTATTATTATATATATTATTATATTATAATAAGAATATATATAAGAATATTATTAAGGATAATAGTAAGAATTAATAATAATAATAATACCTGTGGTCTTGTCTACATGAAATTATTCTTTATTATTACTATTATGATTATGATTATTTATCTGTGACCCTGTATATGTGAAATTATTTATTATTATTATTATTAATAATAATAGTAGTAATAATATTGCTATTATAGTATTATAATGTAATTCATTATATTAATAGTAATAATTAATGAAATAATGATAATCAATATTATATTATTATTTACATTTTATAAAATATATTTGTATTTTTACATATTCACATATAAATATATATTTTTATGAACATTGTATATAAAATATACAAACATCTACATAAATTTTATAAATATGATTTGTGTTGAATATATAAAAATTTATATATACTTATATATAATATACTTATATAATGTATAATTTATTATATATTTCATTATATAATAATATATATTATAATATATTAATAACATGACTAATAATAATAATACTATTAATAATAATAGTAGCTGTTGTTGCACTCACTGACGTGCAGCAACAAATTCCTTTTCCCTGCCTGTTTTGTGCAGGGAATTCAGTTAAATTCCCTCCTCCAGAGGCTGGAGGTGTCCCCCACCCTGGGGGTGGCCCTGGGTGGCCCTGCCACCCGCCCTGTCCCCTGAGCTCGGTGGCTTTGTCCTCGTTAGCAGCTCCCAGCCCCTGTAATGAGCTGGGATTAGCAGGAGGTGAAGGTGGCTCCAGAGCAGCTCCAGGGGCTGCATTTGGGATAAAAATTCTCATTTAGGAGCAGGAGCTGGGCCTGGGCAGGGAAATGTTGCTGTGAGCAGCCTCTGTTCAGCCCAGAGTGAGAAACTGCTTCTTTTTTTTTATTTTGCTTTTGCCCTGAATAAACTCCTTTCTGCCAGGCTGCACAAAGATGTGCTGTGTGCTGGGGCTGCTGCCAGGAAACTCCTCCTTGGCAGCTCCAGGAAAAACCCCTTGGGAAGGGCCTGGGAGCCTTTTCCTGAATCTGGGAATTCTTGTGGTTGCTTGGGAAGAGTCCCAGCTAACACATCCTGCTTTGTGTGTGCTGCTGAGCAAAGCCCTGCCTGGAATTCCTGGGGGGAAAGAGGGAATGGCTGAGCTGCAGGATGATCCCTCCAAGGCTGGAATTTGGGAAGGGATGAGGGAAGCAGCTCCTGCTCCTGCCTCGTGGCTCCTCTGCAGGATTCCACTTGGCTTCTGGGTGACTCCTGGAGGCTCCCCCACTCCTCTGAGCAGCTTTTGCACCTCTCCAGGTGCCTGCAGAGATCCCAAGGGACATTCCTGGGTGTCCCTGTGTGCCCCTGGCTCCGTGGTTGTGTCCCTGGGCACCTCCTGGGTGAGATCCCTGCTCCCAGCTCTCCTCAGGGAGATGCTCCAGGCCCTGCAGGATCTTGGATTCTCCCTGGCTGTGAGATCCAGCACTCCCCAGAACCCCAAAATCCCAGGGAAAAAAAGCCTTTCTCTGGCTCTGCCTCGAGCCACTCCCATCAGCAGCAGCCCCAGAGGTCACAGCTCCCTTGGGATGTGCTGGCTGAGTGTTGTGGTTTGCAGGGAGTGAATCCCAAACTGATCCAGTCCTGGCTGAGATCCAGCTGGGAGATGCCTCTCCTGATTCCTCTGCCTTGTGAGACTCCTTCCCTGCTTTTTCCAGGAGGGGTGAGCTGAGTGCTGAGGCTGGAGGGGGATCCCCAGCCTCGGGATGTCATTCCAGGCTTGGAATTGGTTTGGTTTTTTTTCCTGCTGTGAGGTGAAAGCCAATGCTGAGGGGGTTTTTCTGGGAATTTTCTGGGAATTCTGTGCTTCCCAAGGCTCTAAAAGCTGCTGTTCCCTGCAGGCAATGGAATACCAGGGCTGGGCAGACACCTTCTTCCTCGTGCAGTTCATGCTGTCCTGTGTGATGGGGTAAGGACTGGGATGCTGGGCTGGGAGCAGGGGAGGCATTTCCATTCCAAAAACTGGGAATTGTGGTATTAAAAAAATCACAATAAATCCTCACCCCTGTGATTCCTGGGCTGGGAGCAGGGAAAGCATCATCTCCATTCCAGAGACAGGGAATTGTGGTGCCCTGGTATTAAAAAAATCACAATAAATCCTCAGTCCTGTGAATCCTGGGCTGGGAGCAGGGGAGGAACCTGCATTCCAGAGAGGGAACTGTGGTGCCCTGGTGTTATTTAAAAATCACCATAAATCCTCACTCCTGTGATTCCTGAGAGTTGTGGTGGGATGCTGGGCTGGGAGCAGGGAAATCATCATCTCTATTCCAGAAACAGGGAATTGTGGTGCCCTGGTATTATTTAAAAATCACCATAATAATAAATAATAAATCCTCAGTCCTGTGATTCCTGGGCTGGGAGCAGGGAAATCGTCATCTCCATCCCAGAAATAAGGAACTGTGGTGCCCTGGTGTTTAAAAAATCACCATAAATCCTCACTCCTGTGATTCCTGAGAGTTGTGGTGGGTGGGAATTATCTCCCAACCCTCCTCCAGTGCAGGTTTAAGCTAAAAAAAGTGGGATAAACACTGCTGGAGAAAAGGATGGGAACAGATCATGGAATCCTGGGGTGGGTTGGGAGGAACCTTCAGCTCACCTCATTCACTCCCTGAATTAATCCAGGGACACCTTCCGTGGGATGAGGTGGTTCCCAGGGTGTTCTCCCTGATGTTGGCTCTTCTCCACAGGTTTATTTTGATGTATTCCACGGTCCTTTGCACTCAGTACAACTCTGCTCTTACAACTACAATAGTTGGCTGCATTAAGGTGAGTGGCATTCCCTGCTCCCAAAAAACCCTCATTATCCTTTGGGAAATCCCATTAACTCCTCATTACATCCCCCATGTTCCACCCCCTGCATTCCCTTTTCCATAAATGCCTTTGTCCACAAATCCCCTTTTCCATAAATCCCCTTTTCCACAAATTTCTCTTTCCCACAAATTTCTTTTCCATAAATCCCCTTTTCCATAAATCCCCTTTTCCATAAATCCCCTTTTCCATAAATCCCCTTTTCCATAAATTCCCTTTTCCATAATTCCCCTTTTCCATACATTCCCGTGTCTCAGGCTGTTTGTTCCTCCCATCTTGTTCTTCCTTTGCAGAATATTTTAATAACCTATATTGGGATGTTTTTTGGAGGAGATTATATTTTTACATGGATGAACTTCATTGGTCTAAATATCAGGTAAGAGCAGTGGTTTATTTCTGATTTGTCAGTGAAAACTGAAAGGATTTGACTGATTTAATGGATTTTTTTCCCCAAAACCACCCCCCCCCCGAATTGGAATTGGGATTTTATGGTTGGTCTTGGTTTGTTTTAAAGCCAGGAGAATCCACAGGAATATTTTAGCAGCAAAATTGAGTTTTCCCGGAGTTGCCAAGCAGAGTCATGGAATTAAGGCAGCAAAAGAAGAATTTTTTTGGATTTTTTTTCACCTGATATTTCTTATTTTCAGCTTTTGGAAAAAGTCTCTTTCCTGGGCTGTGTTGTGGGAGTCTCTCCCGTCCTTTGGGGTGGAACAGATCCAGCACCAGGATGGGAACTGTTTTGCCAGGAATTGAACAAAACCACTTAGGTTTAGGAGGAAAACTGGGAATTTTCATGGAAATTGATGCTTCCAGCAGTGGCTCTGGCTTTTCCTGGCTGATCCAGGAGCTCGTTCCCAGCGTGTTCCCTGAATCTCTTGCAGTATTGCTGGAATTAAGGCAGCAGCAGAAGAATTTTTTGGGATTATTTCCAGCTTTTGGAAAAAGTCTCTTTTCTGGGCTGCGTTGTGGGAGTCTGTCCCGTCCTTTGGGGTGGAATGGATCCAGCACTAGGCAGGAATTAAAATAACCACCTGGGTTTAGGAGGAAAACTGGGAATTCTCATGGAAATTGATGCTTCCAGCAGTGGCTGTGACTTTTCCTGGCTGATCCAGGAGCTCATTCCCAATGTGTTCCCTGAATCTCTTTGCAGTATTGCTGGAATTAAGGCAGCAAAAGAAGAATTTTGGGGGATTTTTTTCACCTGGTATTTTTTATTATTCAGCTTTTGGAAAAAGTCTCTTTCCTGGGCTGTGTTGTGGGAGTCTCTCCCGTCCTTTGGGGTGGAACAGATCCAGCACCAGGATGGGAACTGTTTTGCCAGGAATTGAACAAAACCACTTAGGTTTAGGAGGAAAACTGGGAATTTTCATGGAAATTGATGCTTCCAGCAGTGGCTCTGGCTTTTCCTGGCTGATCCAGGAGCTCGTTCCCAGCGTGTTCCCTGAATCTCTTGCAGTATTGCTGGAATTAAGGCAGCAGCAGAAGAATTTTTTGGGATTATTTCCAGCTTTTGGAAAAAGTCTCTTTTCTGGGCTGCGTTGTGGGAGTCTGTCCCGTCCTTTGGGGTGGAATGGATCCAGCACTAGGCAGGAATTAAAATAACCACCTGGGTTTAGGAGGAAAACTGGGAATTCTCATGGAAATTGATGCTTCCAGCAGTGGCTGTGACTTTTCCTGGCTGATCCAGGAGCTCATTCCCAACGTGTTCCCTGAATCTCTTGCAGTATTGCTGGAAGCCTGGTGTATTCCTACATCACTTTCACCGAGGAGCAGAAGAACAAGGAGTCAGATGCTGGCAGCAAGATGGATATTAAAGGGAAGAGCTCGGTGTGAGCAGGGAGAGGCTTTAGTTTGGATTTTTTTTGGGGAAGCCACCTCCTTCTGCTGGCTTGATTGCAGGCAGGACGTGGGGAGGGGCCCGGGGCTCCTGCCAGGGGCCACGGGGATGCCTTTGATTTGCACAGCTGAGATTTGCTGCCTTCACAAATCCTTGGGAAGATCCATCCCAGCCTGCACAGGGAAAGGATGAGCCTAATTAAGTGTGATCAGGAGGAATTAACGGGGTTCTAATCAAGCTGGGAGTTTGGCAGCGGAGATGGGCAGGGACAGAGAGCTGCAGGTTCTTCTGGCAGGGATGTGCCAGGGCTGTGCCAGGCTGGATCTGCTCCCTGGGATCCATGGATGTGCTGATCCCAGCCTGGCTGGGAGGCTGGGGCTGGCTCTGTGCCCAGCTGCTCCCTCTGCAAGGATGGGAATGCCCAGGGAAGGACAGGAATGCACAAGGGCTCCGAGGATTCGAGCACCAGCTCCCTGGAAGCTGCTCCTGGGCTGAGCCAAAACCTCCTGGATGAATGTTCAGAGCTCTCTGGACTGAATTTTTCAGCTGTTTTCCTGTTTTATTTTCTGTTTGTTTGGTCCATTAACCCACTTCTCAAGCTGGGTTTGCCCTCCTTGTGTTCACCTCTGGCTTTTCAAGCCTCCGAAGGTTTTTCCTGCCCTGGATTTGGGGAAGCTGCTGGGATCACAGGAGAGCCAAGGTCATCCCAGCACATCCAGGGAATCTGCAAAGGCTGCAGCTCCCACCCCTGGAAGAGGCACAAAGACTTAAATCTTCTTTTTAGCCAAGTAAAGGGAGCCCCATCACTCTTACTTTCCATGGAGTGAATCACCCTGGGTTTGTGAGCCACTGAAAGAATGGGAATTGTAATACACTGGGCAGTGTTCAGTGGTTTTTAAAGGTTGTCTGACCCAGCACTTCTTTCCAGGAGCAGTTTGTCAGTTTAAAAAGAATTGTTTTTAAGCTTGGTTAAAAAAAAACTTTCAGTAAAATAAGGTATTTAGAGATCTTTTTTGTACAGCTTCTCCAGACACTGACAGTGGGGGTTTTGTAGGAGATATTTGCTTAAACTGGAACTGCTCTTGGGCAAAGCTGCATTTGTTGGAGTTTTTTGGAAGGTTTTGGATGGGAAGGAGATTTTCTGTGAGGGTGCAGCTCCAGCCTGGAGTGCTGGGGAAGGTGTGGAGTGAGTGAGCTCCAACATCCCAATTCCAGAGCTACAATTCCCCTTTGTTTTTGTGGGATTTGGTGGTCACTGCAGCGACGAAGGGGCACTTGGGGTGGCCTGGAGCAGCCCCTCAGCACCTTCCTCTTCTGAGCACAGTAAAAAAGAAATCCCTGATTATTTTGTCCCCCAAAATTCCAGCAAACCCTTGGCTTTGTCCCCAGAGAGGGAGGATGACAAACCCTCCCAGCTGCTCCTGCCTCTTGCTGCAGCATTCCCAAATTCCCTTTTTTTTCCCCCTGTGTGCTCCCACTCTGCTGTGCTGAGTTCACAGCCAGGAGGTTTGATTCTGTCAAGAGTTTTTTGGGTTTTTTATTAATGATTTTCTGTTTATTTTTGAATCTACTGGTTAGATTTGCAGTCCTAACAGGGAAGGATTTTTAAAGCTCCTTTTGGCCATGCTGGGATTCTGCTGGATCCTAAACACTGGGAAAGCCAAGAATTCCTTTAACAGTATTTTTTATGCTATTAATTGACTAAAAAAACCAAAATGTTTTCTATAGAGAATCTATTTAGAAAATGAGCATTTTAGTGATGAAAAGCTGAATGTGTGGCAGGCTGTGGATGTGAGGAGTGAGAGCAGAAAGGATTTATGTGCCTCTGTATTTTTGTATTTGCTTCCAATAAACCAATGAACCAAAGCTGCTCCTGCCTCATCCCTCTCTTCCCAGGAATGCTGGGGGTGGATAAATCAGGGATTTTGGGGGGCTCTTCACAGGGTGAGGTTGGGAATTCTGGGTTTCCAGCTTTGAATATTCCTTGAGAAGGGAAGAGGGATGTGGGAACATGCTGGGGAATGAAGGAAACTGTTGGAAGCTGATGCAGAAAAATGGGTTTTGTTTCAGGGCAGAGTAAGAGTCACTGCTCTCCCATCCGCTGAGATGAAATATTCCACCCCTCTGGAGCCAAAAAAAAACCCAAAAAAACCCCCCAAAAAACCCCAGGAATCTTGGATGCAGACAATAAGTTTAAAAATATTTTAATAAGCTTTTCCAGAATTGCAGACAGGGAAGGGGAATAAGAGGAGAGGATTACTGACAGTGCAAAATACAGTGTGGAAAACAAAAAAATGTATCAAACTCATCTGTAGGGTTTGTGTGTTTGTGGGGATTTTGGAGCACATTGAACCCTTTGGGAAGGCCAAGGATTTGCTGTTGGGACTGAAGGCTTGGAGGAGGAAAGCAAAGTTAGCAATTTCCAGGATTTTCAACAGCTTTAGTAGTGCAATGACTTATTGAGTTATAGTGGCTGCAGTCTGAAACATGAACAAAGTATTGTATAAAACACCAGCATAAACAAAGGTAAATCAGAATTAAATATTACAAGTCTAGCTGAGCATTACATAGTGGGTTATGGAATGTCAGGGCTAAGTATCACCAAAAAAAAAAAAGAAATAAAATAAGGAAAGATAAAAAAAAACCAAAGCAACATTCCTGAAAATATACACAGTGCTGGATTTCACACACGAGCCTGAGACAATTCCTTTGGAAACTTTCCTATGGATTTTTTCTGGGGGAAGAATTTCCAACGTGCAACTGCCAACCAGGAGCATCAAAATGAAACTGAGAACAGGATTCAGCTTCTCTGAGCTGAGGGGAAACTCTGTGCTCATAACCAGAGGGGAGAGTTGTAACAGCAACCTGTGCCTCAGGCATTAATCACTGCATTCCTTAATTAACACAGGCTTTAATTAAGCCTCTCCAGGAGCAGGGCTGAGCATTCCCCAGGGGTCTGGGGGCACCATCCCCATCCTGGGCTTTGGTTCATTCCTGAGCACAAAGTCCAAGGGAAATTGAGTGGGGAAGAACCCAGAGATGAGCCCAAGCCCCTCAGCACTGGGCTTTGGGTTCAAACATCCATTTCAAACCATTCAGTTCAACTTGGAACCATAAAGAGCATCAAGCTGAAGGGAAAATAACCAGTTAAGGATGAAGAGCACATCTGGGAGGAGGAGGAGGAGGACACAGGGTTATCAATGATACAAATGAACAATTAACCCCAAAATTTTAAGAGAGCAGAAGTGGAGCTGGGCTGAAAAAGAAAAAAAAGTAAAACAACCAAATAAAATCCGATTTGGATTTCAAATGTTCCTGATTGCTGGATGTAAATCCTACACCCACAGCTTTTCAGTGGTGCTGCTGGCATTTCCCATTTATTGATGAGGAAGTTTTGGTTGTCACACTGAGATCAGCTCTCCACAGCTCAGTCTGGAATTCCTGCTCTCCCTTCTCCAGGTGCACCAACACAGAATCCCAGGATTTTCTAGGTTGGAAAAGACCTTGGAGATCAATCAGGTCCAACCTGTGCCCACTGAATCCATCCTTGTGCTCCTCAGGAATTCCAATTCCAGTCCAGCACCAGTTTTTTAAACCAGTGGGGGTTATTTTTTTAGGAGATTTGCATTTCCAAGCAGTGCAGCCCTTGCTGTGCTCCCTGAAAACAAACCATGATGGAACAGCTGAACTTGAGGAAGGTTCAGCAAACTCGAGGATTTGGCTGCTGTGAAACGTCTCTCAGTTCCAAATGAAGGGAGGAAGAGAGCAAGGAAATGTGTGCAATGCAAGCAGCATGCTTCAATCAAAAATGGAAACATTATTTCCCATAAAACAAGAAAAAAAACAACACATCTCCAAAATCAAATGCCTCCTAACCATTCTTATGTTAATTATTTACCAGTTTCTGGGAAGAAAAATTAACAAAGTTGGTGATTAACTTTTTAAGTCCATTGGTTTGGTTTGGTTTGGTTTGGGTTTGTTTTTTGTTTGGTTTTTTTTTGTTGGGTTTTTTTTTTAGAAAAGACTTCAGCAAAATAAAAGGAAGCTGACATTAGACTCAGGGTATCAACTCTCTCATAAAAGTTTACCAACTGTACAAGGTAAGAAAATTATACAAGCTTTTGTTTTAAGAAAGGACAGTTCAATCAAGACATAAGTACTGTAAAAATCTTTCAAAGGCTACAAAGGAAATCTGGAAAAATACAGAATGTATTTCTTTAGCCCAGATAAAGAATATGGAAAGACATCATTGATGTCAACAATTTTACATAGACAAACCTGACCTGGTTTATTTATTTACCTTTTAAAACTTCTATATATAAAAATAGTTGTGCTCATAACTTTCAGGATTCATGAGGGTTCCTTAATGATGGGGTGACATTTTCCTCTCTCCAGCAGGAGTGGAAGTCTGTGCCTGCTCTGTCTTGGCTTTTCCTGTTTGGTTTTGACTTCCTGCAAAGCCCCAAATGCTTTGTTCACTTGTACACT
The DNA here is from genome assembly GCA_037834095.1 of Argya squamiceps. NCBI lineage: Eukaryota > Metazoa > Chordata > Aves > Passeriformes > Leiothrichidae > Argya > Argya squamiceps. The sequence goes on from JBBMKD010000005.1 coordinate 1,227,661, forward strand.
GATTAAATGCTGTTTTAGACATTAAATGCTGTATTAACACATTCTTTCATGTATTAAGCTGGGAATATTTTTTTTTTGCAGCAATTCACTGCTTTGTTCCTTAAATATTTAAGAGCCTTTTACCCCAGAACTGCAGCTGCCAGCTCTGAGAAATTCACTATTCTGCTGTTTTTCAGCACTGAAAACAACCCAAAGATGGGATCTTTAGAGCCAACTAGAAGGTCTCAGGAAACAAACAAACAAAAAAAAAATCTCAGATTGTTTATGGAACTGGATTTTGGAAGGTAACCCATCAACCCTGAAAATTTTAGACACCCAAAATTTACTCCAAGGAATAAAATCAGCTCCCAGCACTCAGTCATCCAAAGTTTCCAGCTCCTCCAGCTTCCCATGGGAGTTGCTTTCCTGGAAGAACTCTGAAGCACCTGGACTCTCCTTCCCATTGCTGTTAATTCTTCTCCTTTTCAGAGGTCTCTCACTCTTCTCTTCCAGCTCAGGCTCGTTCCTGGCAGCTGACAGAGCAAGTTTGGGCTCACTGGGGAGGTTTTCAGGGTCAAAACCGTTTGTATCCAGCTCTGGGTGAGGGGTTTTCTTCCCACTGCAAGGTCCATTGATGTGCACTCCCTCCACTTTGGGCTCCTCCTTCCCTGGCACCTCCCCTGGGCCGTTGGCAGAGACACCTGAGGTGGAGAAAAAGCCCATCAGCACAGCTCAGCAGCATCACAAAATCCTGGGCTGGGTGAGGAAAGCAGGATTTGAATTAAAAATGAATTGAAAATTCAGTGGTTTTCTTCTTCTCATTGTGTGCATACAAATGATACAGGGAAGTCCTTAAAAGGAGCAGGGAATGTTCTGGAATGGCAGGAGGTGCAGGTGGGATCTCCTCACCTGGGCACTTTGTGCAGCTTCCAGGTGATTTCCAGGCTCTGGGTGAGTGCCCAGCTCCTCCCTGAGCTCTGCTCTCCTCTCCCATTCCCAGCCCTCAGCAACAGCTCCTGAGGAGCAGCAGGAGCCCCCCCAAAATCCAGCTCCCACCTCAGGGACACCCCAGAGCACTGGAATTCCAGCTCTGCACTGGCACAGGGCACAGAGAACTCCCAAATCTCAGTTAACAGGAAATTCCAGGGGGAATTTATCTTCCAAGACAAGGTTCCTGCCTAAATGCAAACATGGAAGGTGTTGTGGTTTAAGGTACGTCTCCCCCAGCTCCCAGACCCAACCAGATGATTGGGATACAATCCTGTCACCCCAGGACAGAAGGGTTTTTAAAAACCAGTTTTAACTTGAGATAAGCTGTTTGTCTCTGGGGGTTTGGAGGAGGAGGAGGAGGTTTTGGGAGAGCTCAGAGCCTAAAGGGGCTCCAGGAGAGCTGGAGAGGGATTGGGGTGATGGGATGAAGGGACAGGACACAGGGAATGGTGTTAAAACTGGTGAAACACCAGGGATAGATGGGATATTGGGAAAGAATCCATCCCTGTGAAGGTGAGGATGGAATTCCCAGAGAATCTGTGGCTGCTCCACCCCAGGCAGTGCTCAAGGCTGGGCTGGAGCACCCTGGGCTGGTGGGAAGTGTCCCTGGATGAGCTCTCCCACCCCAAACGAGGCAGGAATTGTGCTGCAGAGGCAGGAGCAGCCCCTCTCACCGTTCTGGTTGCTGCTGGTGGTGCAGTCATCCCTCTCAGAGTGGCTGGTGCTGCTGTTGGAGGCTGTGGGAGGAGGGGACGGGGCCCTGCTGGAAGCGGCGCTCTCGCTCTCGTCCAGGAGCCGATCCATGTAATCCCTGCAGGACACACAGAGCTCAGCCAGGCTGGGATGGGCTGGAAACATCCCTGCACACCCTGCGGGGGGGGCTGCCATCTGGGAAGGGATTCCTGCTGATACAGGGCAGGGAGGGATGGGAGACTGGGAAGGAATTGCTCCCTGGGAGGGGCTGGTGTCGCTGTAGGACACGGAAGGAAGATTTTGATTTTTAAAAAAAATTTTAAATATTTTGATTTTAAATGAATACTTTCATTTTAAATATTTCAGAAGGCAAAAAGCATTGAAAAAAGGCTTTATTTTCTAATTCTTACTACTTTTTATAAGGTGTTCTGATACAGACTTAACACAATTGGTGAATAGGAATGACACCTCTCTGATCCCCTTAATTAAACTAAAGAAACAGCAAAACAGCACCAGGAGAAAGATTGTTTGGAGAAAGGAGAGTTGTTGGCTGAGATTGTTTTGAGAAAAAACTTGATTGAGAAATTTTTCCTTGGGAAAAAGTTAGCAGCTGCCAGCAGGCTGAAATCTCTCAGACCCAGAAATATCAGGCCCACAGGGCTGGGACAGAATTCCCAGAAGGATTCCCAGAAAAATTCCCAGACAAATTTCCAGAAAAATTCCCAGAAGAATTTCCAGAAAAATTCCCAGAAGGATTCCCAGAAGTATTCCCAGAAGGATTCCCAGAAGGATTCCCAGAAGAATTCCCAGAAGGATTCCCAGAAAAATTCCCAGAAGAATTCCCAGAAGGATTCCCAGAAAAATTCCCAGAAGAATTCCCAGAAGGATTCCCAGAGGGATTCCCAGAGAAGCTGTGGCTGCTCCTGGATCCCTGGAAGTGTCCAAGGATGGGGTTTGGAGCAGCCTGGGATGGTGGAAGGTCATCCCTGCTCACTGGAATTTTAAGTTCCTTCCCAACCCAAACCATTCCATGATTCCAAATCCTTTATTTTTGGTTTCCAAAGTGATCCCTTCAGGCATGAAACCCTTGGAATTTGCTGAGCCACCAATCCCAAACCTTTCCAGTAAATATAAATCACATTTGTGCACAAAAACCCACCAAAGGGATAAAGTTAAAACCAAGTGAAAAACTCCAGAGTTTGGGACATTGCCATCTCTGCCATTTATTGCAGGGCTCCAGTTTAGGGCAGGAATGGAAGATGGAAAAAAAGGGATTAAAAAAATCCTTGGGGTTTATGGGAAGGTTGGGTTAAATCCAGAAACAGCTTCTCCTGACACGGCATGGTGTTGGAATTCCAGCCTGAATTCCCTGAATTTATCTGCAGAATCAGTCAAGAACAGACAAGCTCAGGCCTTAATGACACAGCAGGGAGAGAGTTTGGGGTGACCAACCACCAAAAATGTCCATTTGGGGAAAAATGGGAAATTGGGGGATGGGAAATTGGGGGGAAATGGAAAATGGGGGGGAAATATGGAAAACAGGGG
>JBBMKD010000005.1:1230967-1242358 GCA_037834095.1 Argya squamiceps
TGGGGGAAATTGAAAATAGCAGGGAAAATAGGGGGAAAAATGGAAAATAGAGGGAAAATGGAAAATAGGGGAAAAATGGAGAATTGGGAAAAAGTGGAAAATTGGGGGAAAATAGAGAGAAAATGGAAAATGGGGGAAAATGGAAAACTGGGAAAATGGAAAATAGGGGGAAAGGGAAATAGGGAGGAAAATGGAAAATAGGAGGAAAGGGAAAATAGGGGGGAAATGGAAAATAGGGGGGAAAATAGAGAGAAAATGGAAAATAGGGGGAAAAATGGAAAATAGATGAAAAATGGAAAACTGGGAAAATGGAAAAGAGGGGAAATGGAAACTAGAGGGGAAATGGAAACTAGGGGGAAAGGGAAAATAGGGGGGGAAATGGAAAAGGGCAGTCCCTACCAGGTAAAAAACTCTCTGTAACATCCACAAAGTCCTTGATGGCAACTCTGGGTATCCCAGAGCCCTGAAATGTTTGGAGAAACAATAATATTCCAAAGAAAGCTCAACAGAGAGGAGCCAGGAAGAAATGAGGAATGAAAATAAGAGTAGAAAAGCTTGGCAAGAGGCAGTGGAAAGAGTGGGAGCAGCAAATCAGAGCTTTGGAATGAAGGAGCTGGGAATGCAGCTCTACTCTCACATTCCCTCTCTCCTCAGCAAGGATGGGAATGGGAAAAGGAGATTGGGATACCCCCAAAATCCCCCTGGGTTTGGTGTTGTGCTGCTCAGAATGATGGACAAGCAATGCACCACAAATTCCACCTGAAACTTGGGATTCATGGTTTTTGTAGGAAATAGATTTCATTCCAACAAGCATGGACAAAAAAAGTCCTATTAACATTTGAAAAGAAAACCAACCAAATTCTAACAAAACTCAAATTGCTCCTCAGTGCAAAGTGTTGGCCTTGCTCCAAAATAAAATGTATTTTACAGATTATTTAATGTATTTTACAGATTATTTACACACCCATTAATGACATTTTGTTTTTACTTACGACGTTTTTATTTGGCTGTTTTCCTGCTGCAAATAAAGCTCTGAATCCCTGATTTTTTCAGCTGAGAAGGTAAAAAAATAAAGATTTAACCCCCCCAAATGATGAAATGAGGCACATCTTACGTGACCCCAGGGTGCAGGTTGTATTTTTTCTTGCCAAAGCGAGTCTGCTGAGCGAAGAAATCGTAACGTTCTGATTTTTTCCACATGTAATAAAAAGCCACACATTCCCCAACAGAGCGAGTCCTGACCTGGCAGCAGAGACAAATAAAGTCTTGGTCAATTTAAAAGGATTTTTGGTCCCAAAAAATCAGGCATTTATAGCAGAAAAAAAGTGAAATTACAAGCAAAAAAACGAACAAAAAAAAAAGAGTGAAATTCCAAATCAAAGCTGGTTGGAAAACTGGAAATTCTTGGCTTGTTTTGAAATAAAATTTGAATTTTTTATGGAAGTTATGGAGGTATTTTTTGGAGTTGGGAGTTATGGAGTTATTTTATGGAGATGGGAGTTATGGAGTTATTTTATGGAGATGGGAGTTAAGGGTGTTTGTAAAAATGTTGGAGATTTGAGGGAAGGAGCTGCTCCAAGAGGAAAATTCCAAGGGTGTCCAGAGTTTCTCCAGCCTCCAGGGAAGCAGCTCTTCCCAAAAAATCACAGGATTTTTGCAGGATTTCTGGGCTATAAATTCTGGGCTTTGAGAAACCCAAAATCCAAATTAAATCCAAACCAAATTTGGATGGAAATACTGGGGGAAAATTCCTCCCTGGATCCATCCCTGGAAGTGTCCAAGGCTAGGTTGGAGCAAGCTGGGATAATTTCCTGCCCATGGGTCTCTTCCAACCCAAACCATTCCAGGATTTTGTGATTTTACAGCAAAAATTAAATGATTTTGTGCATTTCTTAATGAAGGGCAAAAATTTATTCATCATTACTTTGGTTTAAAATGTAAAAAAGGGAGAATTGCACTTAAAATTTACCTTATTTGCCTGAATCACGTGAAAATCTTTGCCATAAACTTTCAGCCCCTGTTCAAAGTTCCTGCACTCCTCTTCTGTCCAAACAGATAATTCTTCTATAGGAAAATCAAAAATAAAAAGCAATAAAGGAAATGTTTAATTTAAAAAGGCACTAAAAGAGAACTGAAGTGACAGAAAAAATCTGGGATGAGCTGGGTCCTTTCTCCAAATGCTGATTCCACAGGAATCACCCCCAGGAATTGAATTTTTTAGTATAAAAATGGGAATTTTCCCTTTGAAGGACAAGATTGGGAAATGGGAGGAGCTGCTTTGTGTGGACTGCTACAGACTGAATCATTGATCCTTCAGGTCACCAGGAAATAAAGTTTAAAACAGTGGGAAGAGCAAAATAATCTCATTTTTATTGGCTCATTCCTGCCTTGTGATGTGCCCAGGGAGCTCAGGAGAGGTTTGCAAACACCACCAACAAATCAATGCTGAAAACACTGAAAACATTGAAAAGATTAAAAACATTGAAAAGATTAAAAACATTGAAAAGATTAAAAACATTAGAAACATTGAAAACAACTGAGTTCCCTCAGTTTGGGGTTCCTGAGTGCAGGAACAGGAAATGCTCCAGGCTCCCCACAGCACCTTTAAGATCAGGGAGCTTTAATGTTACATTTTGTGAAATCAAAGGTTTATTTGCTCCTTTATTTAGGATTATTTTATTTTATGTAGCAGGGTTTTTAATGTTATATTTTGTAAAATCAAAGGTTTATTTGCTCCTTTATTTAGGATTATTTTATTTGCTCTTTTATTGAGAATTATTTTATTTTATGTATCAGGTGTTTTAATGTTATATTTTGTAAAATCAAAGGTTTATTTGCTCCTTTATTTAGGATTATTTCATTTTACATGTATGGGGTTTTAACTTTCATATTATTTCTGTAAAATCAAAGGTTGATTTTCTCCTTTACTGAGAATTCTTTTATTTTATGTAGCAGGGTTTTTAATGTTATATTTTGTAAAAAAAAAGGTTTATTTGCTCCTTTATTGAGAATTATTTTATTTTATATATCAGGTGTGTTTTAATGTTATTTATGGAAAATAAAAGGTTAATTTGCTCCTTTATTTAGGATTATTTTACTTTATGTATCAGTGTTTTTAATGCTACACTTTGGAAAATAAAAGATTAATTTGTTCCTTTATTTAGAAATATTTCATTTTATGTAGCAGGGGTTTGTAATGTTGTATTTTGGAAAATAAAAGGTTAATTTGCTCCCTTATGTAGGATTATTTCATTCTATGTGTATGAGGGTTTTAAACATTATTTATGGAAAATAAAAGGTTAATTTGCTCCTTTATTGAGAATGATTTTCCTTTATGTATCAGTGTTTTTAATGCTACACTTTGGGAAACAAAAGGTTCAGTTGCTCCTTTATTTAGAATTATTTAATTTTATGTAGCAGAGTTTTTAATGTAACACTTTGGAAAATAAAAGGTTAATTTGCTCCTTTATTTAGGATTATTTCATTTGATGTATCAGGGTTTAAAATGTTATTTATGGAAAATAAAAGGTTTGTTTGCTCCTTTATTTAGAATTATTTCATGTCTCATGTTTGTTGCATTCACTTTGATGACTGCAAGGTCTCGAAGAACACAATCAAATACCTAAAAAATGCCCAGCTGAGTTGTTCAGATGTAATTTTGAATCTGAAGCTGCTGCTGAAGTCCCAAAAATGGCCAGGAAGTGAATTTCCACATCTGCTAATTCCATTCTCCCAGAGAACAATGAGAGATTCACTGAGGCTGCATTTAAATGAAGCTGAACTCAAAGCTTCTGACAGCAAATCCCAATGCCTGGCTGTGAAACCAACCCCAAATTTAGGAACAAAAACTCCTTTCCAGGGCGTGCTCACCTCTGGCTGCTTTGACATTAAATCTCAGCCTCCGTAAGGATTCCTCAGTGTCAAAATTGCACTTCACCAGTTCATACAACGCCTGCAGAGAGGAAAAGCCACATTTTTACCACTCCAGGGACCACCCAAAATTCTGCTGTGCCACAGCAGCAGGCTCAGAAAATCACTATCAGTGATAAAAATAAATCTAGATAAATATCAGATTAAAAATAAACTCTTGGAATGAACGTGGTGTAATTTAAGATGTATTTACTGTGTTTCGATTTCCAAGAAAATGCCCAAGCAAAGCACTGCAACTTTTTTATCCATTACATACATTTGAAAAATTGATGGAGGGGTTTCTTTTTGAAAATTTTCCATCCACTAACCACATTTTTAAAATTGATGTGTTGGGTTGTTTTTGGGTATGAAGAAAAAATTAAGTGTGCATTCACAAAGAATTTTATAGTCAAAAAATCCTGTACCTGAGAGATTTAAATCATATAGATTTATATATAAAATAAAACCTGATTTTATTTATTTTCTATTCTATATTTATTTTATATAAAGCAACATTAAGCCCAAGTTAACAGTTTAATACTCACTGAGAGGTAAAAAACCCTCAAGTTTCTTTTTCCACAAGGAACAATACAACTGTTTCAAACCTAATTTTACCTCTTGGGAGTAAAATTAAATAAAAAAGATGACTTGGGTGTAAAATTAAAGAAAAAGATTATACATTCTAGAAAATAAGTTCCATATTGTGGTTATTTTTCCATACCTGCTCACTGTCTTTAATATGTGAGCCCTCAGGAATTGCATCCAGGCCTTTCTCCTCACTGAGGGGTAAAAACCTCATCAAATTTCTATTTCCACAGGAACAATAACACTACTTCAAACTCAATTTTACCTCTTGGGAGTAAAATTCAAGAAAAAGATGATGAATTTTATAAAATAAATTCCATATTGTGTTTATTTTTCTGTACCTGCTCATTGTTTTTAATATGTGAGCCCTCAGGAATTGCATCCAGGCCTTTCTCCTCACTGAGAGGCAAAAACCTCATCAAATTTCTATTTCCACAACACTGTTTCAAACCTAATTTTACCTCTTGGGAGTAAAATTCAAGAAAAAGATTATGAATTTTACAAAATAAATTCAATATTGTGTTTATTTTTCCATATCTGCTCATTGTCTTTAATATGTGAGCCCTCAGAAATTACATCCAGGCCTTTCTCTTCACTGAGAGATAAAAACCTCACCAAATTTCTATTTCCACAAGGAACAATAAAACTATTTCAAACTCAATTTTACCACTTGGGAGTAAAATTAAATAAAAAAGATGATGAATTCTAGAAAATAAGTTCCACATTGTGGTTATTTTTCTGTACCTGCTCATTGTCTTTAATATGTGAGCCCTCAGGAATTGCATCCAGGCCTTTCTCCTCTCCCGTGCGCCTCGAGGCCTCGTTAAGGAATTCTATCACTTTATCCTCAGGTAAAAAGTCAGGATTCCAGAGCAGCTGGTCATCATTTTCATACACTGGATAAACCCCAGGCAGAACACAAGGAAATCAAATAATTACCATAAAATGAAATAATTATAAAGGTGTTTATTGTCTCTGATCAACCTCAGGAGAACATCGGAGCACCGTTAATTAAACACAGAGGGGAAACCTCATGGACGCAGAGATTCAAACTTGGATTTTGGACTTTGCCTTCAAATCCCTGGCATGATCTGTGTTCTGGATTATAGAACTGAGCCAGAATTTTCATCTCCACCTTTTCCAGAGCTTCCACAGGAGTTTGAGAGCAGGGAAGCCACAATAAACTGACATTAATGAATAAATGTGAGCCAAGGGAGATATCCCTGGATTATCCCCCAGTTTTGTTTTGGAAGAGCCAAGCTTTGGATTGTAGCAAAATAAAGTGAAATTCTGGCTATTAAAGTAGGAAAATATCCATCCAGACCTTGTTTGTGGGCTTCAACAACCTGAGAAAGGGCAGCAAGAAAGGAATTTGAACATTGATTCCAAGAGGAATTCTTGGGAAAACAGGGGCAGCACAGGAAGGGAGGTATGGGGGGAGCTCAGGGGGTTGAGAGATGAATCTCTACTTGGGAAAAGTATTTTATCATGGAAATAAATATAAATAAACCCCCAAAGTGGTAAAGAAAATGATGAAATGTTTTGCAAAGAAAGCAAGTTTCACTCAGGACACGCTTTGGGAACAGCTGCCAGGAGTTTTCTGGGAGGTTTTTTGTTTCAGATGTTGGTGATGTTTGGCTGCTCATTCAAGAAAAAAAAGAATTCTAAGAGAATCCTGGAATGGTTTGGGTTGGAAAAGAACCTTAAAAATCACCCAATTCCATGGATTCCACTGGGAGGAGAGAGTTCTGCCATCCCAGGTTGCTCCAAGCCCTGTCCAGCCTGGCCTGGGCACTTCCAGGGGAATCCACAACCTGTCTGAGCAATGAGATAAGTGAACACCAAGTTGGGTTCTAGAAAAACTCCAGGTTTTGTGGTGGTTATTTAAAAATTAAATTATACAAAACTACCAAAAAAATCCATTCTCATTGACCAACAAATTCTTAGGACTGGGCTGAATGAGCAGGAAAATTCCCTTTTTTTAAGCTCTCAGCTGGATCTGCCTTTCCTGACAGCATCCAGCCAAAGCCTCTGCTTGGGATGAGGGGAAAAATTTCTGGGGAAAAATAAAATAAATCCACAAAAGCAGAACTTTTTATTCCTGATTGAAGAGGTACAAAATGTGAAAACCAAAGCTGCTGGTGGCATTTTGCTCCTTTTAATGTGATAATCCAGTTCCAGCAGTGCAATTTCTCCATTAGCTGTTTTATTTCACATAAAAGAAATTTATAAGTGGAGAGGTTGCAGCTTGTGTGTGGATCACTAAATCACAACCCAAAGGTTCAAGAGGCACCAGGCCAAGAATAAAATCCTTTTTTTCCTCTTCCTCCAGCTCTGCTGAAGTACAGGATGAGCTGTAATTTGAGGATGGTGGCTCTAATTGTCACTCATTTATTAAGACACATGACATCAATCAAACCTTTTCTTTCTCCTAATTGGACATTAAATCCCAAACAGCAATAAATGGTCAAATCTCACCTTTTTCATTCTCTTTGTATTTGCAGGTGCCAGCTGGAATTTCAGCTTGGAACATAGAGCCCACCATGATTTCCTGATGGGAAAGAAACAGAAGAAGTGAAGCAACCCTGAGATTTTTTTTTGTTAGCAAACAGAAGCATGACCATTTTCCTCCCCTCTTAAAACTCTGATTATCTAAAATCTAAAAAATGCAATGAGCAGGTTTAAAATTTAAAACAACTGTATGGAAATGGATTTTTTTGACTGTTTGGGGAGGATTTAAAGACTTCTCATTACCAAAAATTCTCTTATTTATGAGGAAAAACCTGCAGAGGATTTGAGCTCCACAGAGCTCAGAGTCAACCCAGTAACAAATTAAGTAATTATTCATAAATATTTACCTTTTTCCAATCTTCTGAGGGAATATAATCTTCATCTTCTTCAGATTCCTCCTCTATTTCACTATCTGCAAGGAATTTTACAGACATTTAAGGCCAGGAGAGCAGAGCTGGCAGAGCTGAGCAGCCTCCAGCCCTCCTCCCTCCTTATCTCACCCCCAGCAGGGCCAGGGACACTTTTGGGGACAACATTCATGACAAGATTAAAAAAAAAATGACCCACCCACATTTGGATTTAAGATACAAGCCAAGCTCTGAGAAATTAAGACACAAATAAACAAACATGTCCTGAAATTGTGTTACAAAATTCAAATTTCTTTTCCCTCAGCTTTGAACCATCCCCAAGTTTATTCTAAATATTTTGTGGGAATATTTTTGTGGGTTTCAACTCCTTTTTTTCATCAGCTCCTGGTTTAGTTGCTGCTGTTGTTTTTTCAGGGAATTTCAGGTAGATCTCAGCAGAAAGTGGGTGTGGGAATAATAAAAAAATAAATTAAAAATAAATTAAAAATAAATAAAAATATAATAAATAAATAAATAAAATTAAAAATAATTTTAAAATAAATAAATAAATAAATTAAAAATCTGGGAGTGTGTCTTCCTGGGATGCACAGCTTGGAGAGGCCCAGAAGCACTTCCAGGAGATTATTTGGGATCAGGATTGGAATTTTAAGCTCTTTATGATACAGGCCAGCTGCCTTTCACAAGGTGCTGCTTTCTGTGCAGGATGTGATACAGCAGAATTAAAGTTATTTACAAAACTATTTATAAAATTATTATATTAAATGGCCTTTTCTACACAGCTAAAAGCTGTGAAAATCCCCAAACCTAATGCAAGACACTGGAATTAAGTTAATTCTCTGCTTAAAAATAGGAATTCATTGAAGATATTTGCAGTCCTCTGCAGAGCTACATAAGTGGGAATTGTTCATTTAAATTTAAAGGTTCCTTGGCAATTTTGGACTATTTAAATTTAAATGTTCCTTGGCGATTTTGGACTTTGTTCATTCAAATTTAAAGGTTCCTTGGCAATTTTGGACTTTTTAAATTTAAATTTTCCTTGGCAATTTTGGACTTTGTTCATTCAAATTTAAAGGTTCCTTAGCCAATTTGGATTTAAATAAATCACAAATTAAAAACTGCATTTCTATACAGTCAAAACTCATAATTATCCAATGTAAGGTATGGTGAGGAACCTTTTATTTGTTCAAACAGAGAACAGAAGGAATTTCAAATAGCAACAGCCACTTTCATTGAAGCAATATGAAATAAAAATTGATGTCATAAAATATCTGCTGTCCCAAGCAGCCCAAAAGGCTCAGATCCCATCAGGGGAGATTCCAGGGAAATCAGAGTTTGAGTGAAATCAATTTGTAAACAAAATAAGAATGAAAATGATCAGTTCAATGCTGGCAACAGAATCAAAAGTGGAATTCTTGAAGTAAATTTTCTTCTTTGTGACACTCCCCCTTCTTGGCCTTTCCCAGATTTTATTGCTTTTCTGTTTCTGAGGAAATCTGTGTTTTATCTGTAGGAAATTTCAGTTGGTTTTTCCCTTCAGATGGACTCTGAGCTCCTCTGGATGAGCTCAGGCTTTGGCAAATAACAAAATACTTGGCAAATACTCTGGCAATTCATTTCAACCTGTAAAATATCAAATTTCAACTTTTCCAATTTTACAATCTCCCTCCCAAATTCCATCCTAAAATCAAGAGATTATCTCCTGTCCTTGCACAGAATCATCAGAGCAGCTTTAACCCTCAGCTAAAACCAGGACTTTTCTTCTTTTGAGCATAATTCTTATCAACAGCAGCAGCACCAAGAGGAAAACTCAATACTTTTAAGGAATAACATGAATTTCTGGCCCAGAACACTGGGTTTAACTAGAGCTGAGCTCCCCAGAGCTGAGTGATGTTGGGATTTTTTGGGCTGGACATTAAACTGGACTCACTGGTGTCGAAATATTTGCAGCGCCGAGGGCGAATCATCTCCTGGGGGTCCTGAGAGGCAACAGATGGGGCTGGCTCATCGTTGGAGGATTGGGTCTCATCTTCCTGCCCTGAGGAATCTTTGATGGTCTCCTCCTGCCACAGAATAAAATCCAAATCAAAGAGGGGAAAAAAAAATATAATCGGCAGCAGCTCAGTTGTCCCTGGTAGGGATAAATGTGATTTTGGCAATGTTTTTGGGTTATCAATAGATCGAGCTCCAAATCTTTTTTGTTTGTGGTTTGTCCAGGCTGAGCCACCCACAAATGTGATTTTTTTAATGTGTGAATTCATGCTGAGGTTGTTTTTTAAGTAGATAGAACTTAAATATTTGGGATTTTTAGTCCTTGTGGCTTTTATTGAATTTAATTTCGCTTGAAATTTTACTTTGGTCCTTCTTAGGAATTTTTAATAACGAGGGGAGGGATTTAGATGGAGATGGTACCTTCCATAAAAATCCATGTGAATTGAACAGAACAGCAGGGTTGCCTCAGTACATTGAGTCAAGACCAAAAATTAGAATAAATTCCTTTATTAAAATAAACTCCTTTATTAGAATAAACTCCTTTATTCCTTTATTAGTAACATTTTAATGTGGGAACATATTCTGAGGTTGTTTTTAGGTGGATCAATAGAACAGCCAGACTGTAATAAATCACAAATATGAATGCAAATGAAATCTTAATCTTTGGGGTTTTTTTAAACCTGGTAGTTTTTACTGAATTTCATTTCACTTTAAATATTACTTTGGTCTTTAAAGCCCTTTCTTGGGAATTTTCAAGAAAAAGGGGAAGGGATTTAGATGGAGATGGTACCTTCCATAAAAATCCATGTGAACCGAGTGGTTCAATCCCACAGAACAGCAGGGTTGGCTCAGTACATTGAAACAAGACCAAAAATTAGAATAAATTCCTTTATTAGAATGAATTCCTTTATTAGTAACATTTTAAAGTGGGAACACATTCTGAGGTTGTTCTTAGGTGGATCAACAGAACAGCCAGAATGTAACAAATCAGAAATAGGAACCCAAATGAAATCTTAATCTTTGCTTTTTTTTAATCCTTGTGGTTTTTATTGGATTTCATTTGACTTGAAATTTTACTTTGGTCTTTAAAACCCTTTCTTAGGAATTTTTAGTAATAAGTGGAGGGATTTAGATGGAGATGGTACCTCCCATAAAAATCCATGTGAATTGACCAGAACAGCAGGGTTGCCTCAGTACATTGAATCAAAACTAAATTCCAATAAATTCCTTTATCTGTAAACAAACCACCACAACTACAGGAATTATCACAAGCAGAGAAGATAAAAAATTAGCACTATATATATATTTTAAATCCATTTTTGGTGCTCCCAAGGCTGCTGTGTGTACATTTTGTGCTGTTTGTGGAGCATCAGGCCCAGCACACAGGGCTGTGCAGCTCCAGCAGCCACCAGAGCAGTGTCACATGTGCAGCTTAAGGCAGATTAAAAACAGAAGCCAGCTGAGTGCAGGGAGCTAAAGGGGCTGAGCAGGGATGGAGCAGGGAAAGCTTCAATAATTTCTGCAATTATTCCACCCCCACAGCTGCTTTTGGTGCCTGCAGAGCTCAGAAACACAGCCCAGAGCACTGAAATCCAACTGGGATGGGCTGGGGAGGGCTGATCCCAGTGCTGGGATGGGACTGGGGAGGGCTGATCCCAGTGCTGAACTGGGATGGAGTGGGATAGACTGGGATGGACTGGGGAGGGCTGGGGAGGGTTGATCCCAGTGCTGGGCTGGGATGGACTGGGATGGGATTGGGCAGGGCTGATCCCAGTGCTGGGATGGGCTGGGATGGGATTGGGGAGGGCTGATCCCAGTGCTGAGATGGGTTGAACTGGTGTGAACTGGGATGGGACTGGATTGGGGAGTGCCTGATCCCAGTGCTGGGCTGGGCTGAACTGGGATGGACTGGGCTGAACTGGGCTGGGCTGGGACTGGATTGGGGAGTGCCTGATCCCAGTGCTGGGCTGGGCTGAACTGGGATGGACTGGGATGGGATTGGATTGGGGAGGGCTGATCCCAGTGCTGG
>JBBMKD010000005.1:1308227-1326363 GCA_037834095.1 Argya squamiceps
TTTTCTCCTTTTTGTTTGTTTGTTTGGTTTGGTTTTTTTTTTGGTTTTTTTTTTGGTTTTTTTGGGTTTTTTTTTGAAAGGAAATCAACGAGGAAAAAAAAGAGATCAGCGGAACAAATGGCACAAATCAAATCAAAACGATTCCAGTCGGACTGGCGATGTCATCTAAGTAGCCATAGCATTCCGCACTGGAAGCTGGATCGGATGGAGCCTTGGAAGGGAACCCCGGGAGCGAGTGAGCGAGGGGAGCGAGTGGTTTACCGGGCGTGCTTTGCACTACTTACCTTCGAAAGTCAAATAAAACTTTCCTCTGTCAAACCAAACGAGGGAAGGCTGTTCATTCTCTGTATGGCCAGGAGTTGAAGCGGGATGGGAAAGGTCAAGGAGAGGGAGAGAGAAGGACACAGTGTGAGTCACAGAGCAGGTCATTAATGTCGCTACGGGGAGGGGGCGAGGCGCTGCAGGGCGGTCACACGTGCGGGGACAGGGGCGTGACACCGGCCGCTGGCTCGGGAGACAGAAAGCGGGAAGCAAAGCTATGGAAGCCCAGATGGAAGAGTCGTTCTGCCCGCTGGGTGAGCAGGTTGGAGGGGTGCTCTGGCTTTTTGTTTTGTTTTGTTTTGTGTTTTTGAAGAGGTTTGTCGGCTCATGCGCTCCGTTCAGCGGGTTCTGCCTGCGCGGAGCGGGGCCGGCGCAGCATTCCCGGCGGGATGCTGCTCCGCATGGACCCCGCGGTGACACTCAGGGACAGTGACACGTGGCTGTTTGCACTCGCATCTCAGGACACGACACTTGCAGAGAACCGGACACACGCACACACAGCAGCGGATCCTAGCTGGAGTCTTCCCTGTCCCATCACAACCAGCACTCCAGTTCCAAAGCCACCACGCTGGAATAACTCGGGATGTGAGGGCGGGGCGGGGGGGATGAAGGGGGGCAAACCAGCTTTTTCGAGCTGCTAAATGAACCTTTTGGAATTGAGGAGGTGCCAACCTTCCACCTCCAAGTCCTTTGAGTCACTGAGAAACTGTCATGCAAGGTGCTGCGAGCGGTGGGTGCCGCTCCGGAGGCGGATTTCTCGGAAAAACTCCCTGCTAGTACAGTACCTGCCGGCGTTTCACTGCGCCTTTCAAACGCGGGCAGTTTGTCAATAAAAGCATCATCCTCTGATAACACAAGCAGAAGAAACGCAAAAGGAAAGAAAAGAAGAAGAAGAAAAAAAAAAGAGCACAAAAAGAATGAAAACACGGATCCCAAGTGAAACCAAGCAGCGCACTTGTACCAACGCAGAGACACGGGAATGACTGACGGGAGGGGCACCGACACGGGAATCAAACAGCTCCTTGCTCTGCCGGGAATTGTCCGGACTGACATGCAGCCAACGAGGAAAGCACACTACAACAGCACGGAGGACACGGAGATGGAGCAACCCTGCCCGTGCTCCCGGGCAAAATCCGCCGGATTTTGCCCCAGTGAATGGGAGACGGGGGATGTGGTGGAGGCAGACTCCAACCCCAGCTGGATTGGGGTGTCCCAGCCCCTCCTGGGACCTGCAGTGGTCCCTGATCCCACACCTACCCATCCCTGCACACCTCCCACCCCAGCTTTTCCTCTTCTGGGAGCTGGAAGTTTTCCTTTCTCTGCTGTGGATTTTCCTGGGTGCTCACCCAGCACCAGTGCCTGCCCTGGCCTTGGTGGGGACAAGGAGATGCTTTCCCAATGCAGACCCCAAACCCTGTCTGTCTCTGCCTGTGCCCCATCCAGCTTTTCCCAAGGTTTTGGTTGGATGCCAGCAGAAAAGATTCCTCATCCAGAGGGTGCTGGGCACTGCCCAGGCTCCCCAGGGAATGGGCACAGCCCCGAGGCTGCCAGAGCAGATCCAGGAGGGTTTGGACAGCGCTGCCAGGGATGCACAGGGTGGGAATTTTGGGGTGTCTGTGTAGGGCAGGAGTTGGATCCATGATCCTGGTGGATCCCTTCCCACTCAGCATAATCTATGCATAAAGCTGGAAGTGCAACACCTACAAAATCTGGGATGCTGCTCCTGGCTGCCTCATTTAGAGTTCCCCAGTTGGGGATGGCCCCAGACCCCTGATTTTGGCTCTCCTCCAAGGAAACCTCCATGGAAAGTGTGGGATCCCTGCTTCTCCCCCCAGCCCAGCAACCTCTGCCCAGCACGGGGAGGTCATTAAATCATCAAACAGCAGCTTTTGTTCCCAAAAACATGAGAGAAAAAAAGGAATCCTAACTGAGAAGGAGCTTGGGTGGCAGGAGCAGCCCTTGGGTGGCTCCCATCACCTTCCTGCACCCCCTGGGACCGTCCCTGTCCTCAGCCTGGCTGTCCCCTCCACTAAAACCACGTCCCTGTGGCCACTGTGCCCTCAGGCACTGCTCAAGGCCACTGCCAGTGCCACCAGCGGTGGCCTGTGGCCCAGGGGACACTCAGGGCTCGCTGTCCAGGTGACATTTTATCCAGCAAGGTGCTGTGACAGTGACCAACAGCCGGAACAGGTACACGGAGCACCCACAACACCTGAGAGTGAAGCAACAACAGGATGGAGACGCACTCAGAGACTCCAGCAAAGCCACGGGGAGGGCTCAGTGCCACCAGCACCACGGGGACAGTGCTGCCACCAGCACCTTGTCACCAGCACCTTGTCACCAGCACAGGCGGGCTTGGTGGCAGTGCCACCACTCCCCACGGTGACAGAGCACAAGGGAAGTGCCACCAGGCTGGGTTTTCCAGAGGGTTGGGAAGAAAAGACAAAGGAGGGAGATGTTCCCGGGAGGAGATGGAGCTGCAGGAAGCGAGGAGCTGGCAGGGATGGAGGGGGGAGCGCTGGCAGCAGGGACAGAGGGGACAGGAGGGGACAGAGGGGACAGGAGGGGATGGCATGGGGGGGACCCAGCGCCTGGAGCTGGGAGCTGCCAGCCAGACTTGATTCCTGTTCCTCCTCTCAGCCCCGGGGTTTTGGCAAACCCCACTTTTCTTTTTCAGGACACTCCTCTAAAAGGAAACTGCAGCCTTTGGTTCTGCTCTAGGACATGCCCACTGGCTGGGAAGAGGCTTTTCCAAACCCCTTTTCCTGTCACTGCTTTAGGAGAAAGGGTGAATTTAAGACATTCCAAGAGATTTAATATCCCTGCATCCCCAGGTCTGGCTTCCAGCCCCACTCCCCTCCAGGCACAAGCATCCCCTGAAAAAAAAAAAAAAAAGCTTACTTTGCCCCAATTTACAGCCCAGAACCATATTTTACATTCTAATTCCCTCGACTTTCACCAAATATCCATTTCCCACAACATTTGGAAGAACTTCCCTCACAACATCACCCTCCTGATCCATCACCCCCCCTTCAAACCCCTTTTAACCTTTACAACCCTGACGAAAACTAAGGAATCCGAGCCCAAAGAATGCTCTAATGAATGGAAAGGCCTCAGGAATTATTCAAGGATGTAGGAAAAGGTGAAAGAACAGCAGTGCTGTGTGTGTTTACCAACGGTGGGAGTGGTGGCTGCACTCAGGGAATTGGTGGAAGATATGGAAGAAGTACTTTCAGCACGGGCTAAAGGTGCTATCGGAGGAGGGCTGGAGGAGTGGATGGGAGGGCTAAAAGGCCTGGACTGGAGAGAAACATAAAACAACACAAAGTTAAACAAAATCCGCACAGAAACCTTTGCATCAAACAAAGAAAATTTTGCCTGGACCCACCCGATTGCTCTGCTGGTGTCCCAGAGGGAAAAAAAAAGGGAATTATTTGAGTTGTTTTAGCACCAATGGCATTTTGGCTTGGAGCTGGGAAAAGAGATTATCCCCACCATCGAGTGGGGGTGGGTGTTGAAATTCCCACCTTCCCACACTGAGGATGGGAGCTCCAGGGGCCGTAAGGTGCATGGAATGGGCTGGGCTATGGGAAGGGAGCAGTGTCCAACAGGTACCAGTTCCCTTTAGATCCTTTAGGGATCTTTTAGGGGTCATTTCATATCCTCATCATCAACCCTAAACCCTTCACACCTTACCTGGAGCACCCTGGGGTGGCACAGAGGACAGCACAGCCCAGCTAGGGCTGGGCACCACTCCTGGGATGGCTGGAACTGCTCTGCCCCCACACCCTTCCCTGGGGCACGTTCCCACCTCAGCTCATTCCCTGCCCTTGCTGTGACTGCTGACCCAGGGCTGGCATCACCAGGCTGGGAGAGCAGAGCTGGGAATAACCCACCTGGCATCACCAGGATGGGAGAACAGAGGTGGGATGACCCACCTGGCATCACCAGGCTGGGAGAGTAGAGCTGGGAATAACCCACCTGGCACCACCAGGATGGCAGGGCAGAGAACAACCCACCTGGCATCACCAGGCTGGCACAGCAGAGGTGGGAATAACCCATCTGGCATCACCAGGATGGGAGAACAGAGGTGGGAATGACCCACCTGGCATCACCAGGCTGGCAGGGCAGAGCTGGGAATAGCTGGCACAGCAGAGCAGAGGTGGGAATAACCCACCTGACATCACCAGGCTGGCAAGGCAGAGGTGGGCACAGCCCAGGGCTGGCATCACCAGGCTGGCAGGGCAGAGGTGGGAATAACCCACGTGGCACCACCAGGCTGGCACAGCAGAGGTGGGAATAGCTGCCAGAGCAGAGGTGGGAATAACCCACCTAGCACCACCAGGCTGGGAGAGCAGAGGTGGGGAAAACCCACCTGGCATCACCAGGCTGGCAGGGCAGAGGTGGGAATAACCCACCTGGCACCACCAGGCTGGCAGGGCAGAGGTGGGAATAACCCACCTGGCACCACCAGGCTGGCACAGCCCTTCCCATGGGGAATTTATCCCAGTGAATCCTAGGAAATCCCGCCCCACCCCGGTCACTCCCTCCTCTCCATTGTCCCATTCCAGGCTGGGAATGCCACCCGCCACCCCCTGGCACGTCCCCGCCGTGCCCCCAGCCCGTCCCCACGTACCACATCGCTGACGGGGGGTTTTCCGGGGGGCAGCTTGGGCCGGGACGGGGGTCGGGGCGGTGGCGGAGGCGGAGTGCCACACGTGGCCAGCGGCGTGCCGGGGCGAGCCGGGGACGAGGAACCTGCAACAAACGGCAGCCGTGAGTGCCCCGAGGGCTCTGCTGCCCACCCCAGACCCCCCAGGAGCTCCCCGTGGTCGTGGCACAGCCCAGCATGGAGCGTTCCAGGATGGCTGATGCCCGTGGATTCCTGGAGAGGGCTGCTCGATGCCTGCTTCCCTCTGTAAAATTGTTATCAGAGGGGTGAGAACAGCTTTGTTATCACAAAGCTCACAGCTTTCCCCAAAAAAAATATATGGGCAGGAGGGATGGGATGATGGATGAACCCACTGCTCCAGGGGCAGCACAGCTGGGAATTAGGGATTCCTTAGCACAGGGTAAAGGGTGGAAGAGGAAAGTTCTGGGGTTTGTTGGGAGTGTTACACAGCTCCCAACCCTCTGGAAGAGTCTTCCAGAGAAGGGGTGCTGATCCTAGGGCTCACACGGGCCCTGCTGCAAAAGGGGGATTTTCTGTCAGCAAAGGGGGATTTCAACAGCTTCACAGGAGCCTGGATTGCTCCACAGACAGGAATTCCTTCCAGGAGAAGTCCAGGAATAACTGGAGCTGTGCAGAGGTGGCACCAGGACAGGGAGGGAAGTCAGACCTCATTCCCAAGATTACCAACCCAGTGTTTGTCACCAGCTTCCCTGGAGCTCAGCAGCTCTGTGCTTGGCTCAGACTGATGAGATGATAACTTCATAAATAAGAGAATGATTTCCTACTTTTTTTTTGGGTGATAGCTCAGACTAAGCAGAGATCAAAGCTGGATTTATAGAAACAAGAAGAGGTGAAGGAGGGCAGGCTGAGACAAGAGAGGGCCTGGCTTAAAGGCAGTAAATTCCAGTCATTCCTGTGCACAACTCCAAAATCCAAGCCACTTTTATTTCAGAGCCTAAAGTTTTGATTTTTCCTTCCTTATCCCACTAAAATCCTGACAAAAATGGAAATATTGAGGGAAAACAACCTTGCAGGACTGAGTGTCACAGGATGGAGCCTTGCAGGGAGGGGTGTGTGGCCCCCAGGCAGCCAAAGCCTGGGCAGATGGTGGCTTCCATCCAGGGAATGGATATTTCCTACAGCAGCAACCAACAGCATGTGGAAACCAGCACAGAATCAGAAATCTGCTGGAATTCTGGGCTTGGAGCAACGTGGGGTGGTGGAAGGGGGTTGGAACAAGGTGAGCTTTGAGATCCCTTCCAACCCAACCCTTCCACCCAGCCCTGCCTTGGTGACACCCACGGGATCTGAAGGCAGGAGGAGATCCTGGGGTGGCTCCACAGCACCCAAAAACGAGCCTTGCAAAGGTGGGAGGAGCAGGACAGGTGCTGGATCTGTGCCTCACACCCCGATGCAGCTTTTGGAGGATTTTGCACCATTTTTGTGTGGCTGTGCCCACAGTTTGGTTCCCCAGCTTGCTGCACCAGGGATGCAAAGTAATCCAGGCTGAGACAGGAGGAAATTCCTGGAGAAGGGATGTGGATCTTCTGGGACAGGCTGAGTGAGGCCTCTCCATCCATCCATCCACCCATCCCCACGTGGGGAGCCCCTGGCACCTCTCCAGCCCGTGATGGAGGTGGGGATTCTCCATCCCATCTCCATTCCTCAGCTGGGAATGGGCTGGAGAGCAGTGCAGGGTCAATCCTTGGTGTTTGCTGCTCCTGGAGAAGTTCCAGCTCCATCTGGACACTGCAGCCCCCACAGGGACCCCCACCCACCCCCCCGAGCCAGCACAGAAAAGCCACCAGCACTGAAGCAAAGCCACACTTGCAGCACCAGCCACACTCAGGGGAGGTGACAGATCCCCCAGGCAGTGACACGAATTCCAAGCTCCCGTGAGGAGGGTGACAGGGGTGGGATACAGAATTGGGGGGGGCTGCACACCCACCCCAACACCAGTGCAGGTTCCTCAAGGCTCTGTGGGGGGATTCCCACAAAAATCACCTCTGGTGGATGCAGGGTGGAGCACAGGGGTTGAGCTAAAAGAAGAGCGTGAGGCTGCAGCTCCTCGAGCAAGGGCTGTGAGTAAACTGAGCCTCCCCCAGCTCGTTTGCCCTAATGAACATTTATAATTAAGCAGGTGAAGGCAGGCAGAGCCAGCAGCTTCTCCCGTGAGAGAGGAACACCCTGAAACTCATCTCCTCATCCCCAGAGCCAGGAAGGACCAATCACCATTCCCACCCGGGAATTACCGGGATGAGAGGATGTGATTAAAAAAACCCCACACCCAAAAAAAACCCCAAACAAACCCTGGATTCCAAGGCTCGCCCAGACGATTTGCCTCAAACATCTGAGGACACAACAGCAGCGACAACAACCCCGTGCCCAATTTCGGGGTGGGAAGGGCGGCTCCGGGGAACACCCCAGCCCCGTGGGAGCGCGGGGAAGGACACGGGAGGCGCAGGACACAAGGCTGGAAGCACGGTGGGACACGGCCGGGTGGGACACAGCCAGGCGGGAGGGTCACCACGGCCACACCGAAGCACACCCGAGCCCACAGCACGTACCGCTGGTGCTTCCCGTGCTGGCGCCCGGTCCCGGGGACGAAACCACCGCGCGGTAGGTGGGCGGCGGAGGGGGCGGCGGGGTGGCTCTTTGACCCGGCCCAAAATCTTTGGGAGAGGCGACCGGCTCGGCGGAATCATCCTTAAGGTGGGGCTGCTCCGAAAGCTTCTTGGGAGCGTCTTCCAGCTGCAGCGGCGAGGGCAGAGGACGGGGATGCTCGGCCGGAGCGCTGGCCGGGCTGCCCGCGGCCGCCGCCGGCGGGGACGGCGCTTTATCCCGGGGAGACAATTCCGGAGGAGCGTTTTCCGGGGATTGATCGGAAAAATTGACCCACTTGTCTTCCGCGGTGGCAGCAGAAGATTTAGGGGACGGCACGGGGCCAAAAATGCTGTCCAAGTCATTGATGGACGGGAGTTTGTCCCGTTTGGGCTCTGCTGCTGCTGCCTGGTCCCCTCCTGTGGTCAGAGGAGGTTTATTTTACACCGAGCATTAACGCGAGGGCTGAGCTACTCTCTACGGGCTCTACTTCTACGGGAGAGCGGCTCTAAAAAAATATATCACCTTTTCTTATTGATATTTATATAATTCATGGGCAAGAACGTTTTCCAGCACAGCCGGGTGTGACATGGAATGAATCCCGCGGGATCCAAAGGCTGGAGGAGCGAGCATGCACCACGAGCCAGCACTCACAGCCAAGAATCCCCAAATTCCCCCCAAATTTACAGCCTTTTTTTGTCCTCTAAACCACGTCACGTCCTTATCAGCAGCTCTGAATTATCAGCAGATATCAAAGGTGTGCACTCAGCACTCTGGCACGCCCCACTCTCTCTGTGTATATATATATTTATAAACACTCAGGTATAAATATATATATTTAGACATGCTGGTTGGACACTGCTGGAGTCTGGGCATGCAGCACAGGATGCACACGGGGAGTGTATTCCAGCCACAAGCAGGAACAGACTGGGATTTCAGAGCAGAGTTTGGGATTTGGGGGCACAGATTGGGATTTTAGGACACAGATCCGGATTTGGGGGCTCTGCTCACTGAGCCCACCACACACCAACATTCCCACCTGACTGCAGAACCACCACAGATCCATCAGCCAAGCATTTCACATCCAGACAAGGGACATCCCAACACTCAAATGCCCTCTGGGATCCTCGTGGCAGCATCACCCCACCCCTGCTCCTCTATTTTGGGGATCCAGCCACGGTTCCACATTTAGGGTGAGGGGGATAAAAGAGGAATTTGCTACACCAGACAAAACCAGACCTCAGCCACTTGCTTTACAGATACACAAGGCACAGCCCAGCAAATGATCCAGCATTTGCTGCTGGGAGTGGATCAATGGATGGACATGGACACACTGCCAGCTCCCACAAACAGGAAAATCGGGATGTGGCAGCACAGATGAGATGGTGATGGACAGAGCAGGGCAGCTCTTTGTGCCAAAGGAGTTTCACCCTGAGGGGCTTTGCTGGCCCATGCAGTGCCCTGTCCAAAGGCACTGCCTTCCCTGCTCAAATCCTGCTTTTCCATCAGCCAGCACCATGAATTATATGTTTGGAGACACCTGATGTCCTCTGGCTGCATCCAACACCTTTCCATGCCTGCCCTTCATTCCCAGCACCATTTCCCATCCCTGCACTACCAGGAGGGCTTTTGCCACCTTTCAGTAGGAATTTGGGGGGCAGGGAATGCAGGAATAAGGATACAGACCCTGCACACCCCATTATTTCCTCAGCACAGGCCATGCAGGGCTGCCCCAGGAAGGAGCAGGGCTCTAGAATTGGGAATAAATCCCAGTTCTCAGCAGGATATTAAGGCTAATCCCACAGTGCATTCCCAGAGTGACAGATCCAAAGGCAGGGATGGTGTAAAGAACATTAATTTCACCAGGGTAAGACCAGCCTGGGAGCCAAAAATATCTTTGTGCTGCTCCTACTGCAGCATCCACTGAAAAACCACCAAGCTGTGGCTGCCCCTGGATCCCTGGAAGTGTCCCAGGCCAGGCTGGACAGGGCTTGGAGCAGCCTGGGACAGTGGGAGGTGTCCCTGCCATGGCAGGGGTGGAGATGGATGAGCTCTAAACTCCCAACCCAGCCCGGAATTCTCTGAATGCCAAAGAGAAGAGGATGCACAGGGACTAAATCTGTCCAAAACACAACCACGGGGACTCGTCCCATCCCCGGTGCCACCCCAGAGCTGGAGGTGGGATTTGTCCCCCCCAGTGCCACCCCGGGGCTGGGACCTGTCCCCCCTCCAGAGCTGGGGATGGGACCTGTCCCCTCCCAGTGTCATCCCAGAGCTGAGAATGGCACCTGTCCCCCTCCTAGTGCCACCCTGGGGCTGGAACTTGTCCCATCCCCTGTGCCACCCCAGACTTGGGAATGGGACCTGTCCCCTCCTGGTGCCACCCCGGGGTGAGGGCCTGTACCCCCAATGCCACCCCAGAGCTGGGGATGGCACCTGTCACCAGGAGAGCTCAGGATGGGAGCTGTCCCCTCCCAGTGCCACCTCAGGGCTGGGGATGGGACCTGTCCCCCCCTCAGTGCCACACCGGGGATGGCACTTGCTCCCCCCCCAGTGCCACCCCAGATGGGACAGGTCCCAGCCCCAGTGCCATCCCAGAGCTGGGGATGGCACCTGTCACCAGCAGAGCTCAGAATGGGACCTGTCCCCTCCAGTGCCACCCCGGGGATGGCACCTGTCCCCCCCCACAGTGCCACCCCCTGGGCTGGTGTCCGTCCCCCCTCCCGGTGCCACCCCTGGGATGGCACTTGTCCCCCCCGGTGCCACCCGGGGACGGTGGCAGGCGCCGTTACCGATGGCCGGGGGCAGGGGGGAGCCAGTGCGCGGCGGCGTGGCAGGGATGTTCTTCGGGGGGAGCGGCGGAGGGGCTGAAACAGAGCACAGAGAGGGGGGAAAATTCAGCTGGAGAGCGGCAGGGAGGGCGGGACATCCCCTGGAATATCCGACGGGATTGCCGGGAAAAGGGGATGAGGCTGGGATGAGCTCCGAGCCCGGCCTCGGACACTTCCAGGGATGGAGCAGCCACAGCTTCTCTGGGAATTTCATCCCATCCCTCCCCACCCTCACCGGGAGGAATTCCTTCCCCACACCCCATCCATCCCTCCCTTCTGGCAATGCAATTTTTCTTTGGTTTGATAGAAATTTCCCCCTTTTTTTTCTTTTACATCTCAGCCTGCGGTTCTGTTCCAACCCCCTAAATTAGCATTTTAATTAAACCTGGATTCTCTGAGGCTCGGAGCTGCCTCCACCTTTCTCCCGTGCCCACCCCCACGTGGATCCGGGATGTGAAGCCGGCATCGGGAATGCTGGGGCTAATTAACAGCGGTTAATTAACCAGCAGTGCTTTACAGGGGCATTTCTGCAAAGGAAACGGTTCCGAGGCTGCCCCAGGCACAGGGAAAGCTGCAGTAAAAATCAGGAATTCGGGGCTGTGCTGCTCTTCCTGATGTTACCCTGGAAAAACCGGTGCTTCCAAATTTCCAGCCAAGTAACCACGGCATGAACGTTCAGGATCAGGATCCATCCCATCCCTCAGCAATCCCACTCCCTCCTCCACCCCACAAAAGGAGAAAAAAAACCCCTTTAATTTAAAATATTCTGGAATCACACAGCCTGGATGAGGAAAAACCTCAAATCTTTGACCTGATCTCTGGATATATGAATTTATTTTTATGGTCACTTACTTCCAGTTGGAAAAGGTCTTGGAAGTTTTGGGGACTCGACATTGGTGTTAATGGGCTGGACTGACCCCCACACCTCAGGCTGGTCCAGAGCAGCTGAAAAAAAAATCAAAAATAAACATTTGAAAGCAATGAAAAACCCAAATATTTTCTTCAAATCACCCAAACACACAAATGAGACACTGAGGCCCTGGGAAAAGAGGGCCCAGACAGTGACAGAAACCTCATTAATTAAAGACAGGGGCTTCTGTCATGGTGGATAATTAAAATCCTGCCTGATTTTGAAGCAGGACGTACAATTAGTTTGACACTTATGCTGCTTGACAAACAAAACAATGCCAGGGATGGAGCTGGAGGCTTATTATGGGAAGGAAAACATTGTATTGATGACAAAAGTGGTCTGGGATTTTAGGAGATGCAAAAAAAAATTCAACCCATCAAGTATTAAAATGAAAATATGATTTTATTCACAGGGAATATAGGGAGGAAAAAGAAATATTTTTATATATAATTTAGATTTCTTGGAGCTTTTTGTGCAGAGGACTGCTTGCAAACATTGCTTTGATTAAAAGAATTAATTGGAGTCGTTAATGACAGGACATAACGAGGCTACCAGGGCAGTGGGCACTCCCTGAGGTCCTGGAGGCTACAGGAGGAGGAAGAGGAGGAAAAAATCTCTGGGAACAGCCTGCTCCAGGGCATGAGTGGGGTTGGTTTGGGGAAAACAAGTCCTGCAAGGCTCCAGTGTTTTGGGAAAAAATCAGGTTTGGAAGGAAGCAAAGTGTCTCTGTGTTAAAGGAGGGAAAAAATGACATTTTTGGGGTGGCATTTCCTAGGAAAGGAGGGATGCAAGGTTTGTCCAGCAGCTGCCTCCAGAATCCTGGATGGAGCTAAACTCCCCCTGCTCCAGGGTGATGGTTGGATTGGAAAATCCTCAGTTTTGCTATTCTTGAGCTGTTCCCTGCTCAGGATCTCTCCCAGACCTCATAATTAACTAATTGACTTAAGCACTTGCTGTGTTTCCACCCAGCCCCAGTTAACCCTGGCCTGAGGCTGCCTGTCCTTCAACCCCTGCCTGGGCTCCTTCCTGCCCCAGCAGCAGGGCTGGGAACCTGGGAATCAGGGAATTGCTCAGCTTGGAAAAGTCCTTGGAGCAAAACACATCATGGCAAACTCCACCCCTGAGTGTCCCCAAGTGCCACAGGGACACAGCTCTGAAATCCCTCCAGGGATGGGGACTCCACCCCTGCCAGGGCTGGAGAACATTCCCATGGCCCTGCCAGGAGATGCCACCGTGTCCCAAAGTCACCCTGTCCCCAGGGTCACTCACCATGGCCCCAAACTCACTCACCATGGCCCCAAAGTCACCCTGTCACCATGGCCCCAAAGTCACCTGCCACAGCCCCAAACTTGCCCTGTCACCAAACTCAGTCACCAGGTCCCCAAATCCATCTGCCATGGTTCCAAACTCACCTGCCATAGCCCCAAACTTGCCCTGTCACCAAACTTACTCACCAGGTCTCCAAATTCACCAGCCACAGCCCCAAACACCCTGTCATCAAACTCACCATGTCCCCAAATTCACCTGCCACAGCACCAAACTTGCCCTGACATCAAACTCAGTCACCAGGTCCCCAAATCCATCTGCCATGGCCCCAAACTCTCCTGCCACAGCCCCAAAGTCACCCTGTCCCCAAAGTCACTCGCCAGGTCCCCAAACTCATTCACCAGGTCCTCAAACACCCTATCACCAAACTCACCATGTCCCCAAACTCACTCACCATGTCTCCAAATCCACCTGCCACAGCTCCAAAGTCATCCTGTCCCCAAAGTCACCCACCATGGCCCCAAACACGGTCCCCAAACTCACCATGTCCCCAAACTCACCTGCCTCAGCCCCAAACACTGTCCCCAAAGTCACCCACCATGGCCCCAAACACGGTCCCCAAACTCACCAGGTCCCCAAACTCACCTGCCTCAGCCCCAAACACCGTCCCCAATCTCACCCATCATGGCCCCAAACTCAACTCACCCACCACGGCCCCAAACACCCTGTCACCAAACTCACCAGCCTCAGCCCCACACACTGTCACCAAACTCACCACGGCCCCAAACTCACCGGCCCCGGACCCCAAACTCCCTTTCCCCCATCCCAAACTCACCCACCCTGTCCCCAAACTCCCTTTCCCCCAGACCCCAAACTCACCCTCCAACTTGTGCTCCTCGAAGGCCGACTCCAGCGGGGGCCCGAAGAGCGGGGCCAGCGCCGCCGGATCCTCCCCAGGTTTCTTGCTGCGGGGCGAGCACAGAGCAGCCATGAGGGGCAGGTCTGTGTTCTGACCCCATCTTTGGGCCAAACACAAACATTTTCAAGGACTTTTTTTAATCCCAGGTCAAAGAGGAGCTGGCCAAACACAGGATTTGGGGGGGGAAAAAGGGAAAGAAGAGCGGTAGCAGCACAGTGCTGACCTTGTGGTGGCACAGCAGCTGCTGGGACACTGAGTTGCTTCAGGATTAGTCAAAACTTCATGGAAAAGGATTTAAAGAAATAAATACTTGAGATCTGGACCATCTCAAGTTCTGTGTGTAAGTTCTGTGTACATAGATGTGGTGCTGATGTTAGCTCTCATCTCTTTGGAAGCTGGGTGACGCAGAGATTACTCATACGAAGTGCAATAAAATATTGCACACAGTGTCATGAACTCTGAGGGTGTAAGGTTGAATTTTAGAATCTATAATTCTTAAAGTTTTAGTGGAATACCATGAGAAATGCATGATTTTGAGGGTTTTTTTTATTTTAAGAGTCAAATCTCTACTTACAGAGAAAAATTGTGGGGGGAAAGAAAATCTAGAAAGTCCAAATGCAAATGTCCTGCTTTTTTTGTATTATTTGGCTTTTCTGGAGGTAAAAATAAGCATTCCTCCATGAGTTTCAATACTGAAACTCTAATCTTCACTTGCCTTGTTTCACTAAATGTGAAGCACTTTACCAGCTGGAAATTTGGAGGTGGCAGTAAGGATGTGTTTTAGAAAGTATATAGGGATAAGTGTTAGCACTTTTTTTAAAAAAAGTGGAATGCTTTGCTCTGCATGCAAATATCATTTAGAAATACCTAAACAGAAAGTTTAGGTATTAGACCTAAATTGGACCTTGGTTTATGTTGGGCCATGCTCTGGTCCACAACACCTTGAGTCGAACTCTGGAGCTGCACAGGGCACATTCCCAGTGAGATTTGGCTTTATTCCATAAAAACTTGCATGTTTGCTGCCCTAAATCAATACATCCCCCCCAAAGCTCAGCCAGAGCTCTGCACAGATCAGGCTCAAGGTGGCTTCCAGCAGGGAATGTCCTTGGAGCTTTTGGCAGAGAACAGGGATGGACATTGAACGTCCCAACCACCACCAGCCCCTCAGTCCTGCCAAAATCCTGGAATGGTTTGGGTTGGAAAGATCTTAAACCCCACCCAGTGCCACTCCTGCCATGGCAGGGACACCTCCCACTGTCCCAGGGGGATCCAAGCCCCTGTGTCCAACCTGGCCTTGGGCACTGCCAGGGATCCAGGGGCAGCCACAGCTCCTCTGGGAATTCCATTCCTCCCCCAGTTCCTTCCCAATCTCCCATCCAACCCCTCAAAGCCTCCCACCAAGCACAGTGCAAGTGGGAATGTCCCAAACCCACCCTGGGAAGAGGAGCCTGAGCCTTGGATGGTCCCACACCCAGGGCTCTGCACTGACCTGGCGGGGTCTGGCGTGGGCGTGGAGCGCCGGGGCCGTGTGATCTCCTCACCTGGGACAGGACAGACAGGGATGAGACTCATTCCCACCCCAGAGCACCCCCCTGGTGTCCCACCCACCCTGCTCTGCAGAGCCTGGCAGGAAAAATCTGCTTTTAATTCCCCTTTTATTTCTATACAGAACTAAATCAGAGAATTGCACTGCTACAGGTATCCCAAGGATTTCCCCCACATCCTTCTACAAGGAAAATTTTGGGAGCCACCAGCTCTGCCAAGACCACTTTAAACCAAATTTAACTCACTCCTTTTTCCCTCCCCACCCCTCCAGCAGGCACAATGAATGTTGTTTTCACAGGCTGCAGGAGATACTTACTGGATAAATTCCTTTTAATCGTCCCCTGGAAGGAGAAACACAGCAATCAGTGGGATGCATGGGGACATGAATGCATGGCAGTTGTCACCCCAGGAGCAAAGCAGCCCAGCAGGAGCTGTCTGAGGGTCTGAGAAATATCTAAGGGGACACTTCCTGCAGGTGGCTGAACTCCAGGGAGCAGAAAAACCCTACAGAAAACCTTACAGAAAACCTCTGAGCCACACAAAGCCATCTCTGCCTTTGGAGTTGTCCCAAGTGCCACATCCATGTGGATTTTAAATCCCTCTGGGAATGGGGACTCAGCACTGCCATGGGCAGCTGTGCCAATGGTGGAGCAAAAGCCAAACCCTTCCAGCCACGGGAGTGGGAACATCCCAGAACTGGAGTGGGATCTCCAGGGATTCCCATCACTGAGCACCCCTCGGTGTTATTGAGGTGCCACCATCACTGGGGTGACACAATGGGGTGTGTGACACCACTGACAGCTGTCCCCATACCCTGTGCCCACCCCAGAGCCCTGGCTTGGGCAGGGACCCCTCCATGACCCCAGTCTCAATCCCATTCCCAGGATTTCCAGGGTCCTTACCGGGCTGCGCCGCTGCGGTCAGCGAGAAGGGGAGAGAAGAGACACCTGGTCAGAGAGTGACAGGTCAGCACCCCAAGGTCCCCAACACCCACCACACCTCCAGGGGAACCCAAACCCTGGGAAATGGGGGGGGATTTCCCCACTGGAAGCTGATTTCTCTTGGAGAAACTCCAATGGCACCATGGGTGGGATTCCTGCCTTCTCCTACCTTTGGGTGTGCCACAGTCCAGGTAAAACTGAGCCCTCACACACACACCTGGTGCACCCAAAGCACACTCAGAGCCAAGCCCAGCTCTATTTTTGCACATTCTATTTTAAGGTGCTCTAAGCCAGCCATAAAGGAAATTAAACTTCATTCTAGAAGGGCAGGATTTGTTATTTGCTTTTGGCGTCTCAGCCCTCAGCGACAGGACAAGAGCACACAAAGCTGGGTTAGAATATTCCAGGAGATAAAAACTGTGTTTCTTACCGGACTTTTCCTCTAAAAGAAGGCAGAAAGGGGAAAAAAAAAAAGAGAGAGAATGAGAAGGTGAGGGATTTTTAATAAAGAGGAATCAAAGGTTTGTGTTTGTGTCAGGTTAAAGAAAGGAAAAGCAGAGGGACAGGAGTGCTGCAGCTTCACCCACCACATGGGAGGGAGAGGGAGCATTTGGGAATATAAAAGTTGTGTCTGAGCCATCTTATGGAAAGATTTCCATGGTTTTATCACTACAGGCCCTGCTGGCCATTCCCAGCCTGCTTCATTCCCAGGGAAGGCAGCAGAATTCCCAGTGCAGAGGGCTGGGAATGATGATGACTATGGACAGGCACAGGCTGCCCGGGGGATCCCTGGCAGTGCCCAGGGCCAGGCTGGAGCACCCTGGTGTAGTCCCATGGGATGGGATTTTAGGTCCCTCCCATGGGATTTCTGATCTCCCTTCCCAGCAGTGGTGCTGGAGGAGGGATTTGTAGTTGCTCTGGGAGAGAAGCCAAGCCCAGGAGAAGAGCAGGGACCTGGCAGCGAAACCTGGAATTCCTGTGGATGCCAGGCTCCTGCAGGCAGCTCCTGCCCAGGGCTCTGGGGCTTTCCTGGCCTGTGCCAGGATCCAGAGCAGCTCCACTCCCAGCCCATCTGGTCCCTTTGGCTCCACACCCAGATTTGGGATCCTCCTGCCCAGCCTGGCTTTTCCCTGAGCTCATTCCACAGGGAGGCTCCAGCCCCAGGGATCACCCCAAGGCACAGCAGTGTCCCCTGAACCCAGCACCCAAATCCCTCAGCCCACACTGGGATCCTCCTCTCCCCTTCCCAAACAACCCCAACCTCAGCAGGAAAAACCCCACGGAAAAGAGGAGACAAAAATCCTATTTGGTAAAACGCACATTCCACGAGAATTTGCTTTTCCTAATATTGTTATTAATCATCATTATGAAACTGTTCATTTTGTGGTTGGGTTTTCTCCCTTTTTTTTTGTGCTTCCCAAAGCATCTGACTGCCATTCCCAATCCTGGAATGCCAACAGACAAACTCCCTGGTTGGGAAGCAGAAACAAATCACAGGGATTTTATTTCAGTTTGGCTTGGAGAGTCATTCACACTTCAGATCCAGGTTATTTATAAATTGTGGAAATCTCTGTCTGGGAAGTCACTAAAGCCCACACTCAAACCTCCTGAAAGCCCAGGATCCAATCTCTTCATGGCTGAACAGATTGGGATGAGCCAACAGGAATCTGAACAAGCCTTAGGAAAAGCAGAGGTGGTTGGTTTCTATGCCAGGATGGACTAAGGAAAAATGACTTTTCCTTCCAGGAGTCTGGATTCACCTCCAGGCTGAGAAACATCCCTCTAAAATCCCATGGAAAATCCCACAGATGCTTCCCTTGGCTTGGGGAATCAGGGCAAGACCCTGAATGACAACGACTGAAAATTCCCCTTGATTGAAAATTCCCTTTTTCCTTATTGAAAAAAGGAGGAGAAGAGGAAAAAAAAAAAAAAAAAAAACAAACCAAAAAAACCCAAGAAAACCCAGAAAAAACAAAGCCAAAAAAACCCCCCAGAAAAGCAAAAAAAAAAACCAACCCAGAAAAACAAACAAACAAAAAACCCAGAGAAACAACAACAACAAAAAACAAAAACAAAACAAAACAAACAAAAAACCAACAAAACAAAACAACAGGGAAAAAAAACCACAGA
>JBBMKD010000005.1:1334444-1349756 GCA_037834095.1 Argya squamiceps
CCCCTTCCCCAGCTCCCTCAGCCCCTCCTGGGGCTCCAGCCCCTTCCCCAGCTCCCTCAGCCCCTCCTGGGGCTCCACACCCTTCCCCAGACCCCTCACACAGCATCCCCCACCAGATGTGGGCAGAATCCCCTGCGAGATGTTTCCTGGGAAGCAAAATCCCTGTGCAGCACCTTCCCCACCCTGAGTCACCTCAACCACCAAAAAAATTGAATTTTTGAAATTTTTGTAAATCGAATTTGCATCTATAAGAAGGTCTAAGAGCAGTTTGTGAGGAGATGCTCACAAATCTGCTCCAACTCTGAGGAGTCATTTTTGGTCCCCCTAAAAACCCCCAAACACTGAGAGAACTCTGCAGCAGCTCCCAGGAAATGCCACATTGGCTGGGTGTGCAGGGCAAACAGCTGGAATGTGTTTGCTGTTCAAAACTCCATCCCAAAGACAACAACCAGCCTGGGATGCCCCAAATTCCTGCCTGTGCTGGCACAGGGGAGCAGCTCCTGCCTGCTGCAAACCACATTAAAATCTCATGAGCTCTGATCAACTTACGTGGAATCAGTGTCCTTTTCTTTCTTCCGTATGCCAAAGGCCTTCCTGGTACGTTTTTTCAGTCCTGAGGGGGAGAGGAACACACAAAGGGAAAGGCAATATATTAATATAACCCCTCAAATAAATCCTCCTAAAGGTTCCTCGTTCCCTCACCGGCTGCAATCCAGAAATGAGGTGGGAAAAGGGAGGAGTCAGAGCCAGGAGATCACAGAATCACAGAATTGAGGAGCAGCCAGGAGGTTTGTGTGGATGGACATTTGTTTCTGCCATTTATTTGTTCATTTAACACTGATTAACCTCCCTCCCAGCGTGTGGGACTGAGTTATTTCCCACTTCATATTCCACACTCAATATTTGTTTCACAGTTATTATTTCTCACTTAATATTTGTTTTGCAGTTAATGTTTCCCACTCAATGTTTGCTTTCCAGTCAATATTTGCTTCCCTGTCAATATTTGTTTCCCAGTTATCATTTCCCTGTCAATATTTGTTTCCCAGTTATCATTTCCCTGTCAATATTTGTTTCCCAGTTATCATTTCCCTGTCAATATTTGTTTCCCAGTTATCATTTCCCTGTCAATTGTTTCACATGTAACATTTTCCAGTTAATATTTGTTTCACATATAATATTTCCCAGTCAACATTTATGTCAATGTTTGTTTCCCAATATGTTTCATAATTTATATTTCCCAGTTATTATTACCCACTTAACAGTTGTTTCACAGTTAATATTTCCCAGTCAATATTTGTTTCACAGTTATTATTTCCCAGTTAATATTTGTTTCAGTTATTATTTCTAACTTAATACTTGTTTCACAGTTAATATTTCCCAGTTAATATTTATTTCATACTCATTATTTCCCAGTAAGTTGTTTTGCAGCTAGTATTTCCCAGTTATTATTTCCCACTCAATATTTGTTTCCCTGTTATTATTTCCCACTCAATATTTGTTTCCCTGTTATTATTTCCCACTCAATATTTGTTTCCCTGTTATTATTTCCCAGTTAATTATCTCAATATTTCTGTCCTAATGACTCCTTCCTTTTCCCTGCTGTTTGTAGGCACTGATGAAAGGAGGAAGAACTCTCCTGGGTGTTAAAATCCTGTTTAAATCCTGAGCTTGGTTGTGCTCAGCACTGTTTTTTTATCTGCACGATGCCTGGGACCAAGGAAACCCTGGAATTCCAGAGCCCCCAGGAACAGCAGCCACCACCACAACTCTTGGAAATCAGATGGAGCAGAGTGGGTTTCTCCAAGCTTTTCCCTCTTTTTGCAGAGTTCCAGGATGGTTTGGGGGATTTTAAAGGTTTTCCTGTTCCCTACATGTAGGGACAGTTTCCCCTATCCCAGGTTTTCCGGCCTGTGGGATCCATATATTCCATAAAACCAGCTGAACCCCACAGGCTCATCCATCCTGCCCCATTCCTGCATGGCTCTGCTTTCCCAAATCCCACTTTTCCCAGCCTGTGGGATCCATATATCCCATAAAACCAGCTGAACCCCACGGGCTCATCCATCCTGCCCCATTCCTGCATGGCTCTGCTTTCCCAAATCCATCCTTTTTCCCCATCCCCATCACTCCAGGTCTCAGGTGAGTCCTTAAATACCAGAGGAATATTCCCATTAATCTCCCTGCTGGAAAAATCCTCATCCTCCAAACGAGAAGGGCAGAACCCCCCAGGACTGAGCTGTTGTTTGGTGTCCTCTGAAGCAGAACCCAATCTGAAATTTGTTCAGCAGCTCAGTTATGTAAGAGTTCCATCTGCCTGGATTGAGGGGAAAAACAGGGAGCTTTGGGAAAGGAAGAACAAAAAGGAGCTTTGCCTTTGGAGAGGGGTGCTGGGAACAGATCCCCCATAAAAACCCCACCCTGTTTACCCCAGTGACTGCCCCGAGGGTGACACCACAAAGGGACACAGCTCAGAGAGGGAACAAGGCTGGGATTTCCCAGGATTGGAATTTCCCAGGAGCTCCCCTGCCACAGGAAAATTCCCCATCCAGAGGTGCAGGCTCTGAGCTGAGGGTTGGGATTGCACCCTCTGCTCCTCAAGTCCCCTCTTGGGTGGTTTTAGGGCTGAAAGCACCCTAAGAGCTGTCCTGGCAAGACTCAGCCTTATAAAAATTAATCCAATTTTTTTGTAAAGATCACAGCCATCAACCACAGAAATTCCACATGGAATTCTCTGGACTGGAGATTCCAAGGCTGCCAGAACAAACCCAGGCTGAACCAACCCTGGTGTTGGTTCATCTCACTTCAAACACACACACAAAAAAAATCTCCAATTCCAGGGCATCATCCCTCTAAAATCCCTTTTTTCCTGCTATCCTTAAGAATTCCTCCTGAGAACCACAATTCACTACTTAACACAGTGAAACTCTCTGTTTCACTCTTAAGAAGGACCAACATCATTTTCTGCACCAAAAACTTAATTCTAGGAGCAAACCAACCCTATTCTCCCAAATCCAATCCTTCACCCTTCACCCCCAGGGAGCAGCTACTGCCTCTGGACCCCCAAATATTGAGGGAGGTCCCTGGAGGAAAAATTCACTTGGGAGCATGGAATTCATAAGGAAAACACCTCTCCAAGAGGAAAAATAGAATTGTGATGATTAAAGTAAAAAAAATGAATGCTTGAAATGAATTCTACTTCAGCTGTGCACAAAGATAAAATTTATCTATGGCTATGATGGACTCAGGAGCAGGGAAAGAAGGAAGAGGAAAATTAAATAATCACTATTAGGTTTAATTTTTCTTTGGTTTTGGGGGTGTGGGGGGTTTTTCAGAGCTGGATTTGCTTTGCCCCCACACATAGACCTGCACATTCCTCCTGGATGTTCCTTGGGTGAGCCCAGGGATGTGGGAACCCAAAGGAAGAACAACCCTCCCTGTTCTGAGCAAAACTCCCCAAACCCTGGGGCACTCCCAGAGGGAAAAGTCACACAGAAAATTTGATTTCAAGGCCCTAAATCAACATCCCAACTTCTGGGTCTCTCCAGAAGATTCCCCTGCTCCTCCACAGCAGCAGCCTGGACACCACCATGGCCATTTTGGTATAAAAATGGGCATTTTTGGTCCTTTGAACACCCCAAAATTCTCAATTACTTCACCCTCTGCAGCACAAAAGCCAAGCCCCAGTCACCGCCTTGCTGCAGCCACTGCTGCTTTTAATTTTGTCCAATTTTTTTCCAGGTAATTAAGTTAATTAATGCTTTCCTAACATTCCAAAGGCTTCCCCTGCCCCTGCTCTGCAGCAGAGCTCGGGAGCAGCTCAGGGATAACCTGAGCCCTCCAACACTGCATTAATATTTCAGCTTCCCTCATTTCCAAGTCTAATCCCAGATCCTGTTCCAGGGAGGAGATTCTGGAGCAGCAGCACCCCAAGGCTGGTCCTGCACTGCCCTGGAATGGGCTGTGGCATAAATCCAATGGGATCCAGCCCCAAATCCAGCACCTGGGAAGTTGGGAATGTTCCCCTGGAGAAGGGAAGGACCCAGGGAGAGCTCAGAGCCCCTGGCAGGGCATAAAGAGGATCCAGAGAGCTGGAGAGGGACTGGGGACAAGGGATGGAGGGACAGGACACAGGGAATGGCTTCCCAGTGACACTTCCCAATATCCCAAATAGGATATTGGGAAGGAATTGTTCCCTGGGAGGGTGGGGAGGGGCTGGGATGGAATTCCCAGGGAAGCTGTGGCTGCTCCTGGATCCCTGGAAGTGTCCAAGGCCAGGTTGGAGCAGCCTGGGATAGTGGGACATGTCCCTGCCCATGGGATGAGCCCTTCCACTGAACAATTCTACGATTTTAGGATTACAACCCTCCCCAGGCTTACAACAGATCATCACTGTTGGAAAACAAAAACAAAAAAAAAAGAGGAAAAAAGGATATTCAGTCACACTCTGCCAGAGCAGGACATTGCTGGCATTTTGCCTGTGGCCCTGAGGAAAGGAAATCCTTGAAAATCAAAGTGAGCAGCAACAACAACCGTGGGCTTGGGTTTCGTTAAAAAATACAAATTAATGCAGAAGAGTCTGGTCCTGGTCAGAAATTCCAGTAGAAAGGCATTGAAGGAGTAACAGGGTCAGTCCAGGAATGGGGGAATGAAGGATCTCCCTCCAGTGGACAGAGGTGATCCAAAATCCCATGGCTGATCCCAAATCCAGCCCTGAATTCAGTCTCTGATGAGCTGAACTCTTCCCAAGAGGGGCTGAATTCACATCCAAGCCCTCTCTCCCAGCTCCCATCCCATTCTGGGTGGGAAGGAATCCCAGGAGGTTCTGGGGCCACCCCAGCTTTGGGGCTGTGTCCCCCTGGCCCAGAGCAGGATCCAGCCCCACATTCCCAGTGGGATTTCAGTTTCCAGAACCTTCCCAGACCTTTCTCCCTTTGCCAGCTGCCCAAATATTCACGGGATTGGAGAATGCCAAAGCCCTGGGGTGAAATCCTGCTCCGTGCACAGTGAAGGCTGGTTTGGAATCATGGAATTTTTAGGCTGGAAAAGCCCCCCAGGATTAAATCCAACCAATCCCAGCACTGCCAAGGCCACCACTGTCCCCTGTCCCCAAGTGCCACATCCACAGGGCTGTTAAATCCCCCCAGGGATGGGGGTCTCACCACTGTGCCAGGGCTGGAAAACCCTTCCCATTATGAAATATTCCCAAAAATCCAACCTAAACCTCCCTGGCATTAAATACAGCCAGATATAAAAAAACCCCAATCACTCTGTGGGCAGAGCTCAACTCAAATCACTCAGGTACCAGGGACAAGATTCCAGCTGCAGAATATTCCCAGGATATTTGTGGGAATACCACCCAAACCACAAAAATTACTGATATTCCACATTTAAATGGAATAAATGACACAAGGCAAGGCCCGAGGCCAAAGCAAAACTCAGGACTGGGGAGAAAAACTCCCCTTAAAAGCCAGAACAGCAGCAGCAGGATGGATCCCAATGAAATCCCAGCAATCCCTGCAGGATTTCAGGAAAATTTCAGAATTCCAGCAGCAGAAGGATGCATCCCAACAAAATTCCAGCAGTCCCTGCAGGATTTCAGGAATATCCAGCAGCAGAAGGACACAAATCCCTGCTCAGAGGCTCCTCAGGAATCTCTCAGCTCCCACCTTCCTCCTGAGATCAGATTTGGAGCCTCAGCACAGAGACCCCTGGGCATGCAGGGACTGAGGGCCAGGGGACATTCCTGAGGGCCGGTGGGGAAGGACAATTCCATGGCTGGGGGGACAATCCCCAGGGACAATCCTGAGGGCACAGGAGGCGACAAATCTCAAGGACAATCCTGAGGGCCAGGGGGACAACCCCGAAGGACAATCCTGAGGGAAAAATCCCCAGAGCCAAGGGTGGGGGGGGATGGGACAAAATCCCCAGGACCAGGGGGATAATCCTGGGGGACAATCCCCAGGGCTGGGGGGGACAATCCCCAGGGACAATCCTGAGGGTGCAGGAGGGGACAAATCTCAAGGACAAGCCTGAGGGACAATCCCGAGGGCCAGGGGGACCATCCTGAGGGACAATCCCTCCTCCAGGATTGCCGGGGGGACAATCCCGAGGGCCGGGGGACCATCCTGAGGGACAATCCCTTGTCCAGGATTGCCAGGGGGACAATCCCGAGGGCCAGGGAGGACAATCCTGAGGGACAATCCCTCCTCCAGGATTCCCAGGGGGACAATTCCCCCACAGGTCTCCCAGGGAATTCAGCCCGGACAGAGTCATGGCTTTCATTCCTGCCTGGCACAGCCACAGCAAGGCCAGATGTGCTCCTAAATCTTCCTGAGCCTACCCAGGACAGGCTCCCACTCCCAAATCACACCCAGAGCAGGATTTTTAGGGAATTTCGAGGTTTTTGAGGGGTTTTGTAATCCCAGTTACCTTCCCTACCCTTCACCGCACACTGAAATATCAATTTGGAAATATATTGTTATATATAAATCAATATAAAAACCCCCATGTTGGTATCTTTCCTCAAAAAAAAATCCCACTGGAAGATTTTTTTCTTTTTTCCTCCTCAAGGTTCTGTCATTCCATCTGTCCCAGCCCTGTTTTCCAAGGGATCTCCTCAAAATCCATCCCCTCCACCAACTCCCAGCAATGGCTCTGACAATTATTATGGGAAAACCACCAATTTTGGGGGTGCGGAGAGTAAAGATTTGTTAAACCTCACCTCAAATCCTTGTCTGAACCAGCTTTTCCTCCACCCCCTGGTCAAGGCTGCTCCAGGAACTCCCATTCCCAGTTTTCCAGGTGGGAAAGGGAACAGCTGGGCTGTCCCAACAAAGGAAAAACGTCCCTTGTTCCCAAATGTGATCACCCAAATCTTTGCAATATTCTCATTTCCAGGTGCAAATCAGGATTTACACCCAAAATGAAGCATCCAAAGCCTTCCCTGGAATTCCTCAGACCCATCCAGCTCCTGCTCCCCAAGGAGAATCTGGATTTTTGAGCAGGGGTTACATCTGGGACTAAAACTAAGAGCAGCAGGCCTGACCTAAAGCAAGGTTTAATTTCTGAGCTGACGGAGATTTTCCCATCCTCCCCCTGCACAGCTCCAGGTGAGAGCAGCCAGGTGAACACAAAGCATTAATGACGTTTTTATAAATTAATTATGCAATATAAATTATATAAATCATATTGTTATATTGATTATATAGAATATTTTATATATACTATAGTTTTATTTTCTATTATTTTATTTACATTATATATATTATTTTATATTTTTATTAATTATATTAATTATGATATATTAAGTAATTCAATATTATTTAAGTATCCAAGGCCAGGCTGGAAAGGGCTTGGAATAACCTGGGATATTGGGAATTGTCCCTGACCTGGCAAGGACTGGAATG
Source organism: Argya squamiceps (assembly GCA_037834095.1). NCBI lineage: Eukaryota > Metazoa > Chordata > Aves > Passeriformes > Leiothrichidae > Argya > Argya squamiceps. The sequence continues at coordinate 1,341,851 of JBBMKD010000005.1, forward strand.
GGATGAACTTGAAGGTGTTTCCAACCCAAACCATTCCAAACCATTAATTATTATTAATTAATTATTGATATTAACTCTAATAACAAGGTGCACCCTTAATGATATCCATAAACCTGACATGATATATTATTTTATATATTTAGTTTATGTATTTGTGGGGTTGCTTGAAATCCTTGATGCACCTGAAGCAAGGGCAGGCTGGGAAACCTCATCCTTCCTGCTCCAACCTATCCCAAAACTCCTGCAATTTTCCACAAATGAATCCCAACCTGAGGTTTTAAATTCCTGACCATGTGTGGGTGGAGAATTTAAGATTTTTTTCCCCCTCAATATATCACCTTAAAAATAAATTCAACACAAAAGACAAAAAAAAAAAAAAAACAGAATTTTAAAATTAAAAAGTGCCAGTTCCAGACGTGCTTTTCCAGGGCTGGGTAAGGGAAATTTCCCAGATGAAAAAAGATTTAAAATCTGCTTTTAAACATTCCTATCATTGTCAGCACCAATCCAGTGTAAACTGGGATGTGCTGGGGAATTCCTCCTTCCCAATCCCACATCAAAACTTCCTGTACAGGGGAGGAGACATTTGTGGGAGAAGGGCAGGAATTCCTACAGGACAGCCCCAAAATCTCTGCCTCCAGGAATTAAAATGGAAAAAAAATTTTAAAAAAACCTAAAATGGAAAAAAATAAAAAAGGAAAAACAAATATAACGTGAAAAAAAGGAAAAACAAATATAACGTGAAAAAAAGGAAAAACAAATATAACGTGAAAAAAGAAAAACAATAACATAAAAAAAGGAAAAAATAACATTAAAAAAAGGAAAAAAAAACATTAAAAAAAGGAAAAAAATTACATTAAAAAAAGGAAAAAAATTAAATGGAAAAAATTATATTTTAAATGAAAAAAAAAATTCTAAAAACCCCCCCACCACCTAAAACTAAATTAAACCTAAAAATAAATCCATTTTTGAGGATTTAAGGACAAAAGGCCAGCAGCTGGAAGCACTTCCAGCCTCGATCCTCTTTCATTCCCACAGGCAGAGCAGAAAAGCCTTCGGAAGTGCCCAGGAACAGCCGCCTGCAACGGAATTTTGGTTCCAGACAAAGAGCTGAGCTCCTCAATGGCTGGCACAGCAAACAGTGCCACACTTGTGCTCCTGGGAAAAGCTCCTTCCCTAAAAATCCACCTGCACGCCACTCAAGGAGGTTTTTTGATTTTTTTTCTCCCCAAATTTGGGGGAAAGAAATCATGTGTGTGGCGTGGGGTTGACGAAATGAGTTTTAAAAATCGGCTGGAAGGGAAAAAGGGAAAATGGGAATGAGGCAAACCCCCTCCCTGCCAAGGCAGATGGATCCTCACTGACAGGTTTGGAGCATCCCAGCACTTCCAGGTCACTGCTTTGGGGAGGAGCTCTGCATTCCCCTCCTGCACAATTCTTCCTTCGTGTTCCTCCTCTCCAATCCCAATATTGGGTCAGGATTCCTGTCACAAATTCTGGACAAATCCCATTTTTTTCCTTCATATTCCTCCTCTCCAATCCAAATACCGGGTCAGGATTCTTGCCACAAATTCTGGATAAATCCCATTTTCCTTCATGTTTCTCCTCTCCCAGTATTGGGTCAGGATTCCTGTCACAGATTCTGGATAAATCCCATTTTTTTCCTTCATATTCTTCCTGTCCAATTCAAATATTGGGTCAGGATTCTTGCCACAAATTCTGGATGAATCCTGTTTTCCTTCATGTTACTCCTTTCCCAACATTGGGTCAGGATTCCTGCCATGAATTCTGGATAAATCCCATTTTCCTTCATATTCCTCCTCTCCAATTCCAACATTGTGTCGGGATTCCTGCCACAAATTCTGGATAAATCCCATCATCCCTCATATTCCTCCAATCCCAATATTGGATTTGGATTCCTGTCACAATCTCTGGATAAATCCCATTTCCCCTCATATTCCTCCTTTCCCAACACTGGGTCAGGATTCCTGCCACAAATTCTGGATAAATCCCATTTTCCCCTCATATTCCACCTCTCTAATCCCAGTATTGAATCAGGATTCCTGCCACAAATTCTGGATAAACCCCATTTTCCCTCATGTTCCTCCTCTCCAACCCCAAAATTTGGTTGGAATTCCGGCCACAAATTCTGGATAAATCCCATTTTACACCTCCAACAGCTCTGGGGGCTCAACATCAGCATTTAGGGTAGGATTTCCACCCAAAATCCACATTTTTAACAGATAAAACCCCACCCTGGGGAGGTTCAAGGTGAGCAGCACCTGACTTCACCTGGATTTTTTTTTTCCCCAAATCCTTAAAAAACAGGTGAGGCTGGTGAGTCACTCAGGAAATTCCTGCCTTGGCAGGAAAACCCAAATTCCTGCATTTGGGCACCAGTTCCAGATGCCCAAGGGCACATTTGAAACTGGGCTCATCTCAAGGAGGAGTTTTGCCTTTTTTTTTTTTTAAGGTTTTGCCATATTTTGGGGGGGTTTGCCCCCTTTTTTCCCCAGATTTTGCCTTGTTTTTTCCTTTTTTTAGGTTTTGCCACATTCCTTTTCCCAGATTTTGCCTATTTTGTTTTTTTGAACCCCAAACCCAAGAGCTCCAGAGCTTTTTTCCCCACTTCTCTTCCAAGCTTTTTACTTCCAAGGCCTCATTTCCACAAAATTCCCCCCAAAACATCCCAAAAGTCCTCAAGGACACCTTTGGTCTTGAGAGTGGTGGGATGTCCCCAACCCTCAGCCCATCCTGGGATACAAGAGGAGCCAAATCCCTGGATCAGGCTCAGCATTTCCTGGGCTGGGCATGGAAAAGAGGGGGAAAAACAAAAATCTTCTACATCCTGAAAAAGTTGTTTCCTTTCCAGTTCTGCAGAAAATTCCATCAGGTCTGGAAAAATCCATCTCAGAGGGCAAAGGTGGAGGTGCCCTATACCAAGCCCTGGTTCTCCTTGGATCTGAGCTCAGCTGTGGATTTTTGACCAAACACTGGGAAATCCAGGTCCTGATTCCATGTTCTGGGAATTTTCTGGGATGGTTAAATCCATGCCTGAATTTATCCTATTTCCATCAAACCTGCTGGTGGCTTTCTCAAAGCAAACCTCAAATTTGCCTCCTCAGAGAAAATCCCCCCAAATTTTCCTCCTCAAATCCAAACCCCCCCAAATTCTCCTCAGAGAAAACCCCCAATTTCTTCCTCAAATCCCAAATCCCCCAAAATTTGCCTCCTCAAAGCCCAAATCCCCCAAAATTCGCCTCCTCAAAGCCCAAACCCCCCCAAAATTCGCCTCCTCAAAGCCCAGATTTCCCCACATCATTTCCTTACTGAGTCCAGCAGACAACACTGAGCACATTCAAACAAAATTCGCTGAGAAGAGACCACCTGAAAATAAAGTCGATTTCCAACCAACAAAAAAGATTTTTTTGGATGTGCCATTGACCCCTGTGGGCCCAGCAATCCAAAAACAGAGACCACCAGGGCTAAAAGATGATTCCAGAAAGATTTTCCCAGATTGGATGTGACCAGAAAACCCCAGACTGGTTTGGGTTGGGGCAGACCTTAAATCCCATCTCATCCCACCCCTGGTGTGGGTTTGGACTCCTTCCACCATCCCTGGCTGCACACAACATTCCCATGGGAATTCCCTGAGTGACCCAACTTCCCAGCTTGAAGAGATTCAGAGAAATCCAACCTCTGGGAAGGCTTCTCCCCCTTTTTTGGGGGAGCACCTCCAGGAAAAGCAGGGATGACCTTTGCCACAGGAACCACGTGTGCTCCCCTCTTCCCAACATCCCAGAGCTCCTCCCCGAGCAGCAATTCCCGAACTTCATTAAACCCTCCCAACGCCCTGGAGATCTGAGAGAGGATCCCAAAAGGAGTCAAACCCGTTCTGTGCCCAGATGTTCACCCCCACCACGTGCCCAGGGCGTTTCCAAGCCTTTCCCAATCCCAGGGAAGGGCCAAACCCTTCTCATTCCACACCTGGGGGGGTTTGAATCCCCATCCCAACCCTGCTCAGTGAAGCCAAGAGCAACAAATCCATGGAATGTTCCTGCGTCCCATCATCCCGCCCCTCCACGGGGGTGGAGGAATTTCTGCTGCTGGAGACACCTGGGACACTTTCAGTGTCCTCCAGCAGGGATTGGGATCTGGAAATATCTCCTAAATTTGGGGGGTTTTTGATATCTTTGGGATTTTTAGACATCCATGAAAAACAAACATTTTTCTCCCACAAGAATGAAAAAAATATTCCATGTATTGAGCATAATTTCCACAAATTAATCCCAATTCCTGACCATCTGTAGGAGAAGAATTTAAGATTTTTTTCCCCCCTCAATACATCACTTCAAAAAGAAATTAAACACAAGTGACACCAAAAAAAAAAAAAAAAATCAGAATATCCAGCAAAAATCGCTCATCCTGCACCATTCCCAACAAGGTGAATTCTCTTTTTCCAAGGAAAAGAATTCAAAAAGAATTTGTGAGCCAGCTCCATCCTGCTGGCCATGGGTGGCCTCAGGTCCTGCCTCCACTTCCAGCCCCGTGTCCAACATTCCAGCACCAAGAATGATTTAAATAATTAATTACAGTAATAATTAAACCCCTTTAAGGTGTTCACTGCAAGGAGCTCTCTGTGTTTTGCCCAGGTTTAGAAGTTTTGGCTCCAATTAAGCCAAGTTTGTTAAAACCATTGAATTAATTATATTAATATTAAATAAATCACCCCTGCAAGGGGCCAGAGTTTCAGTGGGATCTCGGATTGAAGTTCTACTCTCCCACAAATCCAACCAACTTCCAACTATTTCAAAACTCATAAAAACTCCCAGGAATTATTTCTCATTTTCCAACTTCTGTTCTAGGTTTGCATCAACCGCTTGGGGAAGGTTTCAAGCTGATAATAATTCCCTTTTTATGATTAGTATTTAATTTATTTTTTTTCCATGCATGATTGGGTCATGGAAGGTGATTCCACCTCTGGCACAGCCCAATGCCCCAGCCCTGGATCCATCCCCAGTGTGGGGCTGGGCAGTGACCAAAGCTCCTGCCAGGCCAAAATCCTCAAGGAATGAAACCAACCCCCCAAAAAAACCTAAAACAAAGAACCCCAAATCAGCCTCAAAAACCCAATTTATTCCCCCCAAGCAGCCTCAAAACTGAGCCAACAACTCAAACCAAGGCCTACAACATGACAGCTTCAATATCCACACCAATTCCTCAGTGAAGGTTGGGATTTTGGGAGAAGCCAGGTTTTTAATGGCATTTTCCCTGCCATGACCTGCTCCTGTCGTGGGATGGGTTTGATGTCACTGGCTAAAATTAAAACCTCTTCTGCTTGTGACTCTCATCAGCACCAGGGAAAGCAGGGAAGGCTTTTCCCAGCATCTAAAGGACAACAAAAACTCGTTTCCTTCACACCAAACCATCCAAAACCCATCCTGGGAGAAGCCATTCCATGTGTCCACACGTGGCCGTGATGACACCCGGATCCCCCAGAGCAGGGAGTCAAAATTCCCATCCAAATTCCACAGATCCCAGGTGGGTTTGGGCAGGGGGCAGCCCCAGAATTCACGGATACTCCAGGAAACATTCCAATTTCTGCCTGTCATCCCAGGAAGATCCCTGGGTTGGAAGTGGCTCCACCAAGCCAGGCCCTGCTGCTGCTGCTGCCACCAACGGGCCAGAAATCCCCCCTAAAATTCAAGATATTTTGCTCTCCTTGGCCCTGGAGGATCCATGCTGCTAAAATGTCATTAAATCCGAGACATCCTTTGCCTGCACCCTGCTCCAGGAGGAATTAAAATGATAAATAATAAAGGAGAGCTTTACATACAGCCGAGACAGACGACAGAGGATAAAATTCCTGTCATGCCCAGAGGCTTTTCCCACACAGGATCAGACACGGCTCCCTGAAGCATCCTGTGCCTGGAGCCCATATTCCCTCCTCATTCCCTTTTTTTTTATGCCAAGAAACCCCAATCCAACACCTCTTCCTCCTTCCCCAGACCCGCATCTCCACGACACAGCAAGGAAAAAAATCATCTCAAGTTCCAATTCCCTCGTTTCCCACTGAGATGATGCTCATCCAACCAGGGAAAAACACCCGATCCCATCCGACATCTGCACACCCCCAGCTCCATCCTCTGTGCAGCACGTCGGGATTAAAAAAAAAAAATAAATCACAATTCCAGGATTCAAATCCCGACGGATCCAGCCGGCTCCGGGTTAGGAGGAAGCGGCAGCTCCGCGGAAAACCGGGAATTCGCACAGCCCCGAGCTGCCTACACAGGGCTGGGGATGGAATTGCAAATAACCTGATGGGCTCGATATTGTATCACCGCCCCGCCGGCTCGGCAGAGCCTCGAATTGCCGGGGATTAGGGGGAGGGGAGGATCTGATTGAATTATTATTATTATTATTATTAACAGCATTATTATTTGATTTAGGAAAGGATCAACACCCCCCGACCCCAGGCAGGGGCTCGGTGCCTCCTCCTTTTCCCCAAGCGGGGAGAAGGCGCCCGGCTCATCACCTACCTTCCATCATGGTGGCAGAATTGCATTCCTCACTTCCCAAGGAGCCTGAAAAAACACAGGAGAGAGAACGCGGTTCCCGCTCAGCGCCGGCGCTTCCCGGGCGGCGGGGAGGGCGAGGAGGATGAGGAGGAGGATGAGGAGGAAGGAGCGGGAACGCCGCGGCTACGGGCAGGCCATGGATGCTGCTGCTGTGCCTGTATCACCTCCAGGATGGCATCGCGGAGGATGCTCGGAGAAAGGGAGGACGAGGCGGGCTCGGTGCCTCCCGCCCCGCACTCCTCACATGCGCGCTCGCTCCCGACACACCCCCCGGGAACACTCCAACCTATTTCCCAGATTTTTTTTTTTTTTTTTCCCGATTTTTTCCACCCTCCCCCCCAAAAAAAACCAGAACCCCTGTCCGCACCTCGTGACGCACTTCCCCTCCCTTAATCCTATTGCGGCCAGCCCGATTAATTCCCGGCCGCTGTCAGATTAGGAAACGTGCGGGGCTGGCAATCGGGGAGAAAAAATAATAATAATAAAAAAAGGATCAATCCCGGCTGGAGAAGGCAGCGGAGCGCAGGGATGGAGCCGGGCCCTCCTCGCAGCCTCTCCCGCAGCCATCCCAGGGATAAATCCATCGCTGACGTCACGGCGCCAGCAATTAGCCCCGAAAGGAGGATGCGGGAGAAAAACATTTCTTCTCCCCGACTGCTTCCAACAAACAGCGCCCGGGAATTAATCTCGCATGAAGGGAAAGCGGAGCGGGGAACAAAAGAGGCCGGGGAAGCGGCGAGGGCGGGGGGGGCTGCGAGCGCTGAGGACGGGCTGGGCTGTGTCCCCGTGATGCCATCCTGTGTCCCCATAGTGCCACCCTGTCCTCTCCCCCTCCGCGATGACACCTTGCCCTGTGTCCCCATCGTGCCACCTTGCGTCCCCATCGCGATGCCACCCTGCTCTGTGTCCCCGTGATGTCACCCTGCTCTGCCTCCACCATGCCAACCTGCCCTGTGTCCCCCGATGTCATCCTGCCCTGTGTCGCCATCGTGCCACCCTGCCCTCTCCCTCTCCGAGATGCCACCCTGGGTCCCCACCATTCTACCCTGCCCTGCGTCCCCTCGCGATGCCACCCTGTGTCCCCATCGTGCCACCCTGTGTCCCCCCCGCGATGCCACCCTGCCCTGTGTCCCCCGATGTCATCCTGCCCTGTGCCCCTCACCCCGTAATGCCACCCTGCCCTGTGTCCCTCACCCTGTCATGTCACCCTGCCCTGTGCCCCTCACCCTGTCATGTCACCCTGCCCTGTGCCCCTCACCCCGTCATGCCACCCTGCCCTGTGTCCCTCACCCCGTCATGCCACCCTGCCCTGTGTCCCTCACCCCGTC
>JBBMKD010000005.1:1352653-1366043 GCA_037834095.1 Argya squamiceps
CCTTGTCCCCAGTCCCTCTCCAGCTCTCCTGGAGCCCCTTTAGGCCCTGCCAGGGGCTCTGAGCTCTCCCTGGAGCCAGTTCACAGAATTCCTACCTCAAAAGGTCTGCCCGAGCAGGGAAGGAGGCTGGGAGAGGGGAGGACTCCCAGGAATGAGCTCAGGAGGGCACAGAGGGGATCAATCCATCCCCCAGGTCCTGAAAATCCAACAGCATTCCCAGATGCCACCACCTGAACTCCAAGAGGCTGCACCCCAAATGCTCCTGGGGCAGCCCCACATTGTGCTTTGGGCAACCTGAGCATTTCATGAACATCCAGAGAATCCCAGGGCTGGAGAATCCATGGGAACAGCCCCAGCTCATCCCAGGGCTGGTGAATCCAGGGGAACAGCCCCAGCTCATCCCAGGGATAGAGAACCCAGGGGAACAGCCCCTGCCAGTCCCCACCTCAATCCCAGGGGTGCCCAGGGCTGGAGCAGCTCCTGGATCAGCAGCTCCACAACTCCCTTCCCTCCTGCTCCATAGATCCTGGGTTTTCCCAGGCACACGGAGCCACTTCCATCCCAGGAGGACACGAGGGAATGAGCCCGCAGCCCGGGCCACAGGAGGGAGAGGAGGAGAGCGGGATGGGACTGGAGAACAGCGCTGGGAAAAGAGAATTTCCCATGGACACACTCCCTGCCCCAGGCACACGGGGAACAGGCACATTCCAGCACGGAAGGAGCTCCCCAGGGAAGCAGCGGGATCGCAGCTGCAGCCCTGACCCCGCCTGTCCCCCACCACGGGGGCCTCCGAAAATTCCCTGCACCCCCCAAACCCCCAGAGGAGCCCAGTCCATCCCTGGAACGAGCAATCCCCTGGGGACAGCCGTGGGATGTCACCGCTGTCACAGAGGGGTTGGGACTGGACAGGAATTCCCAAAAACTTTTGGGGAATTTGTGGGGCGGAGCAGCGGGCGGGACACGGGGCAGGGAGGTGGCACCCACCGTGTGCCAGCAGCTCTGCTCAGGGCCACCAAACCTCGCGTTTTGGCGAGCAGGGGAGGAGTCAGCAGTCCCCAGAGGTGCTGGGGACACAAAGGCGACACTCAGGAGGGATTTAACCCCTCCAGAACCAGCGCTGCCTCCTTTGAGGGATTCTCCGGAGCCGGAGATGACCGGGCTGTGCCGCGGGGCACAAAGGGAGGGTCCCACGCCCCCCCTGGGAGCTGCTCCAATCCCAAAAATCCCACCCACAACCATACCCAGGGACACCCATTCACCAGCAGCCCCCAAAATCCCAAAGGAACAGCCCTGCTCACCCCACAAGGGATCCCACCTCGCTCTGCTCCAGGATCAACCCCTGACCCCCACCCCAACCCTGATAACCCGGCACTAATCAGGGTAATCAGCACCACCCGCCTATGGGGATGAGCTGCAGCTGCCCCGGGGTGCTCCAGGATATTGATAATTAATTAATCTTTACTCTTTTGGGGGAAAAAAACTACTCAGAACACTGGCAGAGTCCTCGTGCAGGTTTGGGGGGGCTGCAGCCACACCCCCAATTCACACCACGAAATATTATCGAGCCCATTTTGGGTTTGATCCCTGGAATGTGCTTTAGGATGGGGATGGATCCCTCCCCCTGTGCCCCTGAGCCGGCCTGGGGGTCAGAGCTGCAGGAGTTCATCCACCTGCCCAGCCCATTCCCACGGGGTTTTGATTCCTGGGACTGGAACAGAGCTTTTGCCTCCTTCAGGTAAAAATTCGCAGCCGTGTAAAGAAATCCAGAGGAGCAAATCCTGCCCTGCCACAGTCGAGAGCCTCAGAAATGTCACTGGAGTCTTTCCTCCAAATCCAAGGTGGTTTTGGGTGTCATCCTGATCACCTTTGGGCCACTGCTGATAAAGGATATTGAATTCTCCTTCAAATGAACAGAAAAAGAAACAGCGTGGGGGAAACATCTGGGGCAGTAAAGGCAGAGGAATCTCCAGTGCAGCCCTGGAGCCTCTGCCTCCAGATGTGCAGGGATCCAGCTGTGCAGGGATTCATCTGTGAGGGGATCCAGCTGCATGGGGATCCAGCTGTGGAGGGCTCCAGCTGTGTAAGGATTCACCTGGGAGGGGATCCAGCTGTGCAGGGACCCAGCTGTGCAGGGATTCCAGCTGTGGAGGGCTCCAGCTGTGTAAGGATTAATCTGTGAGGGGATCCAGCTGTGCAGGGACCCAGCTGTGCAGGGATCCAGCTGTGGAAGGATCAGGCTGTGCAGGGATCCGGCTGTGCAGGGATCCAGCTGTGCCAGGATTCCAGCTGTGCAGGGATTCATCTGTGAGGAGATCCAGCTGTGGAGGGCTCCAGCTGTGTGGCCTTCCAGCTGTGCAGGGATTCCAGCTGTGGAGAGCTCCAGCCGTGCAGGGATCCAGCCGTGCAGGGATCCAGCTGTGCCGAGATCCAGCTGTGCAGGGATCCAGCTGTGCAGTGATCCAGCTGTGCAGGGATCCAGCTCTGCCGAGATCCAGCTGTGCAGGGATCCAGCTCTGCCGAGATCCAGCTGTGCAGGGATCCAGCTGTGCCGCCCGCGCTGTGCCAGCCCCGCAGGGCACGTCCCGGCCCCGCGTGTCCCCGCCGTGTCCCCAGAGCGGACATTCCCCATTCCCGGGGCAATTCCCGGCTCTGGAGCGTCCCGCGCCCTGCGCAGCGCCGGGAGCTCGGCAGATGGAGCTGTGCAGCTGTGCAGGGCCGGCCCGGGCAGATGTGCGGGGCAGGACAGATGTGCGGGGCAGGACAGATGTGCAGACACCGCGTGCTCGCCTGGTGCTGCCGTCCCTGCCCTGCACCCCCGTGGGCAGAGCTCTGCTGTCCCCGGTGTCCCCGGCAGGGCAGTGACACGGGTGGGGACGGTGCCACACCAGGGTGCAGAAATTCCCTCAGCAGAGCAGGAAATTGGGCAGCAGGAGCAGGGCTTGGGGACAGGGAGAGCTCGGGAATGGGAATTCTTGGGTTTGGGCTCCTTGGGTCATCTCCAAAGGGGCATTTGGGAGAGTTAAAACACCCAAACCCATCTCAACCTCATCTGCTGGGCCACAACCTGCCCTGTCCTTCCTGGCCACCCCTCCAGTGTCCCCAGGGCCAGGCTGGGTGTCCCATCTCCCCTGCCCATGGGAGCTGCTGGTGCTGGGAGCCCTGGGCCCCTTTCCAGCTCTGATAAAATCTCTGCTTTGTGCTCCTGCCCCCGGCTCCTTCCTGTTTCTGCCCGCAGAGCTGTCAGCAATTCACATTTTCACTTCTCTTTTGTCACCCTCGGGAATTCCAGGTGAACTCTGCACCAGGGGCACCCAAACCCCCTCGGCTGCCAAAGGGTTCCTGGAATTCTGCAGACCCTTGTGGCTGGATCAGAACCTGGGAATACCCTGTCCCAAACAGGACACAGGGCTGTGCAGCAGGGACAGGAAAATATGGAATCACTGAGGTTGGAAAAGCCCTCTGAGGCCACCACTGACTATGTCCCCAAGTGCCACATCCACATGGATTTTAAATCCCTCCAGGGATGGGGAATCCCCACTGCCCTGGGCACCTCTTCCAATGCCTGTCCCCGCTTTCCATGGAGAATTTTTCCCAAATAACCAACCTAAACCTCCCCTGGTGCCTCTTGAGGCCGTTCTGTCCTGTCTGTCCCTTGTTCTGGCCCTGTCACACATCACTGGGATGTTCAGGTGGGAACAGCCATCCCTAACTCCCATGGATGAGGGGGGGAAAAGGACATGGAAATGCAGCTGCAGCCCCAGGGGAGCAAGCTGAGCTGAGAACAAGCAGCAGGGCTGGTTTATTATTTCATTTCTCTGCATCACAGTCTCTGTGAACAAGGGTGACCTGAGGGTCAGGAGTTTCCTGGCAGTGGCAGGAGATCTGTGGGACCCGGGAAGGGCTGGATCTGCTCCCACTGCTCATCCCTGGGATTGATGCCCGTGAGTGGGTTTAGGGCTGGTGGAAATCCCCCTGAAATCCCAGCTCTGTGGCCTCAGTGGGGAATGATGTCCTTGGGGACAATGCCAGCTGTCACTCAGGGGCTGAGGTGACATCTGTGGTTAATGGTGGCAGCATAGAGGGGACAGATCTGGGTGCATCTTGTCCCAGGGAGGTGCAGACCCTGAGCTGGGGTCCCTCACCATCCACCCCACACACACCAGGAGCTGCTGGGAGTCCCTGGAAGTGACCTGGGGACCACCAGGGAGGGGGAGCAGCACCCACCAGCGAGAAGGAATCCACACACCTGCTCCGTCTGATGCTGAAGGAATCCGTGCAAATCCCCCGGCAGCTCTGGGTGAGGATGGTGAAGCAGAGCCACGGGGAATCCTCATCCCCTGAGGAGCAGAGGACACTGAGCCAGAGAATCTCCCAGTGCCTGAACTGGGATTTCCACCCTAAAAACAGAGGGGAAACAGGAGGCTCCGGGTCGGTTTTCAATGCAGCAGCCACTGGAACATTTTCCCGTGCTGCTGCGGGGAAGGAGCAGGGAAAGGCGGCTCTTCCCCGCTCCGGAGCTGCCTGTGATCCCGAGGAAGCTGCCTGGCAGAACTAGGTCATGGAAGGGACAGGAATGAGGAGAGCAGGGCTGGAGGGGAGCGGGCACGGGCCGAGAGAGGGGTGGGGACAAGGACAGAGCAGCCCCGCACCCGGGCACCCACCCGGGCCCCCACCCGGGGTCCCACCCGGGCATCCCCCTGCCCCATGGTGGGTGCTTCACCCCCAGCCCCAGCGCTGCCGCTCCCCCTGGTTTGGTGCTTTTCCCTCCCCCAGAAGTGCCGATGCTTTTCCAGCCCAATAATCCCTTTCCCATCCCTGCACATCCCCGGGAGCCGCGGGCGGGATGCGGCCGCCACAGCCCAGGGGCGGGGAGAGGATGAGTGGGGTGAAGGGAGGAGGGTTTAAATGAAAAGAGGAGAGATTCAGATGGGAGATTGGGAAGGAATTGTTTCCTGGGAAGGTGGGGAGGGGCTGGGATGGAATTCCCAGAGAAGCTGTGGCTGCCCTTGGATTCCTGGAAGTGCCCAATGCCAGGTTGGAGCACCCTGGGGCAGTGGAAGATGTCCCTGCCCATGGCACAGGGATGGCACTGGATGGGATTTAAGCTCCTTCCAACCCAAACCAGTCCTGGGATTCTGTTAATCCACTGAGAAAAACAAATCACTACGGGCCCTTCAAGGAGTTTCCACCAAGGAATTTCCACCAAGGACTTTCAGAGGTTCAAACCCTGGTTTAGTGCTGGGAAAATCCTCCAGGATCCTGTGGCTGAAGCCCCTTTTGCTGGGCCCGGAGGGATGTGACAGAAGGTGACCTGGCAGCGGCTGCTCCATGGAGCGCTGGGTAGGAATGTAGGCACGGGATGAGCGCCACAGTCGTTTTCCTGCGACTTCAGAGCCAGCGAATCCAGGGAAAGCCTGTGGAGCCCCCCAGGGGACACTGCCGGTGTCACCCGCAGCGAGGGCGCGGCTCTCCCGCAGCTCCTGCCCTGGCACAGGATGTTTTTTACTGGAAAGTCTCTTGTTTTGGGTCAGGCAGGGACATGAAAGCTCCCGCGGGCCGGGCCGTGCGCGGCCACCGCTTCCTGCCGGCGCCCGCCTTCCTGTCGCCTCCGCTGCCACCGCAGGAAGGACGAGGTCCCCGGGCGTCCCACGGATGGTGGCCCTGCCACCGGGAACCCTCCTCTGCCCTGCCTGAGGAACGGCTCCCGCTGCGGCCACGGGGAGTGGAGGGGCTGGGTTGGCCATGGGGGGTCTGGTTTGGCCATGGAGATTCTGGGTTCAGGATATGAGGGGTTCTGGGTTCAGGACATGAGAGGTTCTGGGCTTCAGCCTTGGGAGGTTCTGGGTTTAGGATATTGGAGCTTCTGGGTCTCAAGACATTGGAGGTTCTGGCTTCAGGACTTTGGAGGTTCTGGGTCTCAAGACATTGGAGGTTCTGGCTTCAGGACATGAGAGGGTTTTGGGTTTCAAACTTTGGAGGTTCTGGGTTTCAGATATTGGAGGTTCTGGATTTCAGACATGGAAGGGTTCTGGGTTTCAGACATTGGAGGTTTTGGGTTTAGGTCATTGGAGGTTCTGGGTTCAGGACATGGAAGGGTTCCAGGTTTAGGGCATTGGAAGTTCTGGGTTTAGGACATGGGAAGTTCTGGGTTTAGGACATTGGAAGGGTTCTGGGTTTCAGACATTGGAGGTTTAGGACATTGGAGGTTCTGAATTTCAGCCACAGAAGGGTTTTGCATTTTGGCCACAGAAAGGTTCTGAGTTTTGGCTCTGGGAGGGTTCTGGGTCTCAGCTATGGGAGGTTCTGGGGTATGGCCACAGGAGTGTTCTGGGGTTTGGCTGTGGGAGGGTCCTGGGCTCTGGCCAAAGGAAGGTTCTGGATTTCAGCTGTGAGAGGTTCTGGATTTCAGCTGCGAGAGGTCTTGGATTTTGACTGTGGGAGGTTTTGGATTTTGGCCAAAGGAAGGTTCTGGATTTCAGCCATCAGAGGGGTTTGTGTTTTGGCCACATCAGGGTTCTGGAGTTTGGCCCCAGGAGGGTTTTGGGATTGGGCCATGAGATGGTTTTGGGATTGAGCCATAGGAGGGTTCTGGGTTTGGAGGGTCCCATTTTCTGTCTGTGGTGACACAGCCCACGCTGCCTTGTTGACAAAATCCTCCCAAGAGCCACAGGCTGGGTCATGCTTTCATTTATTCACTTCATATAAAAATCTCTTAAGAATGCGTCTGAACACAATATAGAATACTATAACATACATAGTGTGAAACTTTGGGGAACAATAAAATAACCACCTGGAACAATGCAGTGTTCAACAGACAAACAAACCCATTGATCATGCACAACTGTGCTATTGTCATGAACTAATTAGTCACGAGTTGGACCAAAAAGCTTGAAACATATTTTACAAACTGAGATTGACACCGCTCACGATGCCGGACAAGCTTTGTCAGAGGAAGTTTCACAGCACAATTATTACATCAGTTCACATTTTTTTTTTCTGTTTTTTTGTCATAGAAATTCACATTGGGTTGTTCAGAAATTGGAACATTGTGACATTGAAACGCCGGCCCGGGCGTGGGGAGGTCTTTGTTCTGTTCCCCCTCTCTGTGTTTCTTGGCAAATTTCCCAAATTTGCTGCCCTGGGATGTGGTGTCCCCTCCCCACGGGCGGCTGCCACCCGAATGCCCTTCCTGGGTTGTGTCTGTCTCTTCAGCTATGTTCAGGTTCTTGGACTTTATGCAATACAAAAAGGTTACAAGAAAAAAAGGCAACTCTTATCCCGAGTTTTCTACCCCATTAACATCGCCGCCGACAGGCGATGTTAATTCATATAAATTAATAACTTACAAAAACATTACAGTATGTACAGTAGGTAATAAATACACTGTTATAAACAGTAATGGAGGTGGTAGAGCTCGAGGCAGTGCAGGAGGAGGAGGAGGATGGTGGACCTAAACCTAGGGAACGTGGACGAGAGGCCAGAGAAACACAAACATCCGAGCGTGCAAATTCCAGGGAGCTGCCGAGGGGGAAGGCGTGTCACACGCTGCCTTGCCACGCTTACTCAGGGATGGACTGAGCTGTGCCAGGGAAAAAAAAAAGAAAACAACAAAAAACCTGCCCTCTGTTCTGCTCACCACAAACCCAAACCCCGGGGAGGAAAAAAATCCCAGTGAGGGAACGGTGCACGACGGCACCGAGTGACTCCCAACAGGTCACTGGGGGGGATTAAGAACACATTGAAGGTGCAGTAATGCAAAGCAGAGGGTTTCCCCTTCTGTTTAGTCTGTCAAAGTGATTAACTGCAATAAAGTGACAGGTATTGCCCATGAAAACAAAAAAAAAAAGGAAGACTGCTTCTGGTAACAGGAAGAATCCAAAAAAGTCGCCGTCGATTCCGAAACACCTCGTGTCGCTTTTTGAACTACCAAGCTCCGCGTGTTGAATTAAGAGACTCTCGAAAAAGACATGAAAGTGTTTACAAAGAAGGCACACAGGTCTGCAGACAGGTGGTCGGGTGGACAGGTTGGATATGAGTTATTGATCAGTAGTTTTCCTATCAGTCTAACTGGTATAAACTCCAAAACTAACAGTATAAAATCTCTCAGTTGTGTGTCAGCGCCGCCGCGGGCCCGACCCCAGCCAGCTCCGGGCCAAGGCGGTGCTCTGGGCTGACGAGGCTCAAACCACAACGCAAATCACCCGTGCATTTCCTGAGCAATCATTCCCTACCCCATCTGTAACCCTGACTCCAATCTCAAGCAGCTGGAGGATCTGTCCCCACCCCGTGGCAGAGGCCTCAGCCCCGGCTGCAGAGGCTGTCGGAGGCCACTCCAAAGCTCCGCAAGTGTTTAAAAGCCACTCCCGCGGGGCCGGGCCATTATGTGTCCACAGGGGATGTGTCTTCTGTCACAATCTCGATGGTGGCCTCCCTCTGGGGCTCCTCCTCCCCCTGCTGGGCCACGCAGAGCGTCTCTGTATTGCTGAAGTAGCCGAGGCTCTCGGCGTCCTTCTCGGGCCCGTCCGAATCCTCCTCCTCCAGCGTCAGTTCAAACTGGAATTTCTCCATCAGGCCCTGGCAGTCCTGGCCCCTCTCCTCCAGAGGAGGGGATGGGCTCTGAGGTATCATGCTCTGGTACCAGTTCCTGTTGTCCTCCAGAGTGTCCAGGATGTCCTGGGCATCGGGCTGCACCAGGTCAGCCCACGTCTCCCAGAGCGGGTGGACGATGTAGTCAATGAATCCCACCTGGAAAACAAAGGGACAAACACACTCAGAGGCAAGGGAATAACCAGGGAAAAGTGTCTGAAATGTTCATGTTAAATTCATTTTACAAGCAAAATACCCAGACCAGCACAGCCTAATGGAGGCACAATTATCTGATACCCAAAGCTGCACCCACACACAATGTTGGGTTGGGCTGGTGTCTTGTCCAAAATCAAACCTTGCAGGAAGTTTCACTAAAAGCAGGAGCCAGCAGGAAATTCAGGGCACAGAGCCCTGGGCTGAACCCCCAGTGTGGGGAGCAGAAAAGGAAAGGGGGAATTCTGCTCCTCTGCCCTGCTCAGGTGAGGCCCCACCTGCAGAGCTGCCCCAGCCCTGGGGGCCAACAGCAGCAGGACCTGCAGCTGCTGGAGAGAGTCCAGAGGAATCCACGGAGCTGCTGCAGGGCTGGAGCCCCTCTGGAGCCAGGCTGGGAGAGCTGGGGGTGCTCCCCTGGAGAGGAGAAGCTCCAGGGAGAGCTCAGAGCCCCTGGCAGGGCCTGAAGGGGCTCCAGGAGAGCTGGAGAGGGACTGGGGACAAGGGATGGAGGGACAGCACACAGGGAATGGCTTTAAGTTGAAAGAAGGTAATTTTAGATGAATATTGGGAAGGAATTCCTGGCTGGGAGAGTGGGGAAGAATTCCCAGATTTGCTGTGGCTGCCCCTGGATCCCTGGACACGTCCCAGGCCAGGCTGGGTGGTTTTGAGCACCCTGGGATAGTGGAAGGTGTCCCTGCCATGGGGCTGGGCGGGATGGGGCTCTCACCAAGAGTCTGCTCCTCTCAGACACAATTCCCAGGTACCTGGAGACAAGACTGCTGCATTTATGGCCTTATCCCAGAGCTCCCACACGACTGACAGCTGGGAGTACCCCAGTGCTCCCAAGGGGAGCACCTTTCACGGCCTGAACCTCAAACTTCAGATGCATTTTCCCGTGGGCTGCAGTTTGTGCCTGCTCCAAACCCTTCCACAATTCTTATTTTCCTCCTGCCCTGTGCCACAGGCACCCCAGATGAGCTTTCCTTGGGAAGAGGCCCCTGCTGGTGCTGGGAATGCTGCCTGGAGTGACGTTCCAGGCATGGAAAGAGTGAGGGCTGAGCTGCCCCGTCAGCCCTTCCGCTGAGCTCAGCCCTGCTCTGATGCTGCTGCTGCTGTGACTCAGGGAGGAACCACGTCCAGGATGGAGCCAGGAACGGGGGGATTGGAATTCTTCCCTCTTGGCAGAGCCCTTCCCTGCTCCACAGCTTTGTGTGCAGCAGGGAAATGGCTCTCCCAGGAGCTGGGCTCCATGTGCTCCAGATGTTTGCTTTGGAAAAGGCTCCCGGCTCCCTCAGACACAACAGGATGTCAATAGCACCGTGAATATCCAATTCAAGGGGGTGAGGAGGCAGCTCCCAGAAAAAAAAAAGGTGGTGAAAAATTCCTGCTGCACGGGGAAAAAAAAGTTTGGGATGGTTGGGAGCCAAAATGCTTCAAGGCACCGATGGGTGAAAATCAGCACTCGTTAATCACTGTTGCTTTAAAACCATTGTTTCAGGTAATTCTTCCTTTAAAACCACTGTTTCAGGCAATTGTTGCTTTAAAATCATTGTTTCAGGTCATTGTTCCTTTAAAAACATCCCAAATTATGGGATAATCACAAGGCTCAGCACTGATCCTAAAATATTGAGAGGGCATCCCAAGCTTTGAAATATTTGCATTTTATTTTCCAATCCACTCGTTGTTTCCCTCCAGCATGGACACACCACCTCCCTTTCTGCTTTGCCATCCATGATGGACATTTTGTGCAATTCCTGTCTCTTTTGCATGGCAGAGATGCCATTTGGAAGCTTCTGGGGAGTGCAGATGTGAAGCAAAGGATGAATTGGAGCTCACACGTTGAGCACATGGGCCAGCCTGGCTGAAGGATTCGTTTCTTGTTAGGTTAAGAAATCTGACAGATTTTTCCAAGCAAATCACCACGCGGTCGAGTGAATAATTTTGAAAGCACTTGGCTGAGCCCAAGAGGACATTTGGAAATAATTATCATCAATTTTGTTACTTATTCAAGCTGAAAAACCTCAGTGATGACTTGCTGGAGTCATTCAAAAACAACAACCAAGACAGCATTATATAAAGGCTGGAATCTGTTTGGACAAACATAAATTCCTGGTTTCATTCCAGATTATCCAGGCGAAATTTTATGGCCTCTGCTACACAGGTCAGAACAAAATCTGACCTTGAAACCATTTTATGAATCAGAACTAGGGATGAGTGAGTTCATCCTGAAAAATACAGAGGCAAATCCAGCTCCTTTTGAGATTTGCAGGGAGAGAAATGAACGTTTCTGGGATTCACCCTGCACAGGGCAGCTCCCAAAGGCTCTTAATTCAGCTGGACACGTGCACTGCAGGATTGTCCTGGATAATGAGGGACATCCAGGGTTCTGCAGGGTGCTGAGGTGGATCCCAATCCTGCAGATCAGTGGGGCTGGCACTGGGGTACAACATCAGTGGGGTCAGGGAGCAGAACTGCCCTTCCCAGCCTGGGCAACAAAAGGACCCAGCTCCCTCTGGAAACTGGGACACGAGCAGGGAATGAGGAGATGCCCAGGGGGATGGAGAGGAGCTGGAGGAGGCTCTGCAGCCTGAGAGAGCCCCAGGCAGAGCTGGATGTCAGGCTGGATCAAAACCCACGCTATGAACCACTGCTCCTCTCCTGACTGCTGCACATCAGCTGAATTTCACCTCTGCTTTGAAAAGCCCAGCTCAGGCAGGAGAAGCTGCAGCTCAGGGCCCACTTACCTGGGATTTCTCCACGGAGGCCGTGTGTTTGTCACACATGGGGCTGATTTCCATGCCTCTCTCCCTCTCTTTGTCTCCCTGCTGGAAGAATTCCTCCATGATCCTGTCCGTCCACTGCCGGTACAGCTCCAGGGACTTGGTGGGGTTGCTCAGGTCTGCACAATGCACCATGTTCCTGAGAACCTGCAATTACAGCCATCAGGAAACTCATAAAATCAGCTGGGGAAAAAAAGAGGAGGGTTTCGAGCTGGGTCTGCAGAATGTTGCACCAAAAATTAGGATTATGAAACAGACCATAAAAAACATCAGAAATGTTGCACTGGAGCAGGGGAAAGAGCTGGAGCTGCTGGAGAGATTCCAGAGGAATCCACGGAGCTGCTGCAGGGCTGGAGCCCCTCTGGAGCCAGGCTGGGAGAGCTGGGGGTGCTCCCCTGGAGAGGAGAAGCTCCAGGGAGAGCTCAGAGCCCCTGGCAGGGCCTAAAGGGGCTCCAGGAGAGCTGGAGAGGGCCTGGGGACAAGGGATGGAGGGACAGGACACAGGGAGTGACTTCCCAGAGGAGAAGATGGGATATTGGGAAGGAATTCCTGGCTGGGAGGGTGGAGAAGCCCTGGAATAGAATTCCCAGAGCAGCTGTGGCTGCCCCTGGATCCCTGGAAGTGTCCAAAGCCAGGCTGACAAGGCTTGGAGCAGCCTGGGGCAGTGGGAGATGTTGGGGTGGGATGGGATGAATTCAAAGTCCCTCCCAAGCCAAACCAGTCTGGAATTCTGTGATTCCACCCCCGTGGATGAGCTCAGCTGCCCCAGCCCCAAAGCCTGTGATGCTCAGACAGCTCCAGCCTCACACCTGGTGCAGCTGTGGAAGTGTCAGTGACATCACACAGGTTTGTTTGGGGATCCAGCTGCTTCCCACCATTCAAAATCCACTTCCAAGCTCTCAGGGAAAGAGGTGAAATGCTCCCACTTGATGGAATGAGTAATATCCCTTCCACACACGCACAGAACAGGCCTGACTAAGTGGCCACAAGGATTTAGGCAGCGCCAGAGTGTTTGAAATAAAAATTTATAGAGTTTTCCCAGGAGCCTGCTCTTAAGGAGTTGGTCATCAAAGTGGAGAGCAGAGCAGGATGTATCTTGTCCTGCTCACTGCACAGCCCTGTTCCAACATTCCCTGGTCACTTCTGGAAATCAAGGATTGAATTATTGAGGGAACAGAATGTTCAGCAGGAATTCCAGCTCACCCTGAGCTGCTTTAGATACCAAGTTCCAAATGAAATTTTTGTTCCAATTATGAATTTTTGAAAAGTGTTGCAACAGGAGAAACCAATGGGGGAAAGCAGCAAGGAAATTTAGGAGCTCTCAAAAATCAACCTCAGAATGCATCATGTTTGCAGTTCCAAGTGCTAGGAAAAAAAAAACCAAACCCTAATTCTGGTGACCTAAAAATTATGGGACCACCTTGGGCTTCCTTTTAGTGCAGGAGAAAATGACTGCTGAGAATTCAGCTTCTCTAGATGATCAAAGCCATGGTAAAAACAGGAGGGTGGCTACTTCATCCTGACCCAAACACCCCAAATCCAGGGAATTTGGGGAGTGTGGCTTCTTCATCCTAACCCAAACACCCCAAATCCAGGGAATTTGGGAAGTGTGGCTTCTTCATCCTGACCAAAACACCCCAAATCCAGGGAATTTGGGGAGTGTGGCTTCATCATCCTGACCAAAACACCCCAAATCCAGGGAATTTGGGGAGGGTGGCTACTTCATCCTGACCCAAACACCCCAAATCCAGGGAATTTGGGGAGGGTGGCTACTTCATCCTGACCCAAACACCCCAAATCCAGGGAATTTG
>JBBMKD010000005.1:1366143-1379533 GCA_037834095.1 Argya squamiceps
GCTGCCTCACCTGTATTCTGTCTGTGTAGTTGTCCAGAAGGAGAACTCCTGAACTGGTCACCTTCTTAGTTTCCACCATAGTTTTCAGATCAGCCAACAGACTCATGTGCTTGGACATATCAGTGGCCAACACCTTCCCAGAAAGGGGAAAAAAACCAGGATTTCAGGAGGGGAAGGCACAAAAAAATGCCCATTTTTGTTTAAGAAGAGGAGAAGGGGGTGGCCATACCATGTCAATGACCATCTTCCTGAGGGTCTGGCGCTGCTTCTTGGTCAGGTTCTGGAAGATGTCACAGTGCTCCTCCTGCAGCAGTTTGAAGCCCACGGCCAGGTGATGGTTCTCCAGCACGGATTCATCATTGTACATCAGGGCCAGCTCAGAATCTGGGCAAGGAACACCAAGTGTGGGATTTCCAACAGCCAACAGGAGCTGGTCTTGGGCACTGAAGTGTTTCAATGGGGGAAAGTTTCCTTGCCTCATCCCTGGATGGGGTTTGGAGCAGTCTGGTCTGGGGGAAGGGGTCCCTGCCCACAGGACACTGGATGATTTTAGGATTTCTGGGGTTGTTTTGAGCTCCATGAGTGCCAGCCCCAGCACTCAACCAGCCTTTGCTCAGTGATAAAATAATAATCAGTCGACTCAGTTACAAATCACTGGCAACACAATCCTGCAAAAACCCTTCCCAAAACACAACAAGCCCCAGATTTTGGAATCCAGATCCATGCTTGGCCTGTGGCAGAACACAACACAAAGCCCAATATTAGGTTTTCAATAGCAATAGGATTATTTATCCTATCTTAATGATAAAGTTTGCACTCAGGGCTGGCAGAATTATTGTGTGTTAGCAAGTAGTAAATATTGACTTTACAAATTGTGCTACAATGGTTCCCTTTGTCAGGGATTGCATTTTAATTCCAAAAAGCCTCACTCCTTTCCTGCACCCTGTTTTGAGAGGACAGCACAGCCTGCAAGTTGTGGCATGCAAAAAGCATTCCCACTGGATGAAATTCTGAGAGATTCAGAACAAAAACTCACTTGTGTTAATGAGGAATTGATTGGAGACCCCGGGGTGATCCACGTCGTGGATTGCAGCTGCAAAAATGGCAGCCAGGATTTCCAGATCCGTGAAGACAGCCTAGGATGGAGCAACAGGAACATGTCAGGGGGGGTTTTACCTCCCAACAGCTGGGGGGAGCTGACTGAGGGGAACAAATTGTGCTTTTCTGGGACAGGTGACAAAAGGAGAAAGGTGAAGCAGAGATTCCATGTGCTGAGATTTCCTAACGATGGTGAGAGGGGAGCACTCAGAAGAGCCACCAATGCCCACCCCAGGCCCAAAACCAAGCCAAGCAGGGCACTCACATCCAGGGCAGGGGTGGAGAGCAGCACATGGGTGGACTGGGCCACGTCAGCAGCGTGCAGGCTGTTGTGGTAGGCCACATCTGAGTGGTAGTGGTCCTCCAGGGTCATCATGTACGTCACGAACGTGTCCGACGAGATCTTGAATGTTTTCAGCAGATCCCGCTCCTGAGGAGGTCAGAGCACAACAACCTGGCTGAGTGTGGGAGCAGGCTGGGCCAGGCAGCACAGCAGAGGGGAATCAGACATTAAATCAGGGTTTAAATCAGGCTGGGATTCTGCATTTCAGGGATACACACCTGGAATATGGCGTACATGATGCAGGTGAGCGGGCGGTTGTGGGAGTACCTGGCCACGTTGAAGATGTTCAGGCCCCACTTGTTCAGGTCTTCCAGTTCCTTTTTGGAGAGCACAAAAGAAAAAAAGAAAGGTTTGAAGGGTTTTCCCAGGCAATTCTGCATTTCCCAAAAGCTCACAAATATGCAAATTTAATGGTTATTTTAATTAGGTAAGCGCTGAACATGTGAGCTTAATGAACACAGAGTAAGTGTGAAGGGATGATTTTGTGTTTCATAATTGCTCTCCTCAGCCTTCATCATCTTTTTTCTTTTCATTTTAGGGCTATTTTCACATATTTTTAAATAGAAAATATGCTCTATATATTTATAAAATATTTATTTATAAAGTATTTAAATATACTTTAAATATAAAATATAAAAGGCTACCATTAATTACAGCATTCCTAATGGCCACATCATTTCAGGGATACTAATTCCAAGGGGGGAAAAATCCATTCCCAGCTTCCAGATTCTCCCAGGAGAGCAGGAATCCCTCCTACCTTGGCCAGGTGATCTTCCTTTTCTGTCTTCACCCCAAAGCGTGAGATGCTGGTGTTGTTTAAGCTGGAGCTGTGCATTAATTTCTTCACCCCGCTGATCTGTGTCATGAGCTGCTGTTTTTTCTTCTTCTCCCTGTCCTTCTGGGTGGGAGAAGGGATCTCCACATCGTTCTGCTTGTCTGGAATAGAGCAGGGGGAAAATGAGTCAGCACAACCTGAGCTCCCAGCACATCCCCCCAAATCAGTCCTTGAGCTGCTGCCTCTGCTGCACACCTCAAACCCAGGGGGCTCTTCTGGGGAATCTTCTCATTCTGGGAGCCAAAAATATTAAAAAAACCCAGTTACAAAAGCTCTGGTTGCTCTCCTGCAGCCATTGTGTGGTTTGGGGACACAGGACATGTCCAGGAATGCTTCTCTGTGCATGGATGTGGCACCTGGGGACATGGATTGGTGCTGGGAATGGTTGGACCCCATGATCTCCAACCTAAATAATCCTGTGATTTTCCATGCCTGAAAGGTTCTCCTTGGGGATAAATCCCAATTAATTTTATTCCCTATTTTCAGGAAAATGTTCAAACAACACATTTTTTTCCTGAACAAGGTAAAACCAAATCTATTTTCCCTACTTTCACTTTTTAGGGTCAACACCCCCTGCTTTTAAAACCAGTAACAAATGGGTGTCACTGATTTATTAAAGATTTTTTTTACAAATATGTATGGAATAACATCCAAAGCATGGGGCTAAATTCCTGTTGTCATTCTCAGGGATAATCAGTTTTAGTGCACATGAAGAGGGCCCAAGCTTGGCTGAGGAGATGTGTTTAGTAAATAAATAAATCTTAAACCCCCCGTGTTATTTACTGCCCTACAGCTGATTTATTAAAGCACAGATCCAGTGGCTCATTACTTCCACCCAAACCATTTTTCATGGATTTTCCCACAACCTCTGCACACCTTGAGGACCCCCAGAGGGACGAGACTTCCAGGCAGGAATTACTTTAAGCCTGGGCTTAATTAAACCCCTCTGAAATCCCAAGCAGCAGCAACTGCAATTAGGAGAGGAGTCATTATTCACAACACAGCCCGGCTGACATCAGTGGGTGTTCCCTGGATTTTTGCTGAACCACTGAAGGACTTTCCTCCCCATAATCTCCTTAGCAATGACTAAGGCAGCATCAAATGGCCATTCTGGAGCAGAAATCCCTGCTGTGTTGCATCAGTGTCCCCACGGGGGTGGCAGTGGCAGGGCCCAGCCCTCGGGACACGCGTGTGACCCGCGGGGACAGCGGGACGGTCCCTGTGACGTGGGGTGAAACCACTGCTGCTCACCTCCCATCTTCCCACGCTTTGGGAATTGCTGGGAAGGCAGGGCTGGACCCTCTGCTCCTTCCTGGAGCCTTCCCAGCTCATTTAGTCACGGAGTTACAGGAGAGGTTGGGATGGGAGGGAGTTTAAAGATGGTCTGGTTCCATCCCCTGCCTTCCACCGTCCCAACGTGCTCCAAGCCGGCCTTGGGCACTGCCAGGGGTGTTGGGTATCCTGTGCCAGTCCCTCCCCACCCTCCCAGGGAGGAATTCCTTCCCAGCATCCCACCCAGCCCTGCCCTCTGGCAGTGGGAAGCCATTCCCTGTGTCCTGTCCCTCCTCGCCCTGATGAAATCAAAAGGCTGGATGGGGTCACAAGATCTGGGTTTAGTATCTCTGAGTTATCCCCAGCTTTGGAGACAGATGAGTGTCCTACCCACACATTTCTTTTTGTTTGTTTGTTTGTCCAACCTCCTCACTTGCACACTCCTGTTATTTTGGGTGGTCATTTAATTTAATTAAATTTTAGGGGAGGAAAGAACTAATTCATAAAACCCCTACCAGCATGACTTCCTGAAAGAACTGATGATCTTTTTAAAAGCTTCCCTCATTTTTTTTTATTTTAGGATGAGCAATCAGGCTGCAATCTGGCCCAATCTGGAGAGCCTGGCCCTCCTCAGCAGTGCCAGGCCCTGGGTGGCCTCACACAGGGATGTCCCTGTCACTGTTACTGCCACCAGGAGCAGCAGGATGGGATGAACTGAGCATTGTCCAGCCCTGCCCAGGGAAATGGAGCTGCCTGAGCATGGGAACAGCAGGAATTCAGCCATGGAGCTGCTGGAATGAGTCCATGGAGCTGCTGAAGGGCTGGAGCCTCTCTGGAGCCAGGCTGGGAGAGCTGGGGGTGCTCACCTGGAGAGGAGAAGCTCCAGGGAGAGCTCAGAGCCCCTGACAGGGCCTAAAGGGGCTCCAGGAGAGCTGCAGAGGGACTGGGGACAAGGGATGGAGGGACAGGACACAGGGGATGGCTCCAAGCTGGAAAAGGGGAGATTTCATGGGATATTGGGAAGGAATTCCTGGCTGGGAGGGTGGAGAAGCCCTGGAATAGAATTCCCAGATTTGCTGTGGCTGCCCCTGGATCCCTGGAAGTGCCCAAGGCCAGGCTGGACATTGGGGCTTGGAGCACCCTGGGACAGTGGAAATGTCCCTGCTGTGGCAGGAGTGGCACTGGATGATCCTTATGGTCAATCCCAAACCAGTCTGGAATTCCATGAATAAAACAACCCCAGCAGCACCAGCAGCAGCTCTGGCTCATCAGCCCCTGCTGGGATTCAGGCTCCATTAACCTGAGTCTTTGTGGGGTTTATTTTTGGTGGCCACATTGGCAATTCCTGCTCCACACTCCTGTGACTGCTGGGAAGAGCCAAATCCCTGGATTAGCCCCTTTGTACATCCCAATCCACTCCCATTCCCTGCTTGAATTCATGCTCTGGGATTCAGCTGAGCAATAAAATCAATGCATTCCCACACAGCAGCTCCAAACTTCCATGGATTATTATTAATGCTGTCCAGTGTCCTAAATGCAGGCAGCAGTTCCAGCTGCAGCTGGATATTGGAATCACTTTAAAATCCTTGATGGAAATAATTGTGTGTCATACAGGGAACACATTCCAGGCTGTTCCAACCTCAGGGCATGAATCCCCAGCATCCCTCAGCCTCTGGAGCTGTTGGATTCAGGGATGTCTGGAAATATGAGGCTCCTCATTTTAGATGCAAATGGTCACAAATCCTGAAGCTGCTTCCTGAGAAAATCTCGTTTCTCCTTAACAAATGTTGACACAGAGGGTTCATTCATGCCCGTGGAGCTGTGAGCTCCTACAGAATGAATGAAATGCAAAATATCCCCTTTATTCTCTGCCTTCTGGTGCAAAACGAGCAAATCTGCACAGAGTAATGAATAAAATTTTGGGGATGATTTAGTTTGAGCCTCAAAGGGAGGATGCAGCTGAACGAGGTTGCAGCCAGCTCCGTGTGACTTTGTCCTTTCCATAAGGTCACCACAAAAACCCCAGCATTGCATAAGGCAGCCACCAGCAGCCCCAAGGAATCCTCCCAAAAACATCCCAGGGCTGGGGAAGGAATTCCTCAGTGGATACACTCACCCCAAACCCATTCTCCCCCTGCCCGCAGCCATTTGAAAGTGAAAACCCAAAGAGGGAAGCTGTGAATGGGGGCGATCAGGCTGCTCTTAACCCTTCCCTGATCCAAAAAAAAAAAGAGAAGAAGACAAATCTAGGGATGCTCTCCTTACCCAGGAAAGTGTTGGAAATGTACTCGGACACTTGGTTGCCGGAGCGGCTCATCTCGGACAAGTGTGTGAGCTCCCGGTTCAGCATCCTCTTGAACTGTGAGGGGGAGAGCACAGAAAAACGGCTTTTTTTTAATGGAATCCTTTCCCAAATCCCACACAATGTTAGCACGGGAGGCTCCCCCAGCACGCAGGATCCCGGGGATGTTGGGGAGGGAGTCGGCGACAGATGGTTTCGTTTCCATCCTGCTCGGCATCACCATGACTGGATATTTCTTTTCAGCCCACGGAATTAATTTCCTCTAAAGATGCTCATTAATTGTTACCAGTCACAAACGAGGAGAGAACGGTTCAGATAAATCTCTCTGAAAGCTCAGGGTTTTGTCTCAGGTTGAGATTCCCCTTCCCTAAACCTTCTTTTGTTCTGCATTTTCTAAATTTGCTCCATTTTGTATTAAACAAATGCATAATTAAACTGCATATCCAGAGGAGAAATACGCCCTAAATCTGAAGATCATACAGCAAAATGTGGGATTCAGGCATTATTCCCTTAGATATTCATGCTGGGATCCCTCAGATCTGAAGGATCTGCTGATTTTATAATCCAACATTTTCGCTGCTGCATCATTTCATCCTGCAACACCGAATTTCCCCCCCCCCCCAAAAAAAATGACATCCATGGACTCTGCATGCACACTGCACACATGATGAGCCAAAACACACAGAAATCAGCATTTTTAACGCATATTTTCCTCACAGAAGCTTTCTCCGAGCAACACAGCATCAAAATAAATAACTAAACCAGCCATTAATAACTCGGTAATTAATAATCCTTCAGGAATGAAACCCACCTTGATGTAACCCCAAGACACAGATAACAAATAATTGGCTTCAGGCATTTTGGAAAGCTCCTGGCAAGCCAGCACAAATCCTCCCGGAGAAATCGCCGCTCCGACGGGCAGAGGAGCCTTTCCCAATCCCCAAAAAAGCCCCAGCAGTTCATCCGAGGCAGAGCTCCCGCAAAAAGCCGGCCGATGTTAATCCCAGCCTAAAGGCAGCCGGCAGCGCATCCTCCCTAAGCCGAGGCTGCCCGTGGGTGGATGCGGAGCCAGGGCTGAGATCCGGGAATGCACCAAGCCCCGGGAATCGATCCGCACGGAGCCGCCTGCGTGCCCGCCAGCGCTGCCGGGGGAATTTGGGGTCGTGCTGCTCGCTCAGCTCCTCAAGGGGCTCCCCGCTCCACGGGAGCCCGGCTCAGCTGAGATGGGAAATGATGCTGATGTTGTTGCCGGCTCCGCCGACACAGCCATGTTTTATGGGGAAATTAAAATGGAGGAAGCTCCTGGAATATTTAAATAAGGGGAATGGAGGCAGTAGGCTCCTCTCTTCGTTCCCTGGTTTGCTTTAATCTTAGTCCTTATGGAGATTTTCAAAATATTCCCAGCTGGATTTTTATAATTTTCACATTTTTAGCGTGATCAGGTTTTTGCTCCTCCGTGCTAAAGGGCAAAATGCAGCAATGCAGCAAAATGACCCTTGACAAGCTGGAATATCCTTCGGATGAGAGGTATAAAAACCCAATCCCCTTAAATCTGTAACTGCAATTCATAAATTCGTGCATTCATTCTTAAAAGAATGCATCTGTAATGTCCCTGCCCAAGGCAGGGGGTGGAACTGAGCTTTAAGGTCCTTCCCAACCCCAGCCATTCTGTGATTCACAACCCAAATTTCAATATTTAATCAGTTCTTGTTTCAAACAAGCAATCCCTGGATGAGGAAGCTGGAGCTGTCCTCGACATGGAATCCAAAGAAAATCCCCTTGTGCCGTGCTCCCAGCACGGGATCACTGGGATGTGCAGCTCTCCCGCTGCTCAGGACGTCCTTGGTGATTGTGCTGGGAACACAGCACATGCCAGAGGCCAGAATTCCCAAAATAAAAGGGCCATCGTTGCTGTGAATGCCTCTGGTGTCTCCAGCTGCCTTCCCAGCCTCTCCCGGGATGGTGGCACGAGGCTGCCCCACGTGCTGGGGGACACGTGAGGCGTGGGCACAGCCCAAAATCCTCATCCCTGCTCCCTCTGACAGCCCAGCTGGACAGGGAACAGCTCCAGAACGCCCAGATGGGATTCCAGCCCAACCTTTGGCCACGTGGAGCAAAGGAAGTTGTGACCCATCTTCTTTCCTCCTTGAATTCAAGGTCAGCAGAGGTGGGAGCTGACGGCACCTCCCTTTCACCTGTGCAGCCCAAAGGTGGGGTGGGACCTGCTGGGACAATGACACCTCTGTCCCTGCTGTCCCCTGCCACAGCAGCCTGCCCGTGTCACAGAAATAGGGAATGCTGGAAGGGTTTGGGTTGGAAAGAGCTTTAAAGCCCATCCCATTCCACCCCTGCCATGGCAGGGACAGTTTCCACTGCTCCAGGCTGCTCCAAACCCTGTCCAGCCTGGATCTCTGGCACTTTCAGGGATCCAGGGGCAGCCACAGCTTCTCTGGGAATTCTATCCCAGGGCCTCCCCACCCTTCCAGCCAAGAATTCCTTCCCAACATCCCATCCAATCCTACTCTCACCATCACACAGTGAGATCCCACATGCCAGGTAAATCAAGCAGCTTAAATCCTGTCTCATGGGATACAGGAAGGACAGGGATGTGAAGTTTGGCATCCCAGGGGATACAGGAAGGACAGGGATGTGAAGTTTGGCATCCCAGGGGATACAGGAAGGATTGGGATGAGAAGGTTGGCATCCCAGGGGGTATAAACAGGACAGGGATGTGAAGGTTGGCATCCCATGGAATATGAACAGGAGAGGGATGTGAAGGTTGGCATTCAGGGGATACAGGAAGGATTGGGATGTGAAGGTTGGCATCCCAAGGGATACAGGAAGGATTGGGATGTGAAGTTTGGCATCCCAACAGGAAGGATTGGGATGTGAAGGATTCTGGCTGCCCGGGAACACATCCCACAGTGCCGGGCCATGGATTTTGCCCCTCAGGGTCTCCACTCCACCTCCTGCCAACCACGAGGGACAAAACCCCTTCTGGAAGCGCCGAGAAAACCCTCGGGGGAAGGAGCAGGAGGGGCGGAAGCCGGGGCAGAGCTGGCAGGGGAGGGCAGCCCTGACCCCGTGTCCCCTCGCGGTGACGTCCCCGCAGCGGTCACCAGGACACCTCCCACAGCCTGACAGCCGAGCATGTGCTGCAACATTTCCCTGCATCCCGGCCTTTATCCACCGTCAGCAATGATCACACAAACCGCCTTTAATCGGCCGAGGTTTCCTTACAACGGCCCCTTTCACATTGCCGATCACCGAGTGCTGCTGGACAAACAGCCCATAAAAACCTCTTTACCTCACAAAGCACAAGGGGCGGCCGCTGCCTATCCACACAGGCACAGAGCAATTCAGTGGCCGCCACAAGGTCACCCGAGGAGAAAAAAAAATCCTCGGGATTCTCGTGTCCCATCTGGAAGCAGGAATCTGCCCCCCCACGGCTTTAACCTCCTTCGCTTTTCCAGCCCTTTAATCAGCAACCTTTTATAAACACAGGCAGTAGAATCCCAGCGCGGCTGAAAGGACTGCGAGGCTCAAACCCCCAGCTCCGAGCTTCCTGGAGCTGTGGGAATTCCCACACGATTTGCAAAGTTTATTGGGATTTGTCATCCCAACCATGCTGGCACCTAAGCAAGATTTACTTTATCACGAATCCCCCATTTTTCAAAACCACCGAGGCATCCCGGATGTTCCACCGCTCCTGGCGGGTTTTTGGGATGTTTTTTCCTTGATGTCAGGATGCTGTGGAGCGGCGCTGCTTCCCGGGAATTGCTCTGCAGGGAGCAAAAGCAGGCTGCTGCCTCTGCAGGGATCAATGGCTTATGTCATGTGCATTCCCCCCTCCCCGTAGCAATCCCGACCTTAAATCCGTGTGACAGCGACGGGGAAAACAAACAGGTTGCGGGGAGTGAGGAGAAAATTCCAACTGGAGCAAACGCAGGGACTGGGGCTTTGCAGAGCGCCGCGTGTAATTACGGTAACGCGGGTAATTACGGTAATGCCCATCTGCGGCACGGGGCCCCTGCTGTTGTTTGCATTAATTTTCATTAATTTTCGTAATTAATGATCATCCCCGCGCCTTTTGCAAAGGAAATTAGCACCGATAAGCTCACCAAGGGATGGGAATTAGGAGTGTATGGATGAGGAGGGGATGCTCACCCCAAATCCAGGGGGGGTTTCCCTTAAAAAGAAGAAAATCAGGGAATGGGCTCAGTGCTCCCTTCCCTCCACCCCAAATTCCGACCACAGTGCCGTGCAATGGACACCTTTAACTGATGGGAGGAGTGCATATGGCACTAAGATGAAGCCCAGGTGCCATTTTCCATACCCAAAGGCACAGCCAACATTCCCAGGGAGGCTGGAAGCATCTGGAGCCTCACGCGAGGAACAGCCCCAGCATCGTGTGGAGCTTTCCTGTTCTGCCTGCTCTGAAGTGAGTGCAGAACTCATCTGCACCAAATTAAGTCTCCCAGAACTGAATCATTCTTGGATTACCAGCAGTGACCCTACTCCATCCACCCTCTGCTCCAGGGAATCACATTCCAGCTCCTTTCTGGGTGGGAATTTCCTTGATTACTGGTGGGAAAGTTCTCTCCCAGCTCCCCTCCTGCTGCCCACACCAAACCCTCGCTGCTCAGGGCTTCTCCCCTCCTTTATTCCTTTGCTGAGCTCTGGTTTCAGACAGGAAAATCCTCAGAGAGGGGCCCTGGGAGGGTGGTGATGTTGGCAACAAGGGCATGGCAGCTCCTGGAGACACTTGGCACCTGCTCTGCCACCCCATCCCAACCAAATGTGCTCCATTTTTATGCAGAGGAGGAAAACTTGGCCTAATTTATGATTGAATTTGACAGATTTAGGAGCCCAACCATGTTGGGGGCATCCAGGGTGATCTCACCATGACCTTCCAGGGCCTAAAGGGGCTCCAGGAGAGCTGGAGAGGGACTGGGGACAAGGCCTGGAGGGAAGGGACACAGGAAATTGTGTTAAACTGATAAAAGGCCAGGGATAGATGGGACATTGGGAAGGAATTCCTGGTTGGGAGGGTGGGGAAGCCCTGGAATAGAATTCCCAGAGAAGCTGTGGCTGCCCCTGGATCCCTGGCAGTGCCCAAGACCAGGTTGGACACTGGGGCTTGGAGCAGCCTGGGATGGTTGGGATGAGATGAGCTTTGAGATCCCTCCCAACCCAAACCAATCTGGGATTCTGTGACATGACCCCAATGGGGATTGAGAAAACCTCCCTGATGATTTATTGTGGAAATTCCCACTTTCCTGGCTCTTTATGGAAAGAACAACTCCATTCCTCTCCTGAGGGGGAGCAGCCACAGCCCTTGGCCTTTCCAGTCTCCCACACTCCAGTGAGGAATCGTGCTGTTATTCCTGTTCCCTCTGGAGTTTGGGGAGCTGTTCCTGCTGCATCACAGGGAGAATAAAGCCGGGAGCAGGGATCTGGAAAACCCTTTGAAGTCGATGTAGGCCAGCTGGGGTTCCCCGAGGCCAGGAGCCTTTATGCAAAGAGGCAGCTCAGAGTCATCAGCAGGAGCTGAGGGCGATTTGGAGATAAAAGAGCAGCTCCTCTGCAGAGAAGGATCCTACCCCACACTTTGGTGGAGGAATCTCGCTGGACATCTCTCCCGTGTTTATAAACCCTGTTCCGACCCACCCTTCTGACGCAGAGCTCCCATCCCATCCCCGGCTCTCCTCGAAATCCCCAGAGGATTTGTGGGGCCCAGAGTTACTTTCGCTGAGGCGGCCTCGCTGAATCCTCCTCGCTTAATTACCCCGGTAATTAGCGCGGGTCCAGAGGTGCAATTAAACCCTCGGTGGGACTGCATGGAGCAGGTTTTTTTCCTGAGATCGGAGGCTCTGAGAGCGGGGGAGAGCCTCCCCTCACCTGCCCGAGTCGAGAGACGTCGGAAATGAGTTACACACAGGAGGGAAATTACTCATCCGAGCCATCGGGCTCAGACAGGGAGTGTGGAATGCTTTTGTCTGGGATGGATGTGACACTCTACTCCAGGTTAAAAACAAAACAAAACAAAAAAGGGATTAATGCCACCCCACTGGAGGAATATTTGTTATGCCCAACCCTCTTTTCCTAAGGTTTCACCCTGGCGTTGCATCAAAACAAACTCCTGGATTTTGGAATTGGGGAGCATTTCTTAGAAAGTTTGGGAGTCAAGAGTTAAAATTCCTGGATTTGCAGCGGCAGTAACCTCACTTATCCGTGTTTTCCTGCTGTTACATCACTTACAGAAAGGACCGTGGCAAACAAATTTGCAGCTGTCCTTGTTACTTCATAACTCCCATCGATTTTCCTTCCTAGGTACTCCGTGGAGGATGACGGGAGGTGCATTTAATGCTTACATTAAAAAAAAAAAACAAACCAAGAACCACGAGCCTGTTTCACACTAAGCAGCACTAAAGAAGAAAGTTTTCAGCCATATTTCAGTGCCTGGAGAAAAGTGGGATGGTTGCAGTCAACTGTCAGTCATTAAAAAAATCAAATTTCTTTTGCAGATCTTTCTAGATCTTATTTCCTAAAACAATATCACGTGTAATGTGCTAGAAACTCTTTTTTAATGAGATACAAAGTACTATTTGTTTTTTGTTTTTTTTTTTTCTTTTTGTTTTCCCTTCAGCTGATTTTGGAAAGCCAAAAGTAAACACAGGCTTATGAAATCTCCAATTTCACATCAAAGCAGCCTTGATTTATGGAGATGTTCAAAGGAAGACTTTAAAGGAGCAACATCATGACCAACTTGTTGGCCTGATGTTATTAGAATAATTTAGAAATCCACAATGTAAATGTTGATAAATAAATAGCAGGTTGCCATAAATCAGCATGTGGCTGCTCATGAAAGCGAGAACATCTATCTGATGTAGACAGAACAATATTCAGATTTTCCTCCCCCCCCTCCCCGTGAAGTTTAGCATTTCTGAGAGCAGCAGAACCTCCCTTGGGTGGGACGGCTTTTACGCAACACGGGGCTTTTAAAAAGTGATGAATTGGAAGCTGGAGCTGAGCGTTCGCAGCACTGGGGCATTTCCAGCTCATTTCCAGCCAAATGAACTCGAAATATGCAAATCGCTCCCAACGCCGGAAAGGAAAATCTCCCTGCAGGAGCCTGCCCAAGGAAAGCGCCGGGGATTTGTGCGGCTCCGCAGCGAGACTGGATTGCTCCATTCCCGAGAATTCCGGGTGTTACTCAGCGCCCAGGGAGGAAAATCCCCCTCGGCCGCCGCGGGGAAGGGCTCCGGTCATGGGGAAAGCAGCGCTGTGATTCCCTGAAAATCCTTGTGTCATGCGTGGGCAAGGTGGGGCTGGACCTGGAGAAATCCCCGAGTGCCCTGCGGGGCTGGATCTGCTCCTGCCTGCTGCTGTGGGGCCTGGATTGCAGTCCTGGGGTGTCCAACGCCACCACTGGGGTGTCCAACACCACCACTGCCCCTGGATCCAGTCCTGGGGTGTCCAACACCACCACTGCCCCTGGATCCAGTCCTGGGGTGTCCAACACCACCACTGCCCCTGG
>JBBMKD010000005.1:1401764-1420645 GCA_037834095.1 Argya squamiceps
AAATCCACATTGCAGCCACAGGTGGTTGGTTATTGGGTTAAAAGTAAAAATAATTTAGGTGTCACTTCAAAATTGGACAGTTTATCCTTAAAAGGCCTCATAGAGAGAGAGATGGGGGTCCATTTTTACTCTGTTAGCTAGAAGTGTTGTAGAACTCATGGCTTGTGAGACTGTGATATAGATAAGGATTAATAAACATCTGACTTTGAACAAGAAATACTGTCTTGAGCATTTAATCCTGACTCTGGCAGAAAAGATAAAATGCAACAGGCAACGTCCCCAGGGATGGGCAGCAGGGCACCCAGAGTGCCAACAGCATCACCCCTTGCAGGAGAGGATGGGGATGGTACTTCTGGGACAGGAGGATGACATGGAAGAGGCAACCAGGAGCTGGGACACCACCTTGGATAAGCCCAGCTGGGTCAGTGCCTGGCTGAGCACCAGAAACTGAAGCTCTAAACTGACACAGGAGTCTATTGGGGGTCCAGCTGTAGTTTTTCAGGAAGACCTTGTGATATCCCCCACAAGGATAAAAACCACCTTAAAATCAGACTGAAAAATGCAGAGATGGGGCTACTCAAGTCTTGTCTTTCCAAGATCCCAAATGTTGCTGGGAGTGAAGGACCTGAGCTTCAACGGGCATTGCAGAAGGTATTTCAGCAGGAACCTTCATTCCCACACAACAAACAACACCAACATCTCCAGCAGAACATTGGGAACACCTGGAAAGGAGCAGCTAATAAAAAGTCTTGCTCCTGAATGAAACTCCAAAAGCACTTTCAGATCAATTTTGCGTGTTTTGATGTGTCTGATTGTACCTCAGCTCAGCTTTGAAGACGCTGCAGCAGGAGATGAAAGCTCCAGATTCCCAAAGCCATGAAAGCTCCAGATTCCCAAAACCAAGCTCCACTGCAGCTTTGGCATGACAATGAGGTGCAAAAAATGAGGCATGAACACCAAGAACACCTAAAGGTGGCTGATAGAAGCTGCTGAAGCTTCCCAGAGAGGTAATTTCTGATGTGGAGATAAGCCTAAAGGTTTAATCTGAAATGCTAACGAGGAAGGAAAACCGGAGACTTTCTGAGGAAGGATTTCGACTGGAGATAGCATCTCCTGTAGGGTGGGATGGTTTTACCACGAGGCAATCCCTGTTTCCCAGTGTCCTTCCCCCCACCCCGCAGGGAACAATGCAGCCGAGGTGCCACAAATCAGGGGGGTAAGTGACAGTGCTTTTATGGTGCCAAATGGAAGTAACAAAATGCAGGAAGCATCCTGTCAGATGTCACTTAGCAGCGCTATCACCGGGGAATCTGGGACCGGGATTTGCCTGCATAGTAGGAATTCCTCGGTCC
The DNA here is from genome assembly GCA_037834095.1 of Argya squamiceps. Taxonomy (NCBI): domain Eukaryota; kingdom Metazoa; phylum Chordata; class Aves; order Passeriformes; family Leiothrichidae; genus Argya; species Argya squamiceps. The sequence continues at coordinate 1,403,117 of JBBMKD010000005.1, forward strand.
ACCGAGAGGGAGAAGCAGAAAATGGCAAGAGAGGCGGAATCTAATCTCGGCCTGTGGAACAAACGGGGAAAGATTCCTCATTTCCAACTTGATCTCAGGGTTTGGAACATTATCCTTTTACTGACCACGCTGATTCCTCCTTCCCCTGGAGGATTCTTGCCTTAACCACGAGACAGGAGGAAAAATAGGAAGCAAGAGAGGAATTGTCCTACTCAGGGTCTAACAGGGAGTGCAGAAGGTGGACAGTGCACACGAGGGAGGGAGCTGCAAGGAGAACACTGGGAATGATTTTGTAGGGAATTTAACACACTTTGAGCACATTATTGGAGACAGAATTTCCAAGGTCATGATGGATGTTTAAATTAAGCGAAGCCCCATCCCAGCTTTACTCTCCCAAGCCCCCAAAGAGCAGTGAAAAGAGCCCAGAGAGCTGCAGGCTGGGATGGAGGTGCCCATGGGTTTGGATGGGAAGGAAGCCTCCAGCCCAGCCCTAGAGCTGAGCCTGAGGATTTCAAACCCCAATCCCAACTTCCTGCAAATCACGGCGTGCCCGCATTGTGTTTTTGTTTCTCTAACTCTGTGTTTTTGTTTCTCTAACTCAGCGAGGCCAGGCTGGGTCACAGCAAGCACATTTTACTGTGTGAGCACAAGTGTTTTGTTCCCGAGCACACGTGAGTGCAGGAGTGTGAGAAAGGCCTGGAAAACTCAGGATATGATGATGCAATGACCTTGGTACCCACCTAGGATTTACCTGGGCACTGCATTATCTCACTTGCTCCACGTGGGAGAGCGCTGGGGAGCTCACACGTGCGGGAAAACCAACTTGGATCCTGGAAGCAACATCCTTGTGCTAACGAGGTGCTCCACCTAAACTAATTAGCCCTGCCTTTCAACAGCCTTAATTAGGTGGGGCACCATCCTGGGCTGTTGTGGCTGGATGGCTTCCGGTTGTGGAGCTGGCTCAGCCACAGCCTGGCCGAGGATTCTCACCAGGAGCCGGGTGTGCTGGAGAGGGGCTCTGCTTGTGCCAGCCCCCAGGGGCTCTCCCTGTCCCAAACTCCTCCAGCCTGAGCTCCCTCCATCCTCACCTCTGTGCAAAAACACCTCCTGCACCCCTGCAGGAGCCCCAAAACCTCCTCCTCCTCCTCCTCCTCTGAAAGCTCGAGATGACTTTCACAAGAGGCCCACGGCACGGAAGGAACTCCCCAGCCAGACCACACAGCAACGATCTGAGCTCAACCAGAGGAAAAAACAACCCCAAAGTCTGAGAGAGGCAGAGGATTAGCTGTGCTCTGTGTCACCCTTTCACAAGAGTTTGGCAAACCACGGGCAGAAAGGTCGTCCCTTAGATCTGCCCCCAAATCCAGGTGTTGCTTTCATCCCCAGACCTGTCTTGGAGCCATTAAATCAGGTTTTAACCTGGAGATAATAAAACTTCTGGTCGAAAGAGTCTGTCAAGAGTGAAAGTCCTTTGTGGTGAAATAAATGCTGGAGTAGGAAATGGAGGATGAACCTCAGGGATGAATCCTGGAAGTTCAAAGCACAGTCCTGGATCTACCTGAAAAGCTCCACTTGGCCACCAGCACTGGATGCAAAGACAAAGTTTATTAATAATCCTTAGCTCTTCATGAGGAAAATTATTCAGAAATGTTAAACAAGGGGCAGAGCAAGGCAGCTCACATCACCTGAGCCACGTGAAATAGGCCAGTGGTAAAGTGCTAGACCTGTTTAATCAGGTTCCTTGGCTCCCGGCAAGGTTAAAAGGTCACAATTTAACACTAAATTTGCTTCTATTTCCTCTCAGTTTAATTTCCTGAAGTTTCTCAATATGAAAATTGAGAATGTGGCTTTGGGAAGCATCCCAGCTATAATCCACAGGAATTCTTTAAGACACATAGCAGCCTTTGTGTCCCCAATGCCTTGCTCAAGACAGGACACAAAGTCACCCCTTACATTTTGAGTGAGCATTTCAATGATATTAATTACAAAATATAACAAAATGGTGGGGTTTTTTTTCATGGCTAAATGTAATTACTTGAAAGCATTATCTTTTAGGATGGCAGCTCAAAAACCTGCTTTAGTTTGGAATTTTAATCTGTTTTCCTCCAAAAGGTATTTCATGTACCCAAGGGGGAAATGCTGAGCTCGCCGATTCACCTCGGCTGAACTTTGTGCCCTCTGTTTGCCTCTCACTGAAATACCTGGATTGTCATCCCCCAGCTGAAATCCAGGGATATCTGCAGGCAGCAGAGTCACCCAAGAATGCAGAATGTTGCAAAAAATGGCCTGTTTGGACCGATGGGGCTGTGAAGTGAAGCCGTGAGTCAGCGCTATCGGCGGATCTGGGATTGCAGCTCAGGGGGCAGAACCAGCACACAGAGCTCAGACAATCTCAATTTCCTAATCCACAATCCTCCAGCTTTCAAAAATGCAGAATATTTTGCATGTGAGCTGGGTGGTGGCTCCTCAAAACACACAGGTTTTGTCCATCCCCACGCCATAACTCCGATTTCGGGGTGAGCCTCAAGCCCCAAACTCAGAATGCTCAGTGGCTGACAGCAGAGCTCAAACATCCCCGTGCTAACCCTGGGTATTCACCTCCCTCAGTGCACAGCTTGTGACTCACTGGCCTTTCTGTTTCCCCAAGTGCACGTAGAGCTTTTGGAATAATCTGCTGAAAATCACGGAGTGAGTCCCACGGGGAACGGGGTGGGGAGGAAGAGGGAGATGATGGCAGCAAAGCAGCATCATTTGTTTTGACAGCTTTTCATGTTCCATATTAAACCCTGCACGTGCTGATCTCCACCTGTGAGCTGAGGCCAGCACACCCTGGCTGTTTAAGAGGTGTGTTTGGGACATGGCACCAGATCTGCCCTGAAATGACCAGGGAAACAACATCAGAGTCATTCCCTAATTATGGTTATCCATAATCAGAATTTGAGATTATAGAACACCAATATGAATTTATTTGTAGGGTTTTTTTTCTAGAACTGGACCACTATAGCCAAATGTGAGGATTCTGAGTCCTGTATGACAACATTCCTGAAACCTGGGGTCAGTCCTGACCCAAATCAGGTTTTTTGTACCACAGAGATGCCTGGAAGGGACAGATGGGGACAAACATGGCCCAGTAATGACAGGCAGACTTGAAAGTGTAACCACTCCCCAAATGGCTGCAGCCAGCAGGGCTAAGAACAGCCTTTCACTCTCAAAAACCATTTGATTAAAGCCCTCAAAATACATTTATTTAAGCACCTCGATCTGAGTTCAAGGAAATCAAAATGTCAGCATTAAAAGCACCTCTTATTAACAATTCCAGTTCAAATATCAGATAGAACAGATGTGGAAATGGAAATGTTCCCCTCTGAAGGTCAGCTATGGCTCAGCCTGCTGGGGATTATTCCAGGGGTTACTTTTCCTGCTCTAAGTTTTATACTCTGGGGCATTTTCCACAACTTCTTCCATTTAGCAGCATAAGAGGCACCTGGTGTCAGCCTTGGCCAAGGCCTCTGTGCTGTCACTCACACTGTCATGAATTCTGAGCAGGAAATTCAGCACAATTCACACAATTTGGGCGGATTTCAGGCTGATTTCAGCACATGACTCCCCACTCGAGGCAACGTGCACCAGGAGCTGTTCTAGCAGCGTTCAGAGCCACATTTGGAAGTGTTATAAAAGAGGGAGCAGCTGCTGCTGGAAATTGTGGTGTGAGCAGCATCTCTGCTGGGGTTCCTCCTTCCTGACCTGGAGAAGGAGAAGAGCAGCTGTTTGGATTTTACCTGCATGGGATGGTGAAAACTTTTGTGCAACAGAGCTGAAACTCAGGAAGCTGCAACAGGAATTTTGGGAAATTTTGCCTGCAGAGTTGGAATTCAGATGGAGGCCCAGCAGTATTTGAGGAGGAGCTGGATGGGCATCCTGTCCCATAAAGTCTAAACCAGAAACACTCCAGTTCAACTGGAAACTTCTCCCTGGAGCTCTCTTCTTCAAGAGGATCTTGGGGAAGAAAAGGGAGGAAAAGATTTCACAGCTGTCAAACGCCAGCAAAGTCCATTTCCAACAAACCCTGCACTTGTGTGTGTTTATTCTTTTTATTCTTGGAATTTTCTTAGCAGGACTGGCCCCACGCTGTGCTCAGTGACAATCCCCACGGCACAGACGTTATCCCACATCCTCTTGGGCTGTCCCAGGCCAGCACAAATGCTCCCAGCATGGATCCAAACGTCCTGTTCTCGAGTCAGCAACAGCAGGGACACAATTTTGGGTCAATTCTTGTAAAATCTGTGCAGGGAATGAGGCAGGCAGGGAGGGAAGAGGCACGGGAAAACAGGCTGGCTTTTCCACTTCCCAGAATTCTGCCCTGCTTTTTCAGAGAACACAAAGATTGCTCTGACCAACTCCTGCTTTTGTCAGCCTAATATCTGGTATTTAAAGAAAAAGACATTGCTTGTAAAATGTGACATTTCAGAAGCATTTTGCTATGAAGTGCTAAGCCTGACAAAGCTCCCTAAACACACACTTGAGGCACGAAAGGTCTGACTGGAGTCGACCCACTTGGAATGGAAACTTTGGGGCGTCTGGAATCTGCTCCAAGGGACCTGGCAAGCTGCAGCCAAAAGCTTCTCTCCAAAAGCTTGGAGGCTTTGAGGTCCAGGGAAAAAGTCTGTTTCAGAAAGCTTTTGAAGAGTGTGAAGGTGTGGTGGGGGAGTTTAGCATGCACAGATGATTAATTTGCTCCTGGAAAAGGGAGATTTCTGACAGCAGGATATTTATACTGGAATATCTACATTAAAATGCACAGTTCCTTTAAAATTCAAGCTAACCATGGAGATCCTGAGCACTGAATAATGGATCTTGGATCCCAGCTAACCTTAGGTCCCAGTTCCTGGCTCGTGTTTGTCACTTCCACAGGCACAGTCCTGATGACAAAATCAAAAGATATTAATTGTCAAATCAACACCCTGCAGGATTTTGGAAAGGGTGTTTTTTTTTTTTAATTCTGAGTTCCTAAAATGATTCTGTGCTTGAATGCACAGCAAAGCCAATCAATGCTGCCTTTAGATGTGAGAATATATCCCACAGGGAGAGGTGTATTTAAATAGCTTCTAAAGGCTACTGCTTAAAACATTTAAATGTTGGTAATCATACATATTTACAGTGAACTGAATGAATTTTGAATGAACTGGCAGGTTTGATTAATAACCATAAATAATGAGCAGCTGTTTCCTTTCTGTCAGAAAAGGTATGGCAATTACAGCATCCTTAAGGCTGTCATTTACACAGGCACTTCTTGGAGCAGATATTACAATGAAATGTTTCATTAACTCTTAGTGTAACATTCCTCCCCACTTGCACAATGATGGTTACATTAATCAGCACACCTTGCTGGGCTGCAGAAATCATTTTTAGTTCATCAGGAGATGAAACTGGTGATAAAAGCAGAACATTTCTGGGTGATTGGAACATCGAAACGATCAATATGTCCATTGTTCAGTGCCACTGTTTGGCAACTGCTGAGCGTGAATCAGAATGGATGCAATTCCATATGGAATAGAGGGAAAAGTTCCAGAGCAGCCCTTTGCTTTCTCTTTTGATTCTACCTTGATTTTTAAAGCTCTGAAAGTTTTAATCTTTGTAATTGTTATTTTGTAATTGCAGAGTTAAGTTTGGTGAGCAGAATGTCCCTGCAGAGGACAGCAAAATCCAATTCTGTCCTTCAGGAGCAGCACTTTCCCCTCTCTATATTCCCCTCCAACCAACCTCTGCTCCTACCAAGACAAAGAAATATTTAAAAAATATCTTGGGAATTCCTGCCCAACTACAAACCAAACGATCTGGCTGCTGAGAATCAGAACACAACGTTAGAAACCCTTTTTAAAACATGAGAAGAAAGCAACTTCCAGTGGGAACCAGACCCTGCAGGAGGACAAAGGTCTGGCCTTTGGGGCTGGCTGTGGGCTTTGGGCAGTGCATTTCCCTGGGAATGTCCCTGGGAATGTCTCCTCCACATTCTGGATTTTGGGTGCAGCCTCTTCCCACATTGTGTCTCCAGGACACAAAGCTCTGCACTGAGCTCAGCCTGGGGGAGGAAGGAGAAACTTCTCCAGAGCTCTGGGGCTGAGCTGCTGCTGAGGAATTTGGGGATTCACTGCAATTCCCAGAGCCTGGAAATGCTGTGACATGGAAGCTGAAAGGACTCAACCAGCAGGACAATGTTCACCCCTAAGGCACGCACACCCTGCGACCTAAAAAAAACAACCCGGCCTGCCAGAGGTTTGGTTGGGGTGGGTTTGTTTGGTTTGGGTTGGGTTTTTTTTTTCCCCTCTGATCCAGGACACATCTCTCGTTGTCATCTGGAACTGATTCAGGGCCGCGCTGTGAAAATCTCCCCGCAGCAGCTCCGATGGCTGTGTGCAGCAAACAAAGGAGACACAGATTTTATCAGCGCTGGTATCAGCGATGGCACAGCCCGATTGTCTCCGCAGGGCCCTTGCGAAACGGCAGCGGGATGGGAACCGAGCCTGACCTGGCCCCGAGGAGCACAGCGCAGTCAGGGACTCCTAAATCTGAAGTAAGGAGCAGCCAAGGGGTGTGTATTTCTCTTTATTCTGCACTGGTCAGGTTGTGGGAACCAGATTTGTGGTACCAGATCTCAGTGTATTCCATATTAACCAGCACAAGTTTTCAAATCGGTGTATAAATGCCCCAAAAAGTCACGCTGTGTTTTGTACATTATTGAGGTTGAAACTGTGAATGTGTGACTGAAATCAGCTGAAAAAAAAATAATAATTCTGCACTGAATTTCAGTAGGATTTGTATCTAACATTTTTTTGATCAAAAAAGTAAAAATGGAAAAGGTAAAATCCAATAAGCCCCCAATCAATGGATAGGGGATTTTTAAAAGCATTGTAAATAAATATAACACATTCTACAAATGCATTTTAGAAGCATTTCAGAGGCCTTGATGATGATAATGCACATCACAAATACAACAAGGCTGTGCCACTCCCAAGGTCCCTTCACCACCACCACGGGGCTGCAGCTGCCTGGGTCACTCCCAAAGAAGTGATTTCTAAGGTTATTTAAGTGATAATTACTTAATGACAAGGCAATATTTATATTACTTATGCTTTTGACTTAATAATAATTACTTAAGACCTGCAATGCAGACTTTTTTACTTAATTACAAAAAACTACTTAAACTTATAAAAAAAAGAAAGTTAAAAAAAATAGATTTAGACAACACATAAAACTCTTTGTTTTATCTCACATGTATGACTATACACTAAAATCTTAAATCTGAGTTCTTCACCCTATAAAATCACACAATACTACTTACAACCCCTATACTATTACTTAATCTTAAAAACCTAATCTAAAGTCTCAAATCAAGTGTAATACTTAAAAGTTGACACTTTTTAACACAAAAAGCTTAAAATTTCCAACCTTTAACGTTCCAACAAAGAAGCCACCTATCAGATAAAGCCCCTCAATAACCCAGGCTGGATTGGTTTATCCTGTGTAGGTGAGTGTGGGCTCATGTGTGAAATGAGAGGGTTTTTTTCAGAAAAACGCAGGGGTTTGGCTCTGTGACCTCTCCAAAACTCATCCCTGCTGATGTTACAACAGCCCTGCTCCTCCTGGCGAGGCAGAGCTGCTCCCTCACCTGCCTGAGGGAGCCAAATGTGTGTCCTCAGCTGCCAGCAATGCCTCAGGATTTAGCTTTTGTATTTGTCAGATCCTGCTGAAAAATATACACTGCTTTCTTATACACTGCTTTTTTATACACTGCCTTAGTGCACAGCTCTAAAACTCCTGTCTGCTGCTGTTCTCCTATTTTATTCAGACAAAACAGTTCCTCTCTAGGCCTGAAACTCAAGGACACCTCACTGTTACAGGCCCAGAGAGATGTGAACAACAGTGAATTGGGGGGGCAAACTGAGACTAAATTATTTCATCACCTGAAGCTGTAACTGGAGGATTAACCCCTGATATGCAAATGGATCAAATTTATAACTGTAATAAAAACTCATGACCATCATCCATGTTGGGCGTAGCCCCTCGGAGGCTTTTGACCGCCCAGGGTGCATTTATTGAAGACCTTAAATAAATATTGAAGGCCAATAAATACCCACTTTTATTCCCTTAATTTTCCTAGCCTGTTTTAGGTAGCCACTCCAAGACATCAGCACCCTTGGGAGCAATTCCTGCCCGGGAAAAGGGACCCCGGGTCTCTCCCAGGGCAGATGGAGCCTCGGGAATGCAGCAGGACAGTGGGAATGCTCAGGGACTCCCGCACACCCGCGGCTGCAGGAGGCAGCTGGCCCCGGGGAGTGACAGGCTCCTGATGGCAGCAGCACGTGGAGCATCTTCATGTGACATCCACAGGTGGGGAGGAGGGGAAAACAGTTTTTATCCGTTGCTATGGAGCCGTGATTAGCTTGTGTGTCTTCAGAGCCTGCCGAGGAGAAATGAAGGCTATTTTCTTATATAGATGTCATGAAATCAATCCCGGCAGAATTTCGGGAGTCAAAGGCTAAGCAGGTTTGCCTGAATGCCTCCTGTCACTTGATACACAAATAAATCTAGCCAGGGGACCTGAAACAAGTGTCACTTGTCAGCCAGAGCCGGTCACAAAAGTGACTTTTTAGTCTCGTTCGGAGCTGTTTATGCACACAGCAACACAACAAACGTGTGTTCAATAAAACACAGCAATCACCTTCCCCGAAAACGAGCCTTAGAAAACGAAGCAAAAAAACCCCACCCTTATTGCAAAGGGTGACTTCAGAAGAAACTTTTCCCCTTATTCTCTCCAAATGCTAAAAGCAAACCTGATGTTCTTCTTTTAAAATGTGTCTGCCTCTAGCTCTTTGGCACAGGCTCGCCGCTGGGAGGGCCGGCAATCTATTTAATGACTGCATTGACGTCAATAGCATAACTGAAATACTTACTAAGATGCATGAGTCCAACTTTCGGGGGGTGTGTTCGAGGCAGGCGGGCGCAACACGCGGAGCGGATTCCCCGCAGGAATGAACTCCCCCCCGGAGAGCCGGGAAAGAGCCTCGGGATGGCCCCGCGCTGCCTCAGCCCCGCTCGGAAATTCGCTTTGAAAAGCTCTTTTTAAAATCTGACGAGAGGCGAGAATCGCTTCAGCTCTCAGCAAGCCTCGTTCAGCGCGTCATTAAGCTCATTATCTACCTGATTTCTTACACGGTTTTGGTTAGTTTCTGAACGATCTGCATCATGTCTGCGCTGCATCCCTTAAAAATAATATCTGTAGGTGCTAACAAGGCTCCGTTTGTGCGGTGACTCTGTGGCTCAGCTGCTCAGGAACTCGTGGTTCCTCTGCACTCCTGTAAAAGCCCAAAGCACCCACAACCATTTGACTTTTACAGTCGCTCTCCAAATCAAAAGGTCAAATCTTCAGGCGAACTCCCAGCAAAGAAACAGAATTTCAAAATGAATCCTCTCCCTCCTCTGTGTGTGCCCAGAGCCCTTCTGCACGTGCCAGGCAGAGGAGGATGGGGCAGGAGCAGCAGCTCCCTGCTAATTACCGGGGATTCGGAGATATTTGTAACCCAGAGCTCACTTGGGTGCACAAGGCTCCTTAACTCCTACAAAAACTTGGGGCTCTCAGCAGCACGGGCATTATCCAGTCTTTGTTTATGCTTTACACAAAGGTTCGTGCACGAGGCTGTGTACGTCCTACACCCACAGGAAAAATGAAAGAGTACGAGTTTGGAGGTCGTGTAAAGGCATGTGAGAAGTGCAGACAAAACGTGCCGAGGTACAGGAAAGCAGAGCTGAGGCACAAGCAAGAAAAACACCGACCCTTCCCTCCCATCCCCAGAGAGGAATTCGAACAAAGCTTTAATCCCCTGAGCCCTGAAATGCTGTGGGTGACATCTCCCAAAGGGCTGCACCACCCCCCGAGCCTGGGGCTGCGGCAGATCAGCAATATTGTGTCACCAATTGTGATGAGAACTGTCACTAGTGAGTGCTGAGAGTATCCAAGGGGATCTGGAGAAGAATCCCAGCAAACCCCACAGAGTCTGGGAAAAACTCAGTGTTGTTTGATCCATAACTCTGTGCTTTGCTCCTGTCACCACTGGTGACATTGAATGTGGCAGAGGATCAAACAGGAATGGGAAAACACTGTCCACACCAGGATTGATGGTGTGGGAACAAAACAGGTTGGGAAAAGTTTGTACCAATTTGTGGTTTTGACTGATGGTGGCAGCCAGTGAAAGGTGATTTAATTCAGAGGGGAATAAGGGTCACTGAGGGGAAAAAATATGGAAGAAGGAACAAAACCAAGCAGGAAAAGCCAGCCTTGTTGCTGGTTAAAGGTGTTATTGGTTGAATCATTGGGTGGGAGCTGCAGACCTTTCACTGGGGCCAGGGGAGGGGAGAGCTGGATGGAGAAGGGAAGGTGCTGATGGATTCCTGAGCCCAAGGTGGCACAAAGGTCACCGAAAGTAACTGTGGCAGAGGCCACATTCAGCAGGAACAAAGGGGGACAGGAGAAAGAACCCTCAGGAGAAAGAACCCTCGGGGACATTGTGTGACAATGTGTCTGTCATTGTTTCTGTAACCCAGAGCTGGCTGAGCAGCACCGTCCTGCCCCGGCCCCGCACAGCTGCTGGGGATGTCACACACCACGCAGGAACCCCACAGCATTCCCACCATCCTGCTCAGCTAATTAAGGACTTTTTTTGGCCATGGCTTTGTATTTCCATGTTATGGTTTCTGGGTTAATTCATAAAAGCGATTTTGTGCGTTCCTGCGAGCTGCAGTTATAACAAAATAACAGGAAAAATCTGCCAGATTTACTTCAGCTGATACCAAGGACAAAACACAGGATGTTCAATCCAGTCCCCTTCCTTCTCTGGCTGTGCTTGCAAGGTTAAGAAAGCTCTGAAACTCACGGTGACACCAGCAGTGCCTTTCAAAGCCCTTTGTCCCAGGAAAAACCCGGCCAAAAGTTTTCCTACTTATAAGAAAATGAAAGCAAAAAAGAGTTTCCTCATTTCACCACAGCTCATTTATTCCACCACGGGCCTGGGTCCTCGGTGATGCAACACCAGCAGCAGATTTGGCTGTTGTTGCTTGGAAAATCCTGGAATATTCCAGCTGGAGTAAACAGCTGGCAGTGTATTCCTTGCAGTGCAAACGCTGGATGCAATTTGCCTCCCTCCAGGGTAATTTTATTAATGCAGCCTCGTTTGCTTTAAACCCTGAGTTCTGGATTTCTCAGAACAGGATATAAATCACCCCACTAATGACAAATCAAAGGAGACATCCACAAGATGCTCACAGTGATGTCAGCGAGCTGTGGTAAAGCCATGAATCAATGGGTGATTTTGGAGGGTTAAAATCAAACTCCAAGCTTCAAGAAACCTCGTGACTCTAAACCCAGTTCATTCCAAATACTGTCTTTTATCTACAGAGATGTGAAGCAGCCTGGTCCCAATCAAAACACCACTGCTTCCTTCTGCAAAACCTTCAGGAAAAACACTCTGCATCCTCTCCACCACTGGCACAGAACTGGAAGGGCTCTGATAGGAAAATTTCTCCTTCTGTTCATAATTTCCAAGCAGAAGCCATCAAAGGGGGGGAAAAAAGGTGCAAACACTGAAAAAATTTCCTTAAAAGTCTCTGTTTTTGCTGAATTAAATGGAAACTTCCTTAGAAAGTCAAGGGTTGTGATTGTTTGCAGCATGTGACAGTGGCTGTGAAGAGGCAGAGGAAGGAAATGACCTGAGTTTAACCAAGAACCCCAGGATTTTCTACCAATAATGCCAATATTGGCTGGTTTTATCTAGGAAATCACACCATTTCCTATTAATCTCAAAAATGCATCTCCTTCTTACCTACAGAGAGTCACAATTTACTGAAGCTGTAATGATCCAACTCACTTTTTACAATTTATTTGAAGATTTCACCTAAAAGCAGTTAAGATTCATTTTTAAAAACCCGTTTACTTGAGGGGCCACAAATCCAACCTTTACAAGGTAACACAAAACTTGCCCTACAGTTCTGTGTGTCAAACACTTCATTCCTAAAGGAATTTTCATGTATTCCCAGCATTAGAAGCTTGGATCAGCTAAAAAGCACCAAGTGTCCTACAGGTCTCATTGGAAATAATGTAGAAAAATATCCCCAGAGTGTTAAAAAGTTTTAACAACAGCAGTTTTTTCCATGGAAAGTGTTAAGAAAATGAACCTAAAAAATTCCTGGAAGGGCATTCTCTCCTCATTATTAGATTGTCTAACTCACATAAACAGGTCTATGGAAAGCCTAGGAAATTTTCCATGGTGTTTTTTTTGGGGTTTTTTTTGGTTTTTTTTTTTTTCACACAGGCATAAATTCAAACCTCGTTAGACCCAGCTTTAAATCAGGTGATGAGTAGCATTCCTGCTGGCTGTGACAGAAAGAGAAGGAGTTTAAGATTGTGCTGTCCAGTTTTATTTTTGCACCAGAGGTTTCCATCTCCCATTAACAAGTTTGGAGGAACCTAATCTGGAAGTGTGCAGGACTCTGTGTGTCCCCTGAGAATAAATAACACACAGCAGGAGAGGAAATGATAGTTATCCAGGCTTCACACGCTGTGAAAATTAAGCTTTATTAAGTCCCTCCAAGCATGTAATTATTGGAAAGGCTGAGATTAAACCTTACAAATGGGCACTGCTCCAAATCTTATCTCCTTCTCTCTGGAGTAACCTTTGAATTAGTGCAAGTAGGGCCAGCTCTGATCCTGAGAGGCCTCTACAGACCCTCGCTTGGCTAAACCCAGGTGTCAAAGCAAATAAACCTGTCCTAAGTAATCAGGTTCTGCTGCTCAGCCTGCCCTGCTCAGCAGCCCTCACGGTGCTGCCCACCCCACCTTGCCCTGGCACCCCCTTCCCAGCAGGAAGCCAAGGAAGTCTCACCCAGGAAAGGTCTGAGTACACAGATCACATGGAAACAAACTGAAATCAACAGAATAAAAATAAAAGAAAAAGAAAAGAGCCAGCTGTGTCTGAGCCTGCTCAAGGCTGGTAGGCTGGGGCTTGTCCAGGCCTGTGCTTACAGGGACTCACAAGAACAGCAGCCACTGTGGCCATGACTATCAAACCAAAATCATGTTCATCTCCTGTGCTAACACACCAGCAGAAACCCCAAACCAAACGATTAAAATAACAATATTTGGAGCCTGATAGTCCTCCCCGATGGGTTTTGCAGGAGGAAGGCAGAGCTGCAGCGGGGAGGGGGCAGAGAAGCAGCTGTGAGCAGAGCTGGGCAATAAATGTTGTGTGTGCAGCCCATCCCCAAACCCCACACGTACCTTGCGGGTTCACTCTGGAGACAGGTGGCTGACTCGTGGCTGGAGATCTCCTAAGAGGGATAAAGAATTCTCTGTCAGAAGGTGGGATTTGTGGAATTTTACCTTTCCAAACTCTGCCAATTAAAAATCTTTGTCCGTTCTCCCAAAAAACCCTGAAAACTTCACAAAGATTTGTTGAGCAGTATTTGTTAGGAAAAGCCAGAGATGGCTGCTCCCTGCCTGCATTACCACAAGCTGGAAATGAGGAGAAATGTGCCACCATCCCATTGGTGCTGCCTTTGCAACTTTGTGCTCAAAATAAGCCTGAAGGCAGGCAGGGCCAGGCTCTGGTGGCTCCCCCACGGCCAAGGCCTTTTCCCATAAAGCTTTTCCCCTACAGAGTCTGGAATGGACTCTGAAGTGATGTCAAACTGCTGCAAGGCAATGCCACAGGTAAGGTTAGAAATGTGCCTTTAAACCCTGCAGGTAACACTGGAATGGCTCCTGAAGCCAGGAAGAGGATGCTGCAGTCACTATTGTTTAGCTCTGAAACAGCTGAAAGACACTTTTTGGACTCTGAGCAACAATTTCAGTAGCAATTGAAATTGAAAATGGAATTTCAATCCAATTCCTGGATTTTGGAGGGGCCAAAAGCTGTTTGAAAAAAATCAGTTCAAGTCAAGCCAGCAGGGTCTGACTGGAAAAAGGTGCAGATTCTCTCCCAATGTCAACACAGCTCCCTGTGAGACTTGCCAAACAAAACTGTTCATTTTTCAAGCTGAAACCATCATCAGAGACTTGTTTTTTAAAAGGAGTTAAAAAGAGTTGACACCAAAATCAAGACACTTCAGTTTGGGTTGACTGCAGTACTTCAGGCTGACCAAAAATGAAACTTTGGGCTTCTGCATCCCTAAGAAGTTTCGGATCCATTTTAACTGAAGCCAGATTTCCCCACACTCTCCCTTGGCCAACCTCCTTCCCAACCCCAAATTTCGGAGTCAGCCACTGAACTGCACCATCCATTATTCGCCAGCTCTCCTTTGAAGCTCGAATCAAAGCAGGCAGAGCGGCTCAATTGTGCTGCAATTGTAGCTCCGGGGGGTTCTTCTCCGGGAAGGCCTCGCTGCCCAGGTGAGGTCGGGAGCGCAGTTCCAGCCCTCCGACCCGCCGGGCTCCACAGCCCGCTGCCGGCAGGAGCCTCCCTGCCATCCAAAGGCTGTTCTGGCAGGATGTGCACGACTCAGGCTCTCTGAAGGGTTCAGCACAGGGCACACACACGTTGGGTGCTCAATTCCCTGCAAATGTGCCCCGACCTGCCTCTGCTGAGCCTTTGAAAAGCCAAATCTCGAAATCTCTAAAAAACAGAAACTCCCCGACAGGGACACCGCGCCACGGCTGCAGCACTGCCAGAACCGAGGGATCCAAGCTCCAGGGATCTCTGCAAAGCCTGAGCTGCACAGACATGCCTTTGGTGGGGCGGGGAGGGATGAGCCGCTCTTCCTCCATACGGTATTCCCCGCTCCAGAGCCGGCACCGCTCCCGCCATCCTCAAATCCGCGTGCCCATCCTGTTTTCCGGGCGGGATTGCAGCGGTGAGTTTTGACAGCACGGTCCTTTCTCAGCCACCACCGCAGCGCTCCGGTGGCTCCCGCTGCCCGCTCCTCCCCTCCTGCCGCAGGGTATTATACACGGAGCAGGCTCCGGATGCTTCCCGACCGCGTCCTGGGCTGCAATTGCCAAACTCCGGCACTCCAAAACCATTAATCATCCCCTCCTCTTTTCCAATCAGGAAACCGCCTCAAGAACCCTGACGTTAAAGTCCAAAAAATATGACTGCCAGTTGTGGTTTTTTTTTCCCTCCAGGTCTTAGCATTCATATTTTCCAGCAAATATGTGGGACAGCATCCTCTTTTTCCTCGCTAGGGCCAGGAGGGGTGGAGGAGGAGGAGGAAAAAAGAGAGGAGAAGAGGGGTTAAAGAAAAGCTGAGATCCTCATGATCCCCAGAGCTGAAGATTAAATAAAATATCACATATCATGAGACATATGATAAAATCATGAGCTGGCAGCATGGCTGTAACCCAGCAGAGCTCTTTGGAAAGTGTGCAGGAAGCTCCACGGCACCTGGAAGCACATTCTGCCATGGGCTGGGATGTTTGGCACGGGGTGGTTTAAAAATTTAATGACTTTTACTTTGGCCAGGCCAACGACTTTATACC
The DNA here is from genome assembly GCA_037834095.1 of Argya squamiceps. Lineage (NCBI taxonomy): Eukaryota > Metazoa > Chordata > Aves > Passeriformes > Leiothrichidae > Argya > Argya squamiceps. The sequence continues at coordinate 1,418,640 of JBBMKD010000005.1, forward strand.
TCAATCAAATCTGGGAATGTTTTCCAAAGGACACTGTAAGATGCCTGTGTGTCCTACAGGTTACACCCTCACTTCCTTCCGGCCCTGTCCAATTTCAGATCCCTCATTAGGAACTGCCAAAATGCCTGAGCTTTCCAAAAAAGCAAAGCTTAAAAAACCCCAGGAATATTTAAGCCATCTGGTTTTTTATTAACCTCCATCTTGGAATGCAGCGGCTCCTTCCCATCAAAATTTGCCAGCAGGAATCAACACGAGGAAAAACCTCACACCCGGATAAAATGCTGGGCTTTATGTAAAATAAAGATTGTGAGCTCGTGGTGGGCACCAGGTGATGCCACTCATGCCAGGAGTGGAGTGAGCCCCTGGTGTCCCACTGGGGACATCCCTGCACCTCATCCTTCCCTTCTGGAGCCAGCGGGAGCGGGCAGTGCCAGTGCCAGGGTGGGATCAGTGGGATGGGTGGGTGCACACCAGACCTCGCCAGGAATGAATGATGTTGGTTGGAGGCTGAACAGCTCTCCTGGGGCCAAGCAGGCCAGAGGATGAGGATGACTGGCTCAGTATAAATAGCCAGGGGGAAACGGTGGTTCCGGACAAAGGCGTAAAAAGGAGTTTGTTTGGTTTCTCCTGTTCAGCAGGTAGAAAAAACAACATCCTCCTCCCTGAGTGCATCACCTTCCTCATTCAGAGCAATCAGTGTCAAAGGAAGTGATGTGGATTCAGTTCCCTGAGCAGCCCTCTCACAGCTGAGCTCCAGGATGCTGCTGCCGGGAAATCCTTGCTGTTCCCAGAGCCCCAAGTTGGGGGTGCCATCTGCCCTTTGGCCGTGAACAGCTCACGTGAAATTGCCTCAGTTGGGTGGAACCTGTGCTGATAACACCAACTTTGGGGGTTTGATCCCTCTATGGGTCAATTAAGAGTTGGACTTGATTCTGCTGGATCCCTTCCAGCTTGGATAATCCTGGGATTGTTATTGATCTGTGAAGGAGTGGTGGAAATGCAGGGCAGGACCATGGCTTGACTGAACAAAGATGATGCCTCTGCTCTGAGCTGGGCACATATCGAATGTCTGGGACAGCCTAGGTGGCAACATGATGAAGATCATGGAATTGTTTAGGTTGACAGAGACCTCTGGGATCACCAAGTCCAACCCAGCACTGCCAATGCCACCACTGCCCCATGTCCCCAAGTGCCAAATCCTGCCAGGGATGGGGACTCAGCACTGTCCTGGGCAGCTGTGCCAGGGCTGGACAGCCCTTTCCAGGAAGAAACTCTTCCTGATATTCAAATAAACCACCTCTGGCCCAGCCTGAGGCCATTCCCTCTCCTCCTGCCCCTGTGCCCTGGGAGCAGATCCCAAATCCTCCCCCTGGCTGTCCCCTCCTGTCAGGGAGTTGTGCAGAGCCACAAGGTCCCCCCTGAGCCTCCTTTTCTCCAGGCTGAGCCCCTTCCCCAGCTCCCTCAGCTCCTCTTGGGGCTCCAGACCCTTCCCTTCCCTTCCCCAGATCTGTTTTCTTCTCACTCTCCAACCCCTCAATGCTTTTTTTTTTTTTGTGGTGTGGGGACCCAAACTTCCCCCATGTTTCATGGTGGACATCAGACAGGATGAAACACATCACAACACATCAGGAGGGCCTGAGGGAATGAGGGGATGAAAGGACGAGGGAATGAGAGAATGAGGGGATGAAGGCATGAAGGGATGAGGGAATGAGGGGGCGTGGGGATGAGGGGATGAAAGGACAAGGGGATGAGGAGTGAGGGGATGAGGGAATGAAGGGATGAGGGGATGAGAGGATGAGGGGACGAGAGGATGAGGGGACGAGAGGATGAGGGATGAAGGAATGAGGGATGAGGGGATGAAGGGATGAGGGGACTAGAGGATGAGGGAATGAGGGGAATGAAGTGATGACGGAATGAGAGACTGAGGGGATGAGGGAATGAGGGGATGGGGAATGAGGGGCAGAGAGGATGAGGGAATGAGGGATGCGGAGATGAGGTCATGAGGG
>JBBMKD010000005.1:1428475-1440223 GCA_037834095.1 Argya squamiceps
GGGTGGGGAGGGGCTGGGATAGAATTCCCAGATTTGCTGTGGCTGCCCCTGGATCCCTGGCAGTGCCCAAGGCCAGGCTGGACAGGGCTTGGAGCAGCCTGGGGCAGTGGAAATGTCCCTGCCCATGGCAGGGGTGCAGTGGGATGGTTTCTGAGGTCCCATGGAAGCCAAACTGCTCTGTGGTCCCACCCTCCCACAATCTGCAGAGCTCCGTGTCCCCACACCACGGCAGCAGCCCCTCCCAGCACTGTCACAGCTGCCTGGCACAGGAACCCGCAGCACTGACTGAAGTGTTTGTAACAGAAGCTGTCAGCTGCTGCTAAACACATCATTAAGCCTCTGCACGTATCCAAAAGCAAAAATATGTGTTTACTTGACTTTGTCTTCTCTGAATAAAGAAGTTCAAGGCCAGGTCGGACAGGGCTTGGAGCAAACTGGGCTGCTGGGAGGTGTCCCTGCCCCTGGCTGAGGGTGGCGCTGGGTGATCATTAAGGTCCCTTTCAATCCAAACCATTCTGTGGTTTTAATTCACTCCCTGTTTCTGTTCTCCTGCTCCATGGGTACAACTGAGGCAGAATAACCAGAGCCCCTGCCCTGCTCACACCCAGAGCCCAGAACAGACCCGAGAGCTGCTGCTGCTCCCTCTGCAACCCAAACCCACCTTCAGCAGAGCCCCAAGATAAAAATGAGTCTCCAGAACCCTCCCAGCCCTCAGACCTCATCCGGCAGCACCCTGGGGAGGCCCCTGGTTTGCACAGCAAATGGCAGGGATTGGATCCAGCACTGTGCCAGGTTGGAGCACACCAGGAGATGGTTGGAAAAGTACAGCAGGAGGTAAAAATGAGTTTGGATTCTCTCTTAGCATGAAGGGTTCCAAAACCCTTAATCCTTTTCATGTTTACTACAGATAAGCAGCTCGACATTATCCTGTAACGAGTGAACATCATGGGGTTGTTTAAGTCCCCCAGAGAAGGAATCCTGAGTGCTAAAATCCACTTGTTATTTTTCCAAATGTACATCCTGGGCCATTTTACCCTCTTCCAATGGTTCTCTGCCATTAATCTTTGGAACATGCAAGGCACAGTCAAACACAGCAGACACCCCACCTCTATTTTTACTTCCAGAGCTTGGAAAGACATATGGATGTGAGCGTGATCATTCCCAACATGAGCAGCAATGCCATTTCCTAAGGGCCTTTTCCTCCTGAAAATATTCCAGCCAACAACTGATGGAGCAGTTGCTTCCCTTCCTACCCAGCTAAGAACAAGGCATGACTGGCACAGGCTGCCCAGAGAAGCTGTGGCTGCCCCTGGATCCCTGCAAATGTCCAAGGCTGCTTGGAGCAGCCTGGGATAGTGGAAGGTGTCCCTGCCCGTGCCCAAATGATCCTGAAAGTTCTTCCCAATCCAGAATATCCCAGAATTCTGACAGCTCTGCTCACCCTCCAGGTGTTTCTGCACCACCCACCCACAGTTCACCAGGACCAAACCTCCGGCACGAGCTGAGCTTTTTCCACATGGAAGAGCCCAGCTGAGTGTCCCCAGGGGGAAAAGTGCCACTTTTCCCTGCTGGGAAGTGCTGGAATGGCTGGCAGCCAGGGGGGCGGGTGGCACAGGGCCAGCACGGTGCTCCAGACACGGGGTGTTGGCACTGCTCTGTCACACGCCGCTGTCCCCCAGCACAGCCGTTTCCATTGGAGCCACAGGGCAGTGTTATCCCAGCCTGGCCTGGCTGCTCTGTCTGTTCAGTGTCACTGCAGCTTTTCCAGCTTCCCCGGCTCCAGCCAAGCCCTGCAGCGTTTCTCAGACTGTCTCTCCCAATCCACAACACACGGATGTTCCCTCCCGTGGAGGAGGCTGCCTGCGGTGGCTCGTGTGACAGCGACACTGGTGTCTCCTGGTGGCGCTCCAGGACACCTTCCAGCCCTTCTGCCTCCGGACAAGCCTCCATCCCTGCCCACAACCAGCCAGGGGGGGATAATTCCATGCAGCAAAGTGGGAACACGGAGTCCAGCCCTGCCTTTTCCCCACTGGGATATTACCGGCAACAGAAGGGGAATTCAGTTCTATATTCCATCTTTTATTGATTCAAGTATCTCCTTCCCCTCTTAAGTGCAACCTGCACTTAACTCCCTTCCCAAGCCTTCAGCAGGGGTCCCAAGGGTCCCATCCATAAATGGCCTGTGCTTCCAGCACACAGGAAAGCATTCCCGGATCCTCCCGGAGCATCAGGAGGCTGCTGGCCAGAGCCAGGCTTTATTCCATCCTGCCCTTAAACACAGATCCTGGCACGACTCCAGAGGCACTTTTGCCTTTTCAAGCAGGGGGGGAAGAAGCTCTGAGCTGCCTCATTCTGCCCAGCCCCACTTCACAGAGCTCCTCTCATCTGCTGTCAGCCACACTGGAGACAGGAACAAAGTGACAACTCACAGACACCACTGAGTTTCCATTTCACCTGGGCTGAGCAGGCAGCCTTTGAGGTGGAAGATTTACACATTTCCTGCACTAATGTTTGAAATTCCCCCCAGCCCTTCCACGGTATCCAAAAGTCCAGCAATGGGTGTGTGGAAAGCTGCTGTGCTCAGAAATGCATCCAGCCTTTCCACTTGATTCATGGAATAATTATTTGACCTGGTTTTTGGATTTATCTCCATAATTGGGAGCCGTGGAGCCTGTCAGTAAAAAGACAGGGCAATGTCCTAAGATGGTATTCAGATCATTAAATCCTTTGGAGGCTCGGCCTTTAACAAGAATTAATCCAGCAATATTTTCCTTGCCTCACATCTCTCAAATGCCTGCACTCTCCATCTTTCCTACCCACAGGAAAGGACACAGTGATAGCAAATATCAGAGCTCATGGATGTGACTCCAAAGGCAATTTTTTTAGAGCTCTCATTGATCATTTTGGGGCCAGCAAAAGTTACCTCATCCAAATCATGAGCATGTGCCACGTGCTGCTGTCTGAGGGGTAGATAGGAAAGATGGAAAATCCTGGCCCTTGGGCACAAAGTGTTTGCTCTGTCTGAGGGGCTTGGCACGTGGATCACAGGGATGGTTGGGAATGGCACCTGCTGTCCCCCCACAGAGGGGAGTCACAAGTGCCAAGGCCACCAAAGGAAACGGGAGCCTTGTGCTAAAGGACAACACTGGTGTAAAAACGAGGGGGTAAAATGGACAGGAATGAACTGAGGCTGGAAATCAGAGGGAAATCTGTGCCTCGAGAGCAGCCAGAGCACTGAACAGCTTTCCCGTGGGAGTGATGGGGGTAAACACCAACTTGATGTTATTCCTGGTGGGATTAATAGTGCAACCCATGAAACATTGCTCCAGGGAGACCCGAAAGGCCCTTCCAGGACCTAAAGAAGCTCCAGGAGGGCTGGAGAGGGACTGGGGACAAGGAATGACAGGATGAGGGGAATGACTTCCCACTGACAAAGGTTAGATGGGAAATTGCAAAGAATTGTTCCCTGGGAGGGTGGGGAGGGGCTGGGATAGAATTCCCAGATTTGCTGTGGCTGCCCCTGGATCCCTGGCAGTGCCCAAGGCCAGGCTGGACAGGGCTTGGAGCAGTCTGGGGCAGTGGGAGGTGTCCCTGCCCATGAGAGCTTTAAGATCCCTTTCAATGCAAACCATTCCATGATTCCACAATTGTGTGAAATGCCCAGCCCAGCTCGCTGCAGGCAGAGCCAGGGAACACAAAGCCTGCCAGCCCAGACGGTATTTCCATAAATTTGCATTTTTCCTACGGCCAGTGAGGCGGCAGGGACAGCTCTGCCTGCCCACGCTGCCTCCCCTCCTCCTCGGGCAGCTGCAAAACAAAACGGGGGGAAAGAGGGACAAGTTAAACCCCAGATTTTCATTTTCTGACCTTAAATCACACGGCCTGCAATGAGCCTTAATCACTCAGGACAGCAAACTGGATTTAGCAGAAGGAAAAGCTTCTCCAACGTGAAGTCAGAGGTGGTGAGCAGCAACAACAAAACCTTTTAAAGGAATGATTGTGAGGCCAGAAATCCAGGCAGGGCAGAAATCCTGCAGCACATTTCATGTGGTTTGTGCCAAGTGGTGGGGTCAGGCAGCAAAGCAAACCCTCTTGGGATGATTTCCCTGATGTGAAAACAGATAGAGTGCTGCTGGCACCCCAAATATCATTTAATAACACTGTTAATGTTCCCTACACCTGCAAATCTTCTCCAGACCTGCTCCAGGGCTCATTTTGATCTTCCTTAATTAATGATCCTTTAGAAGCTCTGTTTCATGTTCAAAAATCACTTGCTGGAATCACTGTTTTGGAGTCACTTCCTCCAAACCATAAAGCTTTTCAAAAGAAAGATGAGATGTGGGGGCACTGAGCAAAATCAGCCCAAAACTAAAATCTGAACCAAGTCATCAAGTCCAGGAGCATCAAACAACCCAACAAAGCAGCCACAGCCACTTGGAAATCTGGAATAAATACGAGCAGAGCACTTGCTACTATTAATTACTGCTTAATTACACAGAAGGTGAAGTTTGCAGTGTGAGTAAGCACAAATGTGTGGGCCTGGCACAAAATCATTGTATCTGATTGCAGTTAGAGCTTCGTTCCTGAGCTAACAGGAATTGAGCCATCCTGGGTGTTTTAGGGTATTGATAAAGGGTATTGATGAAGGCTTTGACCTGAGCTAATGAAGAATGAGTGGGCAGAGGGAATCGATGGCCAAAGTGGAGCCATTTAAAAGTATTGACTCACTGTGTGCAAACATTTGGTGTGCTGAGACCTGGGGGGAGGGGGCACCGAGGGAGGAGGAAATGTTTGAGTTCAGTGATGGAACACAGGAGAGAAAATACCTGGAATTAGTCAGGATTTAGTGAAAACACCTGAAATTAGTGAGAAAAACACCTGAAACTGGTGAGGAACTGCTGGGAATATCTGAAATTAGTCAGGATTTAGTGAAAACATCTGAAATTAATGAAAACAACCACCTGAAACTGGTGAGGATCTGCTGGAAACACCTGGAATTAGCTAGGATTTAGTGAAAACAACTGAAATTAGTTAGGATTTAGTGAAAACACCTGGATTTAGTTAGGATTTAGTGAAAACACCTGAATTTAGTGAGGATTTTGTGAAAACAACTGAAATTAGTGAGAAAAACACCTGAAAATGGTGAGGAACTGCTGGAAATATCTGAAATTAGTGAGGATTTAGTGAAAACACCTGAAATTAGTGAGGATTTAGTGAAAACACCTGAAGTTAGTGAGAAAAACACCTGAAACTGGTGCAGATCTACTGGAAACACCTGAATTTAGTGAGGATTTAGTGAAAACACCTGAATTTAGTGAGGATTTTGTGAAAACAACTGAAATTAGTGAGAAAAACACCTGAAACTGGTGAGGACCTGCTGGAAATATCTGAATTTAGTGAGGATTTAGTGAAAACACCTGGATTTGGTGAGCATTTAGTGAAAACACCTGAAGCTGGTGAGGAGCTGCTGGAATCTCTGGTGCCAGGCCCTCAGTGCCACAGGACAAGGAGCAAAGACCACAAACTGAACCACAAATTCCACCTGAGTGTGGGGAGGAACTTTTTCACACTGAGGGTGGCAGAGCACTGGGGCAGCTGCCCAGGGAGGTCTGGAGACATTCCAAAGCCACCTGGATGTGTCCCTGTGTCACAGCTCTGGGTGACCCTGCCTCCAGCAGGAACTTTTTGTCCTTCTGGGGCCAGCGCTGGGCTCTCAGGTCAGGAAATGTTTGTGGCAGTGTGTGGATGTTCCTGGGGCTGGCTCCCAGCCCTGACAGCCTCTGGGAACCATCAGCCCCACCCAGAGCCAGGGTGAGAGACAAACAGTGGGATTCTCCTGATATCCCTCAGCCAGAAGCCAAGGTGACACTCTCTGGTGACACCCAGCAGGACAGCTGACCCAGGGGACAGCAAATGCCACCCAGATAGCCAGGGCCTGCTGCAGATCATGTGAGGAACAAACAAGATAAGGAAAGGGCAACAAAAGCCTCGTGTCAAACCTCCTGTGCTGAGCACTCAGCCCAGAGCTGTTGGGGTTTGCCTCCTGCCAAGGTGCTGCTGTGTTTGGGCAGGGGAGGCTGTGCAGGGACAGGAGTGAGGGGAGCAGGGCTCACCTGCTCAGGTGAGGGATTTATTGCTGCTCACAACACACTTTTTACTGGCTTTTTACTGTGGAAATCTGGAATCTGGAATGGCTTTTTACTGTGCTCTTGCAAAGAATGTTCTCTGGGACTGACTCTAGAATCATCAGTGCTTCTCTGTGTGCTGTTAACTCACCACACACAACCCAAATTCTGGGTAAGTTTGTCCCTGCAGTGAGCAAAGGCTGTTAACTGACCACTCACAACCCAAATTCTGAGTAAATTTGTACCTACAGTGAGCAAAGGCTGTTAACTCACCACACACAACCCAAATTCTGGCTAAGTTTGTACCTGCAGTGAGCAAAGGCTGTTAACCCATCCTTAACAAACCCAAATTCTGGCTAAGTTTGTACCTGCAGTGAGCAAAGGCTGTTAACTGGCCACTTCCAACCCAAATTCTGGCTAAGTTTGTACCTGCAGTGAGCAAAGGCTGTTAACTGACCACTCACAACCCAAATTCTGGGTAAATTTGTCCCTGCAGTGAGCAAAGGCTGTTGACTCACCACTCACAACCCCAAATTCTGGTTACATTTGTAGCTACAGTGAGCAAAGGCTGTTAACTGACCATTAACAAACCCCAATTCTGGGTAAGTTTGTCCCTGCAGTGAGCAAAGGCACAATGAACCCCAAGCCTTTTCCATGAGCCCCTGGGACAGCCTGGGAACACAACCACGGCCACACTGGTGGCTCTGGTCCCCCCGTGACTGCCCTGAGGTGGCAGAGAGGCAGCACCTCTTTGCTCCTCTGGGGCTGATGGAGCAAAACTCCCTCCAGGAGCAAGACCTGAAAGCTGGCTGCCTCCAAAACACCCAGAGCTGCCTCACTCCTAGAGCACAGCAGTGTGTGGAGGGGAAAACACAGCCCAGCCCGTGACTGAGTGGAATGGCTGAGTTAATAAAGGCTGGTACTACATCCCAGCAGAGCTCCTGCAGTGCTCCCTCCTCACAGCAGCTCCACAATCAGCTCAATGGATCCCTGCTACTTGAACCTCTTCCCTGCTCAATGGGGCCATTGAAGCCCAGAATAGCTGGGCTGCATCCTCACAAGAGGATGAGATTCTTGCTGCAGTCTAAGAAAGAAAAATCACTTAGCACAAATCAGCTCTTTTAAAACCACTGATTAAATAGATATTCACCAGGCAGAGCACAATGGTTTGGATGGAGCCATTACACAGCTCCTCATTCATGCCCAGGAGAGCTTTTCCTTTGCTGCTCTAACAACAGGAGAGAAAATGAAGCCACGGAAAAGATATTAAATTGCATAAAAATAGGTGACTGGCAAATTTACAAACTTGGAGAAGCAGAGAGAGAGAGACAGGATTTGGGCTGGCACTTCTGGCTGCCACTGTCCTCAGCTGGGAGCCTGGAACCCTGCAGAAGCAGCCTGAGAAATTCCACCTCTTCTGAAGGGAGGATGGAATTCCAGAGTTTATTTAAGGGGCTGGTCAATGCTCAGAAACTCCATCTCTCACTCTGTAAAGATCCACGCAGCTGCTGCAGGGCTGGAGCCCCTCTGGAGCCAGGCTGGGAGAGCTGGGGGTGCTGAGAAGCTCCAGGGAGAGCTCAGGGCCCCTGGCAGGGCCTGAAGGGGCTCCAGGAGAGCTGGAGAGGGACTGGGGACAAGGGAGGGAGGGACAGGACACAGGGAATGGCTTTAAGCTGGAAAAGGGGAGATTTAGGGGGACATTGGGAAGGAATTCCTGGCTGGGAGGGTGGGGAAGTCCTGGAATAGAATTCTCAGATTTGCTGTGGCTGCCCCTGGATCCCTGGGGTGCCCAAGGCCAGGCTGGGTGGGTTTGGAGCAGCCTGGGATGGTGGAAGGTGACCCTGCCATGGCACAGGGGACAGGATGAGTCCATGATTCCATGGAATGTTCCCCCTGCCTGAGGATCCCTGCAGCCCCAGCCCCTCCCAGCCTGGGTGAAGAACTGACCCTTGTCAGCCTCACACAGTTCACCCTCCCCAGCTGCTCTGCTGCCAGGTCAGATCTCATGGAAGGTGACAATTCCTTAGAGCTTTGACAATTTTCCGTGTTTCCTTTTGTTTGTTGGTTTTTGGGTTTGTTTTTTTTTTTTTTTTTTTTTTTTTTTTTTTTTTGTGCCAAAATCCACTTTTTAACACTTTTAATCTGAAATAAACCCATCACAATCCATCTGTCATCAGCTGGGCTTTCTTTCCTGGAGTCAAACTGGCCTGGTAAAGCAGGAGTGAGGGCAGAGTTTAATGGAATAATTCTTACACTGCACAATTTGGATGCAGCAAAGCAAAAGGGGGTCAGCTTGTTCTTCCAGCCTCCACTCCAAACAACTTAATGTCTTTATGGCTGAAAAATGTCAGCAGCCTTTTGTGATCTGAGGGAAACTGGGACATTCAATCCAGCCCCACTTCGAGCCTTCACTCCCAGACCTCCATTCCTTCAGCCAATATTTATCCTCTGCATTTTCCAGACACTTCTTTGATGCACTTAAATGGAGAGACACAGACAGAGCATCTCCTTCAGTGCCACCCTGCCCCAGTAAATGTGTCCCCACGAGTGTCCCCAAGTGCCAACAGCTGGGACACAGCTGCTCTCTCCAGTTCAGTGTCCCATGGCCCTGCTGAGGTGCTTACAGGGGGTTTATCCAGCACCAGGGCTGGGCTGGGATCACACAGAGCCATGGAACTGGGATCACACAGAGCCATGGAACTGCTGCTGCTGCTCACAGGGGGTTTATCCAGGGCTGGGATCACACAGAGCCATGGAACTGCTGCTGCCCCTCACAGGGGGGGTTATCCAGGACTGGGATCACACAGAGCCATGGAATTGGGATCACACAGAGCCATGGAATTGCTGCTGCTCCTCACAGGAGGTTTATCCAGGGCTGGGATCACACAGAGCCATGGAACTGCTGCTGCTCCTCGCTCGGGGCCAGCAGCAAAGGTTTGTTTGGTTCCCAAATCAATCCCAGATCAAACTGAGTCACACCCCGGGGCTCTCTGTGAGCTCAGCCTTTCCCTGCCCCGCTTTGCAAGGCTCAGCTCAGCCGCCAAAGCCCGGAATTATCCCTGGCGTCAGCCGTGAATTCATCCCCGATCCCTGTGATGTCACCCGGCTCCAACGCCCCCGGGGCTGTCGCCGGAGCCGGGAAGCGCTGACGTTTTTGGGAATTCTCCTTTTAGCTGACACAGGGATGAGTTAGAAGAAATTCCTGCCTGCGCTTCCCCCGGCTCCCTTCACGATCTTTTCCCGGGTTTTTTGGTTTTTTTTCCGGTGAAGTTTGTTCAGGGCTCAGCGTGCCCTGTTCCCATCCCCCTGATCCCACCCAGCCCCGGGCCAAGGAATGTTCCAGCGGTTTCTTGGGCTGGGATACAGCTGAGCCACTCATCCCACGGCTGGGAGAAGGGACCCAAAAAAACAACAGTGGGGATCAGGGACTCTGAGACCATGAGGAATGGGATGGCTCATTCCTTATCCACCTGGGAGAGTGTGAAAACTCCTTCATGGAAAGGTTTTCCAGCCCTGGCACAGCTGCCCAGAGCAGGGGAGGAGTCCCCATCCTTGGAGGGATTTAAAATCCCTGTGGATGTGGGACAAGGTTGGACTCGATGTTCTGAGAGGGCTTTTCCAGCCTAAACCACTCCATGATCCTAAATGATCTTGGGGGAAAAAAAAAAAATCTAATTTGAAGCAGCCAAGAGGAGCTCGAATGATGCACCTGAGACAGACCCATTCCATCACCACCCGCAGATTTGGAATTAATCTCTCCTTCCAAACTCGTTGCTAAACCATCTTTAAACGTCTCTTCCCAAGGGAGTGATAAAAATTGACCAGCAAAGTCAAAACAGAGCACAGAATAAAGATTAAAGCCAAATTAGCCACGATCAGTGTAAAAATAATAACCTTCCCTAAGATAACTGGACACTAAAATGTGATTTAGAGATTTCCAAAAGCTCTGCCAGCTCACCCTCTGTGTGACTTTTGCAATCCTCAGGCTGTGATGAATTTATAACACAGTGCTGAGATTATAAATGGAAGGATGTGGCTTTTTCCTCTTTTACTGGGGATTAAAACAAAGAAACATTGATCCAACCCCTCAGCAAAGCACGAGTGGAGCCTGTCAGGAGCCAGCACTTGGGTGAGGTTCAGCAGATCCCCCGTTCCCTGGGTTTAGCTTCCCTAAAAGCCATGGAGCAGGATCCTGCTTCCACTGAGCACCAGGGAGGAGGATCTGCTTCCCCCGGGGCTGGGAGGGGGCCCAGCAGGTTGGGAAAATGGGAAATGGGAAATGGGAAAATGCTGCTCCAGAGCCCCAGGGGCTGTGGGTGGCACCAGGAGCACCCCCAGCTCCTGTTACAGAGGCCTCAGAGAGGCTTTCACACCCACTTCCCTCTCTGTTTTAGGAGAAAGGCTTTGCCAATGATCTTCCTCTCCCTTCTGGGAGTGGCAGGGATGCTTTTCCTGGGATGAGCAGGCACGGGCAGTGCCGGCTGTTCACGGAAACAAGGACGGGGGGGGAGGGCAGCAGCACCTCCCCACAAACTCCCGCGTCTCCCCGGCCCTCTCTGGGCACAGGCAGCGTTTGGGAGGCGTGAGGACAACTCCAACAGCTCCAGATCCAGCCCTTCTCCCACCCAGTGAGAACTCCCACGTGGAATTCCCCTCCTGCCAGTTTCCACGGCCAGATGATTTCATCCCAAACATTTGTTTATAAACTTCCACAGCAGTAAACGATGAATGAAAAAAAAAAAAAAAAGAAAAAGGGGAAGTTTGTGCAAACCCATCCCTGCCAAAGCCAAACAAAACAAACATAAACAAGGCGAGATCGACTCTCTCCCTTCTCCTCACATGAAACTCATCCCCAAGATTTCATTTGGAAATCCAGGAGTGTGCTGCGAAGATTTTGTAATTACAAAGCAATAAGGGAAATCATCCAGGAGGAATAATTACATAATTCCTGACTGAACTGGCTGCTCAGAAGAATTCACAGGCTGGAAGAGCAGTAAGAAATAGCTCCTCATCTCCTGGCTGCTGCTGCAGCTGATGAGTCACGGCCGTTCCCGGGATGCGATCCCAGAATATCCCGCTCCCGTGTGCGCTGCATGGAAAAGCAGCCGGCAGGGGCTCGTGCCCAACAGCCCCGGGGGCAGCGCTGCTGCGGCCGCGCCACAGAAACACACCCGGGAAACGCTTCACTGGGATGCGGGGAATGGGGGTGCTTTACTGGGATGCAGGGAATGGGGATGTTTTACTGGGATTCAGGGAATGGGAATGATTCACTGGGATTCAGGGATGGGAATGTTTCACTGGGATGCAGGGAATGGGAATGTTTTACTGGGATGCAGGGATGGGAATGGTTTACTGGAATTCAGGGATGGGGATGTTTCACTGGGATTCAGGGAATGGTTTATTGGAATGCAGAGAATGGGAATGTTTCACTGGGATTCAGGGAATGGGAATGTTTCATTGGGATTTGGGGAATGTTTTACTGGGATTTGGGGAATGGGAATGTTTCACTGGGATTCAGGGAATGTTTCACTGGGATTCAGGGAATGGGAATGTTTCACTGGGATTCAGGGAATGTTTCACTGGGATTCAGGGAATGGGAATGTTTCACTGGGATTCAGGGAAT
>JBBMKD010000005.1:1445127-1464064 GCA_037834095.1 Argya squamiceps
GGGGCCACCTAAATACAATCCTTGTATTTAGTATAATCTTTTTGGAGAAAGTATGCTTAAGGATTGAGTTGTTTTGTGTTTTGGTTTGTTTTGTTTTTTTCCTTCTTTCCTCAACCTTTCGCTGCTTTGTTCGCCTTTCTTCACACCCTTCATCGGCTTTTTAAATCAATCCAAAGGCGATTTCAACAAGCACCCAAGGGCAGAGAGGGTTTTTCAGGCTCCTTCCAGCCCACACCGGGCTGGGATTCTGTGCTAAAGTGAACCAAGGCAATGCAAATGCCCTGAAGGACACTTGGTGTGCTCCCGGAGGTGATGGAATGGCTCTTTTCTCTGGTGTTCACACGGTTTAGGGAATGATTTCCAACCTTCATTGGAAAAACACATTTCATAGTGCATGGAAGGAAGGTGTTCTGTGATAAAAGCTGGGCTCGACCTCTGGGTCACTTCAGCTCAGGATATTCTGTGATCCAGGATTCTGTGATCCCAGGATTCTGTTATTCCCTAATTCCATGATTCTATGATTCCATTATTCCCTAATTCCATGATTCTGGGATTCTGTGACTCCATGATTCTATTTATTTATTGATTCCACATTCTATTTATTATTGATTCTATTTAACAATTTTCTATTATTCCCTAATTCCATGACTCTATGACTCTATTATTCCATAATTCCAGGATTCTGTGATTCCATTATTCTATTATTCCCTAATTCCATGATACTATCATGGAATTAGGGAATAGATTCCATTCTATTATTAGGGAATAATATAGGGAATATATAGGGAATATATTCCATTATATTATTAGGGAATAGATTCCATTCTATTATTCCATTATTCCCTATTTCCATGATTCTATCATTCTATGATTCCATTATTCTGTTATTCCCTAATTTCATTATTCTATCATTGTATTATTCTATTATTCCCTAATTCCATGATTCCAGGATTCTGTGATTCCATGACTCTATTATTCCATAATTCCATGATTCCAGGGTTCTCTGATTCCACAGGTCTATCATTCCCTAACTCCATGATTCTATGATTCCATTATTCCCTAATTCTATGATACTATTATTCTATCATTCCATCATTTCATTATTCCCTAATTCCATGACTCTATGACTCTATTATTCCATAATTCCATGATTCTATCATTCCATCATTCCATGATTTCATTATTCCCTAATTCCATGATACTATTATTCTATCATTCCATCATTTCATTATTCCCTAATTCCATGACTCTATGACTCTATTATTCCATAATTCTATCATTCCATAATTCCATGATTCCATTATTCCCTAATTCCATGATTTTATGATTCTATCATTCCATGATTTCAGTATTCCCTAGTTCCATGACTCCCTAATTCCATGATTCTATGATTCTATCATTCCATGATTCCATTATTCCCTAATTCCATGATTCTATCATTCCATTATTCCCTAATTCCATGACTCTATCACTCCATTATTCCACAATTCCATGATTCTATCATTCCATGATTCCATTATTCCCTAATTCCATGACTCTATCGCTCTATTATTCCACAATTCCACAATCCCAAGCTCCAGGATCTTTCTTTTTGCAGTGGCTGCCCTCAAAATGAGCAGCCAAGACTTGCCCTGTCTGGTCCCAGAGCTCTGCTCTGGTGGCACCTGGGCACTGAATCCCTCTGCCAGAAGCCAGAATTGCCAGGGCAGAGGGAACAGGAGAGGGATGATGATGATGATGATGATGATGATGATGATGATGACAGGTTTAGGATTGCAGTTTGGAGGGAAATGTTTTTAATCACACCTGGATTCCTTTGAGAAGGCTCCTGTGGAAGTCAGGATGGGGAAAAGCAGTGAAAAATCCTTTGTTTAGTCTTAGGATTAAATTAGGGCTGAGCTCTGGGCTTGGGGAGCAGAGGAGATTCCCAAAATCCACCTGCCCTGCTCTGTGTTGGGAAGGGAACCCTGGGGGCACCTGGATTTCTCCTGTGCAGAGGAACTTGAGCACAGCTGGGAACGTTGCCCAGCCCCTGGAAAAGCTCTTCCATTGCTGCCACCCTCCAAGGGGATAAACTGCAGGGGCCTGGCTCAGCAGGAGTGGGGAGCTGCTCAGGATGGCAGAGCTGGAGTTCACAGGCTGTGTTTAAACAGAACAATTCCCTGAACTTCTGGGATTCTTTGTGCGTGACAAACTCCGGGTCAGCAGGAAGCCCAAATTTCCCTTATTAAATTTCATTTCTTTCTGCTGGAAAGAAGAAAAGAAACTCCTTTTCCATCGTGGTGCTTGCTGAGTGCCTGAGATTGCCTAAATCTGCCTGGGAATTGGAGCTAAAAGAAATCCAGATCGCAGTTATTAGCCCCTGCAGAAGAGGGTTAGGAAAGAAATCCTGCTCAAGCTTTCAGAGCAGGAATCTGCATTCCTAAGCCTGCTAAGGGTGGAAAAAGCCCCAGAACTTGTTAGAAATGCTGAGAGCTGAGTGTGTATTCACAGGATCCTGGAATGGTTCAGGCTGGGAAAGGCCTCCAGGAGCATCTGATTCCATCCCCTGCCATGGCAGGGACAATTCCCACTATCCCAGGGTGTTCCAACCTGGCCTGGGGCACTGCCAGGGATCCAGGGGCAGCCACAGCAAATCTGGGAATTCTATTCCAGGGCTTCCCCACACTCCCAGCCAGGAATTTCACCCCAATCTCCCATCCATCCCTGCCCTTTGTCCATGTGAAGCCATTCCCTGTGTCCTGTCCCTCCCTGCCTTGTCCCCAGTCCCTCTCCAGCTCTCCTGGAGCCCCTTCAGGCCCTGCCAGGGGCTCTGAGCTCTCCCTGGAGCTTCTCCTCTCCAGGGGAGCACCCCCAGCTCTCCCAGCCTGGCTCCAGAGGGGCTCCAGCCCTGCAGCAGCTCCAGGATCTCCTCTGGAGTTGTTCCAGCAGCTCCAAGTCCTCCTGGAGCCACAAGAACCCAGGGAAAGTCACCCTCGGGGTTCCTGCTCATCCCTGGCTGTCACCTCTCTCAGGAGATGCTCCCTGGAGACACCAAATCCAGGCTGGGGAGCAGCTCCTCCATCCAGGCCCATCCCCAGGGGTCTCTGCAGCCAGGGGGGACTCAGACTGTGCCTCCAGGAGCAGCAGCAGGAGGAGGAATAGTCTGGAAAAAACAGCTCTGTGTGCATGACAGGCAGAGATGTCCCTGAACTCGGCTGAGAAGTTTCCCATCCCAGTGAAGCTGCCCAGATTCCTTCCCTGGAAGTGAAGATAATGAATGGAAAGATGGAAATGTAAATACATCAGGAGCAGCCTCTGACTCTTTTTTATCTCCTGCCTTTCAAAGGCAGCAGGAAAGCACAGCCAGGGAGGAGCTGAAAAGACAGAGCCTGAGGAGAAGGGAAAGGTCACTAAATACCAACCCCATTCCTGCCCAGGGATCCCTCCATGCCCAGCTCCCCCCAGCCCAACGCTGCCAATTAAATCCCATCATTTTCTCCCCCAGTTCCCTCTCAGGCAGGCATTGTCTCTGCTGCAGACACAGCCAGCTCTTTGTGCTTCCTCCAGGCACTCCTGAGCGCAGGAGAAATATTTGGCCTCTCCTTTCTAAAATTGTGCCTACAGATTTTCAGAGTTCTGTCTCTCAAATCTACCTCCTGCACATAAATCATCTCTTTGTTGGAAATCCTGCCTATTTTTAGGAGGCTGAGGAATTAATCCATGAGGAAAAACCAAAATGGTTTAAGATCCAGCTGAAATCCAGGGAAAGAAGGTGACTGGAAGGTTTAACCCACAGGTCTGGGGAGTGTTAATTCCCAGAGCAAACCTTGAGAGGTTTGAAAGTCAATAGAAAAATCAAAGTGAAATTTGTCCATGGAGTGAGGAGGGGATCAGGCTCTGCTCCCAGGGAATAGTGACAGGACAACAGGAGAGAGCTTCAAGTTGTCCCAGAGGAGGTTTAGGTTGGATATCTGGGAAAATTTCTCCCTTTCCTGCCCAGACTCCCCATCCCTGGAGGGATTTAAAAGCCCCGTGGATGTGGCACTTGGGGACATGGGTGGCCTTGACAGTGCTGGGGGACTCAGTGGTCTCAGAGGGCTTTTCCAAGCCCAAG
Source organism: Argya squamiceps (assembly GCA_037834095.1). NCBI lineage: Eukaryota > Metazoa > Chordata > Aves > Passeriformes > Leiothrichidae > Argya > Argya squamiceps. Next base: position 1,449,224 of record JBBMKD010000005.1, read on the forward strand.
AATTCCATGATTCTGGTACCACCACCTCATGGAAAACCCGTGCAGCCTCCCATCCAAGGGCAGCATCTCAGCCTGCAGCAGGGGAGCTGAGGGAGTCAAGGTCAGGGTGACTCCTGGTCCCGTGGTTATCACTGCACTGATAAAAGTGTTTATATTCCAGCAGGACCTGTCACTCCAGCTGCTATCTGGGAGCTCTGGAGAACCTCTCCAAGATTCCCGAGCTGTCACAAATCCTGGGATTTGGTCCCATCACTTCTTATCAGGACACAGTTTGTGCTCCCCCCTGCCAGAGTTCAGCAGGGGCCAGGCCTGACTTTGGAGCCATCCTTGTGAACACCCCCAAATTCCCACATTTCTCCAGCAGGAGCTGCTGTGCTGCTGCAATCCCAGTTTCCATGTCCCCAAAACGTGTCCCAAGCCCCATTCTCACCCCTCAGCTCTCCCCTCTGCACCCCAAAAGCAGCAGTGACTGAGGTCCCACACTGCCCACGAGGGGATGGAAGGCAGCAGCTCCTCCCCTGGACCTGGGGGAGAACATGGAAGCTAAAGGACATCCATGGAATCATGGAATGGTTTGGAAGGGAACCTGAAAGTTCCTCTAATCCAACCCCTGCCATGGGCAGGACACATTCCCCCAGGCCAGGGTGAAAATCTAATTAAAAATCTCCTTTTGGATGATGGGACAGAGCAGGGAGAAGCTCTGAAGAAGCCCAAAATATTTATTCCAGAGGAAAGAAACCCCTGAAGACATTTCAACCAGGAATTCATGAGGGCTCTGAACAGGAGCCAGGAGCTTACACAGGCCTGGTTTAGCAAGGCTCAGTCTGACTCAAGCTAGGCCAGAACAGGCTTTGTTTTCACCTGGGCATGGGTGAGGTGAATTTTTTGGGGGATAACTTGATCCCTTCATCCCTTCCTTCATAAATCCACACCCTGACAAGTCTCCCTTTGAGCTGCACAGTTTGAATCACCTGAGACTTCCCTGAAACTTCCCAGATTGATCCCATGGCTGTGATCTGTCCCAGACCCCATCCCTGAAAATCTCCCCTGGTTGGATTTTGGGGCTGCTCAGAGTTTGTTTCTGTTATTAATTATTTCTGTAATTAATTGTAATTAATTATTTCTGTTATTAATTGTTTCTGTAATTAATTATTCCTGTTCTCTTGCAGCCACAGAAAGGGGGTTCTCCTTTCTCCAAAGGAAATGCATTTTTTCCAGAACTTCCTGGGCTCTTTGGGCCTTGATTTTGTCCATAATTAACACACAAAGACTCTCCTCTTCCCTTCATTTGTAAATTTGGCAAATCAATTAACACTTCCCAACTCCCATTCCTCTTTCTTGGCTTATTTGGGCTCCTCCTCAGGAGGAGCTTTCCAAACCAACAACTGCCCCTGCAAAACATCAAGGGGAAGCCAGGGGAAAAATTTCAAGATAAATTGGGTTAGATTTGGTGTTAGGAAGAAATGTTGGGAAGGCATTCCTCATTGGAATGGATTTCCCAGAGAAACTGTGGCTGCCCTTGGATCCCTTGAAGTGCCCAAGGCCTGGGACAGTGGAAAGTGTCCCTGGATGGAATGAGGTGATCTCCAACCCAACCCATGCCAGGATTCCATCATTGTGATCCAGGCTCTGCATTTTTCCTCCTCTCCAAGCATTTCCCTTCCCATTCTCTTATCCCTGGAACTGCACACAAGAGGAGCAGGATGTGCCCTGGAGAAGCCAACCCCATCACCCAGCACCATTCCAGGCCTGGATGTTTTTATTCCTCCATACAAATATTGACCTGTAGGTTAATCCCAGAGCCACAAGTGACACTATTAAAAACCATAATGAGATTATAGAGAATAAACTCTGTGTAAAACCAGAATATTTGTGTGTAGGTGAGATCACAGAATGCAGGAATGGAATAACCAGAATATAAAATTACCTCTATATTCCCGTATTTCCATAGGTTATCCACACTGGAAGATCACACCACCCAAAGAGTCCAGCCCTGGACTCCACCAGCGGATTTTTACCTCTAAAATGAGGTTTTGGTGCTGTCTCCCAGCTCCAAGATGGGAAATGCCTCTGGAATGTCCCTGTCCTCCCCCTGTGCCCCTGCCCCAAGCAGAGGCAGCAGCAGCTGCTCCATCTGCTCATTAAAATGCAACAGGGAGCAGGAGCCGAGGTGGCACCGTGGAATCGCTCCAGCAAAGGACGTTTTAGGGACTCATTAATTTTTAAAGGGAAATTGAGGTTCATAAACACCTGGGAAGGAAAATAAACCAGGACAAGAGGAAATTTTCCATCCTTTCCCCACCCTGTCCCCACAGTCCCCGTTCGGAGGTGTTGCGAGGGTGCCTCGGATCAAACTCCGGGCAGGGAAGAGCAGAGAAGAGAACATTCAGCAAACCCACAGCTCCAGAAAGCCCCTTCTCCATGTTCCCATCCAGCAGCTGCTTGTGAGGCAGGAAAAATCCTCATTTCCCAGCTTTTGTGCCCAGCAGAAGTGCTGTGATCAGGACGAGCCCGTGGCATACTCACCAAATCCACGAATGGCGGCGGTTGGGTAAAATATTAATGTTTAACATCTTCCCAGCTGCTCCTTCTCCTCCAGCATCCAAAAAGAGTCAGGGCATGTCCTGCTAATTCCAAACTTGGGTCTCTCTGGAGTTGGCTCAGTGGCACGGAGATGTTTCCAGGAGTTTTGGATTCTTTGGGATTTACATGGCAACTCCCCTTGCAGGTGGATGTCACTTTCTAGAGGAATGCAAATGCCTTGGCAAGCAAAAAGTGGGGGTGCCTGTGGAACAGCCTCTATGGACTCCCAAATTTCTTCATCATTTCTAGCAGGAGAAAGAAAAAAATGAATCTATTTCTGGCACCCCCTTGACTGCAGCTTCCTGCTCTCATTTGTATAATCCCTTGCAGTGATCCTGAGACAAGACGCGGGGGGAAAAAAAAAAAAAAAAAGCTTTTCCAAGCTGCAGCAACATCCCCTTTTTTCCTGTTCCTCCTCCTTTCCAGGTCACATCCCTCCTTCCTCCGGGAGCCGAGGCAAAGTTTTGTGACGCTGCAGAAGCCCCGCGGGCGGGTCCTTCCCGCGGAGCATCCACAGGGACGCGATTCCCGGGGCGCGGCGGGGACGCGGCTCCGGGTGGGGGGTTACAGGCGGCGGGCAGCGGCCGGGAAAAGGCCTGGATCGTCCATCCCGCCACAGCACGAACGGCACAAAGCTCCGCCAGCTCCCTGCCAGGGGTCACTGCCAGCCGAGAGGGGAGTGCTCCGCGCTCCTGTCACTCCCTCTGTCACCGCTGTCACCCGGGAGCGGGGCTGTGCCCACCCCTGTCCATCCCCATCCAGGTGCCGCTGCTGCTCCTGCGGGAAAATCCCGGCGGCGGGGACCGCGCCAGCCGCAGCCTCGCCCCGCGCGGCGCCGCCGGATTTGGTGTGTCTGTGTCTCTCCCTCTCTCTCTCTTCTCTGCATAAAATGGAATTTTACAAGATTTACAAGATCTAAATCCCGCCGCTCCACATCAAACCCGGCGCGGCTCCCCTGGTGCATCGAGACGTCAGGGGTGGGTGGGAGAAGGGGCCGCATCCGGCTCGGGAGCGGCTCCCGAAATTCCGGCCCCCTCCTCCCCCTCCCGAGCCGGGAGGGGACCCGGGGACAAAGGGAGGGCTGGGAGAGCCGAGGATGGAGGGATGGAGGGATGGAGGGATGGATGGATGGATGGATGGATGGATGGATGGATGGATGGATGGATGGATGGATGGATGGAGGGGAAGGAAAGCAGCGCCAGGAGATGGATCGGGAATGCCGGCACGGCTCTGCCCCACCCGCACCCCGCGGGGTGACAAAGGTGACAAAGGGGACCCGGGCGGGCGCGGCTCTTCCTCCTCTGGGCAAGGACAAAGTTCAGCAGGCACCGGAACTTAAGTTTTCGCTTCGCCGGGTTTGGTTTGTTTGGTCTGTTTTTTTTTTTTTTTCTTTCCCCCCCTGAAGTCTCCAGAGGTTTCACCTTGACAACCAAAGGAAGGGATTTGATCCATCAGCTGGAATCAAAAGGGTCGGGAAAGGGGAATAAAGGGGATTTTTACAGGTGATGGATTTGTAGAGGTGCTGGATAAATGGGATTTCAGAGGTGATGGAGAAATTTCATCAGCCATCAGTGATCCATAAGATTCCCTGTTCCCAAAGCAGCAGGAGGGGACAGCAGGGACAGAGCAGGGCTCACCCCACAGATCTCAGAGGATCCACAACCCAAGCCCCCCTCCCTGCAGTGAACTCCCAGCTGGAAAGGAGGAATGAGGAGCTGGTTCAGCAATTAAGATGCCAAAATCCAATTTTTAAATCCAGGGAAGGGGGAGAGTGACAGTGTCACTCCATCCCCACTCAGACTCCCCAGCTGCTCTGACACACTCAAAGCTGAGGAAAAGCTTTTCCAGACTGCAAGAACTGTGTGGTTCTCTCCTCTAACTGGGAGATGAGGCATAAATCCATATTTTTATTCTATTGACGTTATTGATAAAAATATAAAAAAAAACTTTATAAAAATAGGGGCAAATGAAAGGTGTAAGGCAAAGATCAGGATGGAGCACAGATGATCAATATTCCAAAAGTTTGCACCTCTCCTTGGCTTTGCTCCATCTCTATTTGGGCTTGGCAGGAGCCAGTTTTACTCTCCGTGGTGAAGGATTTTGTGGAATTCTGCCTCTTATCCATGAAAAAGGTGCCCGGTGTCCATGGATGGAGGTAAATACACAGATCCACAGATATGTCCCTAGGTTGGGATGGAAGGGACCTTAAATCCCACCCCATTCCATGGCAGGGACACCTCCCACTGTCCCAGGCTGCTCCAGCCCAGCCTTGGGCACTGCCAGGGATCCAGGGGCAGCCACAGCAAATCTGGGAATTCTATTCCAGCCAGGAATTCCTTCCCAATATCCATCTAATTCCATCCTCTGGCAGTGGGAAGCCATTCCCTGTGTCCTGTCCCTCCACCTTCCACCCTGTGGAATGAAAATCTGCCACATTCTCCCCGAGGGAAAAAACCCCCAAATTAATTCTCTGCTAATTCTGGAGTGGCCACTTCCACGAGCTGTTGGTTTTTCCAACCCCACCACTCTGAGTTTGTGCGTTTTCCCTCCCCATTTCCCACTTTTCTGGCATCTCCTTTCACAATCCAGCCTTTCCCTGCATCCAGCATCCCCAGTTTGACGTGGAGAATTGCAGGGATTGTGGCAGTAATCACAGGGTGCTGGGCTGGGAAGGAGGATAATCATTCCCTGGGATTTTCCCTCTTGTAGTTTCTTAGACAGTTCAATAATTATCCCGGGTGAAAAGGCAGGAATTGGCAGGATCAACAGGACAGGAATGAACAAAACCCCAGGGCTGGGATCAGAACCCACTGGGCCTCCCACACGTTTCCCAAATGCCCAAATTGTTCATTTGGATCTCCAGATTCTGTCTGTTTATTAATTAGCCTTTAGCAAGCCGTGCTAACGAGGAGCCTCCTCCCACTGGGCCATCCTGGCAGCCCCAACATTGATGCTCCTCCAGGGAAACTTCAAACATTTCCTGAAAAATCACACAGAAACCGGAAAACCAGCCCAGAATGGGGTTGTTTTTTTGGTTTTTTTGGGGTTTTTTTGTTGTTTTCCACGTCTTTGAGCAAAGTTACATAAGGCAGCCCCTGCTCTCCTGCTGCCTTGAAACTCTCCAGGCCTCCAGAGCTGGGGCACCTTTATTCCCTCAATCAGCAGCAGGCTCCTGGGGAGGCTCAGGAATGTTCCCTGTCCTCACTGCAGCCTGAAAAACAGCAGAGGATATTTTGGGAATTTTGAGATGAACCAGAAGCAGGGAATATAAAAAAGGAGTTTATTCCGTGCTCTGTCTTCCCAGATTCCAGACCTACCCTGAGGGAATATTGGGGTTTTCACTCCAAATAATGGGGTTTCACCCCAGGTAAAGAAACCCTAATTATGTTCTCAGGGATCTTTTCCTTCCCCCTCGTTGCTAATTCTGGAATAATCAGGATAAGACACAACCAACCCCAGCTGATCATCAAAAACCACCCCAAAAGGAGCTTCCCCCACACTGCTCCTGACATTTTCCTGTCTGTTTTTCTCAGCAGCACCGACCCTTTTCCCCAAATCCTGAATTCCTGGGGGTTTTTGCCACATGCCAGTGCCACAGTGGGGAGCACAAAGCCATGGATTGATTTGGGATGGCTGCAGATGCTGGGGCTCCTGAGCAGCTTTTCATTCATTCCCTCCTTGCTGGCCACGCTGATTGAGGATGATGAAATCCTGATTTGCAATTCTAATTCCTTTCTTTTTTTCCTCAACAGGCTGCCCAAGAGCTCCAGGAATATTACTTTGCCAACCCTTACAATAAACAGCACCATTCTCCACGAAGTCCTGAAAAATACACTTATTCCAGATCCTGAAACACAGATCCACTCACAATCCTCAGCTCATAAACCCTAATTTTCAGATAATCCATGTTTTTGTCAGAAATTTGGGAATTGTATCTGGGGAATAATGAGCTGTACCAACAGTAGGGTGAAACCTGCAGGAGATTTGGTGCTGCATCATAAAATCCTAGAATCTTGGAGTGGTTTGGGTGGGGAATTTAAGGGAATTTAAATCCCACCCAGTGTCACCTTCCAGGGACACTTCCACTGTCCCAGGCTGCTCCAAGCTGGCCTTGGGCACTGCCAGGGATCCAGGGGCAGCCACAGCAAATCTGGGAATTCTATTCCAGGACTTCCCCACTCTCCCAGGGAACAATTCCTTCCCAATTTCTCACCCAAATCTCCACTTTTTCAGTTTGAAGCCATTCCCTGTGTGCTGTCCCTCCATCCCTTGTCCCCAGTCCCTCTCCAGCTCTCCTGGAGCCCCTTCAGGCCCTGCCAGGGGCTCTGAGCTCTCCCTGGAGCTTCTCCTCTCCAGGGGAGCACCCCCAGCTCTCCCAGCCCTGCAGCAGCTCTGGGGTTTCCTCTGGGCTAATTCCAGAAGGTTCCTCTCAGTTTCCAGAGCTCTGGATAAAAACTCTCAGGAGATGGCACAAGCACTTGGTGTTTTCCAAAAAATGGGATCCCTAAAAGTCCATTTTCAGCAGGAATTTGCCATTTCTGGAGCTCTGCTCTCAACCCACCCCGGTCTGAGCTGCACAAATCCAACCCCAAAGCACCCCCAGGGCCTTTCATCTTCCCCAGGCAGACACATCACCCCCATCCTTCTCACCAACACTTCCCTTCCCATCACTAAAATCCCATTTTCCAGCAGGTAATGCTCTACCCCAGGAATTCAGCATGGAAGAGTTTCCAAGCAAACCCTTCACCCAGAAGGACCAGACTGAGAGGCAGAACCACCAGACCGGGGTGGGGGGAGTGGGACAGAGGCAGGAAAAGCTGTACCAGGAGCAGAGGGAATAAAAACATGGAAAAAAAAAGAAGAAGGAAAATCATCTCATCCCCACAAAGTTCCTGAAGAGTTTCCAACCAAATGACTCAACAGCAGCAGCTGCTTCGTGCAGAGGGGTCTGGGGCTGCCTGAGCTGGCAATTAATGAATGTTTGGATCTATTTTCCATCAACACCAGCTCTGCTGACACCCTTCCAGCACTCCCTGATGGAGCACAGGGAGCCCCAAGAGCTGGGAATGAGCAGCTCCACATTCCCAGGTTAACCTGGATTAAATCCTGACCTCCCCTTTTATTGCATCTTCTGGGAGATGGAATTTCATGTTCCACTTTGGCTCCCTCCAACCTCTGGAGCTTTCACAGTTTGTGGAGAAGCTGCTGTGGGTTCCTGTGAAGGTTTTGGCTTCTTTTTCCCTCCCGAGCTCAGGATTAATAGAAGGGAAATGATGGATCAAATTCAGACTTGGATATTTATTATTTCTTATCTATTTACAGACTCAGGAGCTGTGAGCTCTTAACTGTCAAGTCAGAGAAAAGAGGAAAAATGGAGAGCTTCTAACTCTTTCCAAGGTTATTTAAGTGACAATTACCCAATAACGAGGTGACTCCTCTATTATTTATATTATTTACATTATTTACATTATTTATATTATTTATATTATTTAGTATAGGCGACACCTACATTATTTATATTTCTGACCCAATAATGACCACCCAAGGCCTGCAATGAGGACCTTTTTACCCAATTACAGAAAACCACCCAAACCCATGAAGAAGAAGATGAAGAAGGTGAGGAAGAAGGACCTAGAAAACACCCAAAATCCCCCATCTTGACTCAGATGTATTACTATATATTAAAACCTTAAATCTAAGTTTTTCACCCTGTGAGATCACACAATACCATTCAAACTCCACACCCACAACCCCGGTGCTGTCACTCAATTTTGGGAGCCTGTTCCAAGGCCTCAAGTCAAAATGTGGTGTTTGCCTGAGGGTCAGCACCTTTTTTAACACAGAAAGCCTGAAATTTTCAGCCTCCAGGGTTCCAACAGGTTCCCAGCATGGAAGTGATTCCAGCTGCCACAAACTTTGGGCCTAAAATGAAATTTCTTTGGTGCTGCACATCTTTGGAATGCAGATATTCCCTTTGGAATGCAGATATTCCCTCAGTCAGGGGAGCAGCAGTGCTGGCTGTTGTCTGGATGAAACAAAATGAAACCACAGGGGGAAAGTGCTGCAATTCATGGAATCAGGGAGGCTGGAAAAGCCCTTCAAGGTCATCGTGTCAATCCCAACCCAGAGCCCTGAGTGTCACCTCCAGAATTCCTTGGGCCCTCTGGGATGGGGATTCCAGCCAGAATTTCTCCCTTTCCATGCAGAAATTCCTGCTGCTGTCCAGGCTGACCCTTCCTTGAGGCCATTCCCTGGGAGCAGAGCCTGATCCCACCTGGCTCCTCCTGCCAGGGCCTTGTGCAGAGCCAGGAGGTCCCTCCTGAGCCTCCTTTTCCCCAGTTCCCCGTGGCTCAGGACCCCTGTGAGGATCTGGGATGAGCCATCTCTCCCATCCAGCATCCTGAGCTTCCCGAGCTCTCCAAGCTCTGACTCTGGTCCCTCTCCACCCTCTGGAAAGCAGAGGAATGCCCAGCACTGGAATTCTCTTCCCTCTCCCAGGCCAGGAGGGAAGCTCAGCCCCTGGATGAGTAAAAAACCCCCACGTGGCATTTCCAGCCTGGACATCCAAAGCTGATTTGGACTCAGATCCCAACACAGAGATCCTGATCTCCACAAGGAGCAGGATGGGGGTGGGGAGGCCCTGAGCATCCCCAAACCTTCCTGCTTTCCCTGCACCTCCTCCACAGCGCTGATTTATCTGGGAATAAAATCTCTGCCTCTGGAATAGGTCACAATATTATGACTTTTAACCCCCACAGGTTTTTTTTTCCATCTCCAAGCCCTAAAGCTGCAGCTCTCCAGAGCTTTCCCATCTCCTGGAGAGAAGCAGGGCTGGGTTTTTTACACATTTGGTGTTAAAAGAAGCAGCTGACAACTCGGGAGTGCCACTTAAGGAGCGATTTCCTGCCAGGAGCCAGGGAAAGCAGCACTTCCCTTGGATTGCTCCTTTTTCCTCTCCCCTAATGCTCATTCCCATCAGCCCTCAAGTTCCTTGGAGCACAAACCCATCTGCATGGAAATGTTTTACAATATTTCCTGTTCTGTCGGATTTTGTGGCAGGGAGGAAGGCCCAGGGGCAGCCAGGGAAGTGGAATCCCATTTTCCAAAAGTTTCCTCACTTAAAGCTCCACACCCACCATGACTGTGGTGACCCCAGGTGAATCCCAGGAGGAGACGATCCCAAATCTTTGCAGATGGCACCAGCAGCTGCCTCGGGTCAGCACTGTCCCATCTGCAGGTGTCACACCCCTACAGCATCCAAAGAAAAGCTGGGAATAGGAGGAGCCTTGGAGCCAGGGAAGGACAATCCTAAACTCTTCATCCCCCTTTAACACACCCCCCAAGCCCTGATTTTCACTCTAAAACAGGTCCTAAACCCTGAAAAGTTGGGAATATTCAGCTTCCCAACCCCCTCCTGACAACTAAAGGAGCAAAAACATTGGAAACACAACAAACCTTGGGATTCAGTTTGGATGATGAGGTTGGATGAGGCTTGGAGCAACCTGGGCTTGTGGAATTCCTGCCCATGGAAATGACACCAACTTTGAGGTCCCTCCCAATCCAAACCTGTCTGGAATTCTGTGGAATTCCTGCCCATGGAAATGATACCAACTTTGAGGTCCTTCCCAATCCAAACCTGCCTGGAATTCTGGGATCATTTCCTTGACACACTGAAGCTCCTCTCTCCATCACACCCTGAATTTCTGCCACAAAAATTAACTCCTCTTGACAGCAGTTATTTTTTCCCATGGAAAACAACTCCCATTCCAACTCCCAGCAGCACATTAATATTCCTTTCCCCCTGCACTCAGCCAAGGCAGGAGATTTTGGCACGCTGGAAACTGTGAACATTCACAACAGCACTAATTTTTAAATAATTTGGGAAGAGTGGATGTGCCAGAACATTTCCCAGAGGTAACTGCACACAGTTAAGCTGAGCTTTGTTATGCAGAGCCTGGTAGGGAAAAACAGAGCCTTGGAGTTGTTTTGTTGGGAATAAAAGTGGATATTCCTCCAAATTCCACCTGGCTGCACCTGTTCTCCACAGAGGCTCGACAATAAACTTCAAAAATACCAAATAATGGCTTTGGGAAGTCCCTGTGCAGCTCTGCAGGAGCCCCTTTGGATCTGGTGGGGAAATGCTGCTCCCAGAGCAGCTTTCAGGGAGAGGTTCAAGGCCATTGAGGGATTTAATCCCAATTCTCAGAATATTCCACATCACACAGCCACACATGGGGACTGTATGAATTTAACTGTAATTCTCTACCCTCTAAATATCTTTATGTCACAACAGGGAGAAGAGAGGCTCTTCCCAAAGTTTTCCCACAAAAAAACCCTGCACTCACACAAAAATGTTTGGATTCTGGCATGTGGAATCTTTCCAAGTTGTTTGCCCATTCCTATGGTTTTCAGACTGTTTTTATTGCTCCCATTTCCCTGATTTTCAGGGGAATGGGGATGGAATTGGGAATTCTCTCCCCTTGGCACTGCTCTGTCCTTCCCCACATCACCCCTGCAACACATAAAACAACTATTCCCAAAATCCTGGAATCCTGGAATGGTTTGGGAGGGATCTTAAAGATGATCCCATTTATGGGCAGGGACACCTTCTGCCATCCCAGGCTGCTCCAAGCCCTGTCCAGGACACTTCCAGGGATCCAGGGGCAGCCACAGTTTCTCTGGGAACTCTATTCGAGCCCCTCCTCATCCTCACAGGGAGGAATTCCTCTCCAAAATCCCATCTCTGGCAGTGGGAAGCCATTCCCTGTGTCCTGTCACCCTGTAAAAGTGTAAAACCACTCTGACTTCCTCATTTATGGTGGAATTTAATACTCCATGAGAAAGCAGAGCTGGAATTCAGCCCAGGGCTGTCATTCCTGGTTGCTCCTGCAGCCCCACATCTTCCAAGGGGCACTGAGTGACCCCAGGGAGCTGAGACACCGGGATTGGGATGGGGCCACCACCCCTTCCATGAAATTCCAACAGCACCAGCATCGTCCCAGTTTTTTCAGCCTTCTGATGTTTCACATTTCTGTACTGGAGTTTTCTCAGGCATTGTAACATGAACAAAGAGTGATGTTGTGTAAATCATGCATTCCTTCCTGGGGGGAAGGACAAATTGATGGACTTCTAACCTGACCAGGGGGATCAGAGAGGTGTCAACCTCGTCCCCCAACCCCTGAAGGGGGGCTGCAGACAGCTGGGGTTGGTCTCTTTCTCCAGGGAACAACTGACACAATGAGAGGACACAGCCTTAAGCTACATCAAGGGAAATACAGGTTGGATATTAGGAAGAAGTTTTTCACTGAAAGGGTGATTAAATACTGGAATGGTCTGCCCGGGGAGGGGGTGGAGTCACCATCCCTGGATGTGTTTAAAAAGAGACTGGATGTGGCACTTGGTGTCATGATCTAGTTGAGAGTTAGGGCTGGGTTGGACTCAATGATCTTGAAGGTCTCTTCCAACCTGCACATCCTGTGATTCTGTGACTCTGTGATTCTGTGATTCTGATCAAACTCCAAAGACTATATAAATCAAAATCCCCAAATAAACTTCCTTCTTTCTGCTCACACAACTGGACAGTGTGAGTGCAGCTCTTTCCTGTCCTCTGCTAACACACCTGGAATTGTTGGAGTTGCTCCTGAGCCTCCCACTCCCAGGAAAATGGGAATTTTCAGGTGCTGTCAGAGAGGTGGTGCCCCCTCCCAAGTCCCCCTCTCCCGGGGATGGTGATGGCATTTCCCTGCAGGAGCCATGGGCTGCACGGTGAGTGCTGAGCGTTTGTTTCCTTGGAAACAAAACCCTTCCAACCTCCAGCTCACACAATCCTCGGGAAACAGAAAACTCTGCCATTAAACCCAAGGCCTGGCTATTTTTAGCCCCCCCCCTGAAATGTGAAATCCCAAGTGTTTTATTAGGGATGGAACCCAAGGAAAACACATTTATCTCCGTCATCGGAGGAGGAAATAATCTGTGTCCACCCAAACAATAAACCCACGGAGTTTGTGATGGGGAAAAGAATTGCTTTGGCCTTTGGAAAGAAAAGTAAATTGGGATATTTGGATTGTTTTGGGATGCTCTGAGCCAGGGTTAAAAGCAAAACTTGAGGTGACACACCTGAGAGAATCAAAGAAAACGTTCAAGTGACAAACCTGAAAAATCAGCAGGGAAAATTTGATTTATTCCCTGGAGGTTGGGCTTGATCCTGGAGCTCTTTTCCAACCCTAAAGATTCTGGGATATGGAATTAGATTGAGGAATTGGAGAGTTTAACTGAAAATATATTGGGCAATCCCATTGTGGTGATGATACCTCAGTGGTTTCCTGGAGAAAATCTCTGGAGCACTGCAATTAAAGAGATGGCAATGGAATTCTATTGAAAAATCACCTGAAAAGATCAATTTGGAAGAATCCACCCTGAAATTTAAAATAATTCAACCTGAAATTTAAAATAATTCACCCTGAAACTTAAAAGAATTGACCCTAAAATTCAAAAGAATTAACCCTGAAATTTAAAAGAATTAATCCTGAAATGTAAAATAATTCAACCCTGAAATTTAAAATAATTCAACCTGAAATTTAGAAGATTTCACACTGAAATTTAGAAGATTTCACTCTGAAATTTAAAAGAATTGACCCTGAAATCTAAAAGAGTCAACCCTGAAATTTAAAGGCATTCACACTGAAATTGAAAAGATTTCACTCTCAAATTCTACTGTGAAGTTGCTGTTTTCTCCACACAAGAAATATCAAAAATCCTGGAATTATTTCATCTCTAAATCTGTAATTTTGAGTCACTCCCCAGCTCCACTGTTGGCTTTGATCCTTGGATATTTTTCTAAATTCCAGGGTATTTTTTTGCTGTGCACTGAGCAGATCATCAAACATTTCTGTTAAATTCGACTGTTGGGCTGCTCAGGGAAATAAAACATTAAAAACAAATTTATCAAATTAAAAACCAGACGAAAAACAAGAGTTACAAAATTGTAATTTGGTGTTTCACAGAGCAAAAAATGAACCCAGGAGTGAAATTGTTCCACAGCCCTGAAGTTTTATTTGTTCTCTGGAGATTCTTCCCTTGCATTTGGATGGATTTTCCTTCTCCTTGTACAAATGTTTGGAAATGAGGAAGATTTATCCTCTGCCCCTCACGTTTTTGGATTAAACATTGCATTTTTGAGGGTTTTTTCTCCACCATAAACAGAGGAATTTTCAATCAAAGGAAACATCCCGACACTTTTGAGCTGAAGCAGCTGAGGTGAAGCACAGGGCAGGGAATTTTCAGGCTTTTATGGATAAAGATTATTGTGCTTGATGTTGAAAATGAGCTTAAATTTCTTCTTAAAACACAGAGTTTTAATCTCTTCAGCACCAAAAAAGTGCCTTGGGAGCCATGCCCAGCTATGGAGAGGAGTCAAATCTGCAATGACCATTTGAAAATATAAAATTCTACTGAAATTTTGATATTTTCATCCCCAGCTATGGAGAGGAGTCAAATCTGCAATGACCATTTGAAAATATAAAACTCTACTGAAATTTTGATATTTTCATCCCCAGCTATGGAGAGGAGTCAAATCTGCAATGATCATTTGAAAATATAAAATTCTTGTGAAATTTTGGGGGTTTTTTTGGTGAAGGATGGGATGCTGAGCTGCTGGAATGTCAGGAATTCCCAAGGGTTTCAGGGTCTGTTGTGCCGTGGGTGATGAGAAGAAAGGCTGGAAGTCAGATCAAGTCATGGATGTGCAGAAAAGGGAAATGTGAGTCATGGAAGAACAAAAGCAGCAGCAGTTTTGTCCCAGTTCAGCCACTGGAGTTGATTCCCTTCGAAATATCAGGAGGAATTCCTCCCCAAGAGGGTGGCAGGCACTGGAATGGGAATGGGCACATTCCCAAAGCCCCCAGAGCTCCAGGAGGGTTTGGAAAACGCTCTCAGGGTGGGATTTTGGGATTGTCCTGTAGGGCAGGAGTTGGATCAATGAGCTCTGGACTGTTGGGGAAGATGAATCAGGGAAACCTTATCAATATGATTGCTTAACAAAAGATTCTGAAAACATGAAACCTATAATGGAAATAGAAATGAAAGCTTGCTTTGAGCTGTAGGATACCCAGCCTTAGTTCCTATATAACCTGAAAACAACAGCCCAGCCAGCTGCAGGAGAATCCCTTTGGACTGAACAATACCCTTCTGCTGGCTGAGGGACCCAAAGGTCAATGTAGCAAAAGAGAAAAGTCTAAAGAGTAGTTTTTAGAGTTTAAA
>JBBMKD010000005.1:1464164-1475839 GCA_037834095.1 Argya squamiceps
CCCCTCAGCCCAGGCTGGTGGCTGAAGGCAAAAGGCCCTTTTTACCCCCCACCCTTGCAATAAACCCACGTGTTCTACAATGTCTCAGCTCTGCAGAGCTCCCTCTCCCTGCCCTCCAGGGATGCTCCTACACTGGACGTCCTTCAGGTTGGGCTATTCCACGATTTCATGATTCTCACACATATTCCACAGCCAAATTTTCCAACAACTCCCCCAAAATCTCCAAGGGGAAGCTCTGAAACCTCCAAGGCTTTGCCACTCCAAGGAGCAATTCCAGGGAGGAGCAGATTCAGCTGCAAAATTACTCCTGAATTTAAGAGAACAAAAACTTGGCCTGAGCCTGACTTTTTTTCCAAGTTTTCCACGTGAGGAGCCCAACTAGAAACCTCCAGGCACCAATTTTGGTGTGTTTAGACATAAAAACTGGGGAAATCCAGTTTTCAGGCCAGGGAATGTTTGGTTTTTTGGGATTTGGAAAGCAACTGGAGGATGTTTTGTCTGGAAATGGGACCAAATTCTTAAAATCAGAATTAAAAGAGTCCAAATCAGATTCCAATTAATGAAATCAGATCCCAGTGAATAAAACCAGCCCCAAACAAACGGGGATGGGATCCCTCCTCAAGGAAAAGAGTCACCTCTGGATTAATGAGCTGCTAATTGGACACGACAGGAATTCCACCCAGGGGGCTTCCAGTGGCCCTAATGAGGCTGAGGGGGGAATTAATTAATTAATCTCCCTGCAGCCCCTCCCTGCCACTGCAGTGCCATGAATAATTCAGTTTGTTGGACAAATCTGCCTTAGAATGGATTTTAGTCCCAGTTTTCATGAGGAATTTTGTCCTCCCCGTGTGGAAAACTGAAATGAGGAATTTGTTGTGTTTTCAGCTGGATTGTTCCTGTTTTTAACTCTTTGTATCTGAGAGAAGCTAATTAACCCAAAAACCTTGGACTCCAATTAAACCCTGTGGGAATATCATGGGATTTTGGAATGGTTTGGATTGGAAGGACCTTAAAGCTCCATTCCCACCCCAGGGACATTTCCAGGATCCCAAATTGCTCCAGCCTGGTCTTGGGCACTTCCAGGGATCCAGGGGCAGCCACAGCTGCTCTGGGAATTCCATCCCAGCCCCTTCCCACCCTCCCAGCCAGGAATTCCATCCCAAAATCCCATTGAACCCTTCAGGTTAAAGCCTGTCCCTGGAAATCTGCCTCAGGAAGGTTAAAAATTCAGGGTTAATCACTCAGGGATGGTTGGAGATGTGGCCAAAGGCAACTGCTGGGGGTTTTTTTTTAGGAAAATTCCTGTTTTCCTAAAAAAATAATCCCACAGGATCGGATCCATGGCTCCCAGTCAGCAATGAAACACTGGTCAATAAATTCTGCTTTTCCAAATTTAATTCCAAGCCAAGTTTCCCCACCCACATCCACGAAATCCAGCTCTGCTCTCATCCTTTAAAGCCTTGCCTTTGCTAATTGCCCTGGCAGCTCGTTAGGGAGTTAATTAGGAATTTCACCCAGCTAAACGCTGTAATTTACAATTACAATGCCCACAACATCCATCCATAACACGCTGTTCTTGGGACATAAAATGTGCCATGAATATTCAAAATATTCCCGGGAACAGCTCCTGAAATGGGTGGAATTCCAGGAAACTCAATCCCAAGGAACTCAATCCCAAGAAACTCAATCCCAAGAAACTGATCCTCAGAAATCTGCAGCTTCTCTTTCCCAGGAATGTTGTTCACCTGCCTCATGTTTTATTTTTGCATCCAGCCAAAGCCTCTGGATGTAATTCCCACCCCAATTTTTTGAGATCCATGAGTTTGGCTTCTCCAGCCTGGCAGGATCCTGTGGAATCTGTAAATTCCCAACGTTTGGGATGAGTCACTGCATTTGGAACAGGAATTCTCAGTTAAATCTAAATAAAATCTTCAGTCAAACCCAAAGATAAACCATAACCTCTTCTGCTTTTTGTTGGTGACAATTTCATGGCGTTGAATGAGTATTTTATATTCATTTCATTATTCCAAATGATGGAATTCCAGATAAAATGATGGAAACCACACACAAGGAAAGCATAAAACAACTCCCCAAACCTGAACCCTGCTCTCTTACCACAAAATTCTTTTCCAAAGTAATTTAGAACCAAATAATTTGATGTGAGCTGGGAAGTGGGAGGTAAATCCTGGATTAAACAACACCTCCATAGTTTTAATAAATTTCATCTTTTATGGGAAAGCACAAATATTCAACTCCAAACCCAACACCTAAAATGAATTCAGAGCCTTTTCCAGAGGCAGATCCCATCCCAAAATCCAAACACATCCTGATCCTCTCTCTGGTGATTCAGATAAGAGCACAAAACCGAAATTCCTCCTTTTTTTTTGGGAATCCAGGGGGATTTGCTCCCAACTCCACAGGAACCTGCTGCATTTGGGAGGCAGCAGCTCGGTGTGGGAGGCAGCAAATGGAATTGTGAAGCCTCTGTGCAAACAGAACACAAAGGAATGGAAATAACAGCAGGGATGAAGTGCAGGAGCTTTGGTATTCCCGGGGTTTTTCCAAGGGGGGATCAGTTCCCAGAGGAATAAAGGGCTCCTGGATGGCATCTGGAATTTGGGCAGATCCTTGAAATAATTGCAGGTTCTTCCAGTGATTGGAAGGTTTGGAGGGGTTGTTTTTTGGGAATTTGGGGATTTCAGGGAGGTTTTGGAGTTCCCATCCCTGCAAGTGTCCAAGGCCAGACTGGAAAGGGTTTGGAGCAGCCTGGGAATGGTGGAAGGTGTGGAATGGGATGGGATAAAATTCCCTTCCAACCCAAACCACTCTGGAATTCTGTGAAGAGACTCGATGGTCTTGGAGGGCTTTTCCAGCCTCGATGATTCTGGGATTCTGGAATTTCACAGACAGAAAGCATCCTGAAATTTTCCAAATATTCCTTCCAAACTTAACTTCCAGGGGCAGCTGGAGATTAAAGGGTTTGTTTGGAATTTAAACAATAAAATTTCCAGCTGGGTTTCCTGCAGCACAGGGCAGTGGGGAAGGGCTGCAATTCCAGCCCATAGACCCCATGGAATAATGTGGAAGCAAGTCAGAGGTTTGCTGTGCACCTTGCAGGGATAGTCAATCATTTCTTTTCCATAAAAGATGAAAGAGTTGTAGCAGGAGATTAAAGACATCACCAAAGGCCTCAATAATAATAATAATAACAAGAAGAAGAAGAAGAAGAAGAAGAAGAAGAAGAAGAAGAAGAAGAAGAAGAAGAAGGAGAAGAAGGAGAAGGAGAAGAAGGAGAAGAAGAAGTTTCTTTTCCATCTGATATCTCCAATCCTGGAATTCTGCTGAGCCTGGTAAGGGACACGTTCTCTTTTCCAAAAGAAAATGAGTTATTCCTCTGGATCTCACAATATTCACCTCAGGGTTTTCAGAACAAACAGGAAAGGTTTGACTTGGTAAAAATGGGATTTGCCGGGGCTGTGGTGACTGAGCCACTGCTGCTGCCCCTGGTTTGACTCAGATAATACCAAAATGAGATTGGGAACACAGAGAGATCCCTGGAAGGACAACTCAGCTCCAAACCTCCACTTGTTCCTGTGGTTCCACAGATCCTGAGGGAAGAACAGATGGAAAAGATCCTTCTCCATCAGGAGCAATGGTCTCCTGGGCACTGCTCCAGGAATTCCAGATTTCTGGAGCTTCCCAGAGCCTGAAGGGGCTCCAGGAGAGCTGGAGAGGGACTGGGGACAAGGCCTGGAGGGACAGGACACAGGGAAAGGCTTTAAACTGGAAAAGGGGGGATTTAGATGGATAGTGGGATGAAATTCCTGGCTGGGAGGGTGGGGAGGGGCTGGGATGGAATTCCCAGATTTGCTGTGGCTGCCCCTGGATCCCTGGGGTGCCCAAGGCCAGGCTGGAGCAATCTGGGATAGTGAAAGGTGTCCCTGCCCATGGGTGGGATGAGCTTTAAGGTCCTTCCCAACCCAAACCAGTCTGGGATGGAAAAATCTCCAACTGCACCAAATGCCAGAGGGGAGGCTGAGAAAAAACAACCTCCCAAGGCAAGAATTACATAAAATTTGGGAAACACTGGGCAGAAAACTCTGCTTAAATTAGGGAGCCTTAAATTAGGCTCCTTCCCCAGCAGCTCCTGCTTCCACAGGGCAACAAATCAGGAACTCCCAGCTGGAGATTTCCCAGGGCTCCTCTTTTTGGGGCAGAGGTTGAGTTCTCCCTGCCCCTGCTTTGGGAGCAGAAGGAAACCGACTCATCCACGTGGGTTCAGCATCAGGAATATCCTGAATTCTGGGGCTGATCCCTTCCCTGACCCCATCAGCCCAAATCCACCTCCTAGCCCAGCACAGGAAACCTTTTGTGCCCTCCCCATAATCCATTTGTTTGCATTTTTCCAGGAAAAAGGACACAGAATGGGAATGTTCCACTCATTAGGATTATCCCTGACATCTCCAAGTCCTTCACTCCAGATCTTCACCACAAACTCTGATTTTCCCTGCAGATCTTCAACACAAACTCTGATTTTCCCTGCAGATCTCCAGGACAAACTCTGATTTTCCCTGCAGATCTCCAGCACAAACTCTGATTTTCCCTGCAGATCTCCAGCACAAATTCTGATTTTCCCTGCAGATCTCCAGGACAAACTCTACTTCCAGCCACACATCAGCAGCTGGGACTAAACCAGGACTAAACTCTGGACTAAACCAGGAATCTGGGAAGCAAATCCCAGTTCCAGCGGCAGGTTTGAGCTTCAAATCCCTGCCTTGTCATCCCTCCAGCCCTGCTGACATCCCAGACTGCTCCATCTCCTGCTGAGCCACATTTTCTGCCAGCCCACACAGCCGTGGATCTTCCAGCTCCTGCTTTTCCTCTGCTCTGTCATCCTCAGCTTTTCCTGGATCCTCTCACTTCCCCCTTCCTCTTGCTGTGTAGTAATTCCCTCTTTTCCCTCATTTCCAAAATTAAACACGGAGTATTCCTGGTTGTCTTTGAGGTTGGATGGGGCTGGGAGCAGCCTGGGGCAGTGGGAAGGTGTCACTGCCCATGGGATCATCTACAAGGTCCTTCCCAACCCAAAACATCCCAGGATTCTGTGATTCCAACCAGGGATTAACTCCATAAATCCAAGTACAACTAGAAGCAAGTCAAATCCAGCTGACAAAAACCAGACACTCTTGATGTCACTAAAAAAGGTGGAAAAAAATATCCTGGAATGAAAAGATATAAAAAAATCTTTGTTTTGTCTCTACAGCCTGATTGTTTCCTGCTAAAAAGGAAGAGTTTGCACATCCCCCTTTATGGAATTCCCAAATCTCCAGCAAGGTCTCACCCTCAATTTGCATGGAAAAAAAAGCTTAAAAAGAGGAGAAAATAATGATATATAATCTGAAAAGCTGCAATTGTTTCACAGCTGCCAAAACAATCCCATTCCTTCCTCAATGCCATTTTCCCTGCCTTAATGGACTCATTTTCCTTCAGACTGACAAGTTTTGCCTTCAATTAGCAGGAATTTTAATTGATGGAATGTTTAATGTGGTCTCGAGGTACTTATTTATATCACACTAAACATTTATCAGCTCTCACAGAGATGAAGGGAACCAGAGCACAGAGACAGAGCACAGGAAGGAAAGGTTGGTGGGATAAAGCAGGAAAAAGATTGGATTTGCTGGGAATAATTAAGATCTAAACATAAGGAATGATGCAGAGCAGGATCTGGAGGTGAGGTCAGCTCTGAAGTTTTGATTTGAAAAAAGGGAATTATGAAAAACTCTCTGGAGTCTGGTACAGAAACATGGATTGAGAGGCATAAAAGCAAAAATCAGCTTTTAGGAATTTAGCTAGAAAGAGAAAAAATCCATTCCCATGGCAGGGGTGGGACTGGATGGGTTTGAAGGTCCTTTCCACCCAAATCATTCCGTGGTGATTCCATGCTGGAAGGGACCTTCAAGCCCAACTCGTTCCAAACCCAGACTCCTCCATGGGGATTTGGATGTTCCAAGGGTTTTTTCCTCTGGGAAAACATTTATTCCACCAGATTCCTAAATCCATCTAAAAGCTCCTCTAAAATCTCCACTGGTACCAAAGCATCCAGGGGAAAGTCTGGAATGATTTCCAGGCTGGGTAATTTGGGAATTTGGGGATTTTTCAATCAAAGAGGTCGTGGATTCCCCATCCCTGGAGATGTCCAAGGCCAGGCTGGAGCAGCCTGGGATGGTGGGAGGTGTCCAGGCAGGAACAAGATGGGCTGGAAGGTCCCTCCAACCCAAACCAGTCTGGGATTCTGGTTTGGAGCATCCAAACCATTCCTGAAACAACAACAAAGGATCCTTTCTCACATCATTTCCCTGCAGGAATTTCTGAAGTGCCCAAAACATCCCCAGCAATGAAGCCTTGAAGGTTCTAAGATGAGGAATAAAATATCTGAAATCAGAAGAATTTGAGTCCAACCTCAGCTCCCCCTGAACCAAATGCAACCTGAGGAGCTGAACTCCCTGTGACACCCATCCCAGGTTAGGGATTCCTTTATCAATCCATTAAAATCCTGGAAAACAGTCAAATCCTACCAAAAAAAATCCCTAAATTCCAGAAGGAAAAGGCCAATTTTTGACCTATTTTTCACAGACAATTAACAATGTAGCTCAGCTACTTTTCAATGTGAAAAATGCTGTGCAAATGATCCAAACCTTTTCTTTTTTTTTTTTTTTAGGAAAATTCCATTCCAGAGGTCTTTTTTGCAATTTAAGAATGCTGTTAAAACAGATTCTTGATTACACCAACAGTTTTAATTACAACGACACGATTATTTTCAACTGGACCAGGAACTTGTTGAGAGGAGAGCCACAAGGATCCTTTTCTTAAGGAATAAAAAGCTCGAAATGTCCGTGTTTCCATGGAGACAACCTCTATCCTTTCCTGCTTCCCAATCTATCCTGGGCGATCAATACTTTATGGTAATTGTTTCCATGGAAATTGCAACCAGAATAATCCTCTTTTTTCTTTTTTTTTTCCATAGAAAAGCAACAAGAAAACAACTTGGGGAAGGCAGAGTGGGTCTGGAGCAGGAGCACCTGAGGGAGCACAGGGGTCTTGGGAAAAGAATTCAAAATTTGGGTTTCATCAGCCCAGTTCAACAGGTGTGGGGAAGTTTCACAGGGAAGGGGAGGATGAGGATGGAAAGTTGGGTTTGTCCAGCACTGGGGTCAATCCTGTGTTTCCAGCACCGGGGTCTTGAGGAAAAGAATTCAAAATTTGGGTTTCATCAGCCCAGTTCAACAGGTTTGGGGAAGTTTCACAGGGAAGGGGAGGATGAGGATGGAAAGTTGGGTTTGTCCAGCACGGGGGTCAATCCTGTTTCCAAGTTCAGGAAGAACCAAGCAGGGGTGGAGAGGGACAGGAAGGAGGTGGTGCCAGAGCAGAACATTTGGGTTGGACTCAATGGCCTTGAAGGTCTCTTCCAACCTAATCATTGTGTGATTCTGTAATATCAGGGACAAAGGAATTCCACAATGATAAAGCCATGGAATGTCCTGAGCTGGAAAAGACCCACAGGGATCACTGATCCAGCTCCTGGCCCTGCACAGACACAACAATCCCAGCCTGTGCCTGTTTTCCAAAGGCTCCTGGAGCTCGGGCAGCCTTGGGAATGTGAGAATTCCCATGGGATCTGTTCAGTGCCCCCCATCCCCTTTTCCCAAAATCCAACCTAAACTTTCCCTGGCACAGCTCCAGCCATTCCCTGGATCCTGTCCCTGCTCACAGAGAGGGAAGATTGGCACCTGCCCCTCCATTGCTCCTCCAACAACCTGAGCTGGGTTTATTCCCAGCCTGGAGCTGCATCCAACCTGCTGATCCCCAGGATGTGCAGGAATCTGGAGATCCCCCATGGAGCACCACAGGGAACAGCCCCAGCCCATTATCTCAGTCATTAACTCTCAGAAATGATAATTAAAGGCTCATTAGCATTCAACTAAAATGATAAAATCAGATGAGAACACGAAGTTCAGCCTTCACATGAAATTCCAGCCCCAGCTGATTGTGGAAAACTTTCAACACAACCATGAATAGTTTCATCTTCAGGAAAATCCTTTCCTGGGTTGAAATTTATGCCAAGAGAACTCTCTGCCAAAGCTCTCCCACACTTTGGGAAAAGGTAATTGCAGGTAAAATAAATGCCATCAAAATTAGGGATTAGCACTTGGATCAAAGGAGAATTACTTGGAACACTTTAGGAAAACCCTGAATTAGGAGTGTTTGAGCAGTTTGGGATGGTTTTCCATCAGAAGCAGGAGAGGAGAAGGATGGGAATTCATAATGTTGATGATGGATTTGATCACAGGAGATTAAAAAGCAATCCCAGGAGCTCTGATCCTGTGGCAGCTCCCAGCAAACCTCTGCCAGGAAAAGGCAGCAGCTCAGGAACTCCAGGATCCATCCCCACCTGTTGGAAATGCTCACGTTTGGTTTCCAGGTTAAAAAAATCCAGAAAAAAGAAATTGGAATGTGGAATGCAGAAATGGAATGTGGAATCCAGAAATGGAATGTGGAATCCAGAAATGGAATGTGGAATCCAAAAATGGAATGTGGAATCCAGAAATGGAATGTGGAATCCAGGAAAAAAAGAAATGGAATGTGGCATTCCCTGCTTGAGTGTCACCCTGATCTTCAGCCTTCTGATCTTGTTTATATAATCCTACTGGAATTTCTCACCCATTTAACATAAACAAAAGCAGATTGGTTTTATTCCTCTCTGTGATGGACTCCTGGTTTGACCACTGGGGTCAGAGGGGTGTTCCTCTCGTCCCCCAATCCTTGATCAAATCCCAAATCCTATTTAAACCCCAAATCAGGATAAAATCTCTCTTCTTTACCTCCTCACTTCTGATAGTGAGAGTCCTTCTGTCGTGTGACAGCGACACTTGAGCTGTGCAGGTGGAATCTGGGAATGGTTTGGGTTGGGTGGGACCTTCAATCCCATCCCATCCCACCCCTGCCATGGCAGGGACTCCTCCCACTGTCCCAGGCTGCTCCAACCTGGCCCTGGGCACTGCCAGGGATCCAGGGGCAGCCACAGCTGCTCTGGGAATTCTATTCCAGCCTCTCCTCACCATCCCAGCCAGGAATTCCTGCCCAATATCCCATCTAAATTCCTCCTTTTCCAGTTTGAAGCCATTCCCTGTGTCCTGTCCCTCCATCCCTTGTCCCCAGTCCCTCTCCAGCTCTCCTGGAGCCCCTTCAGGGGCTCTGAGCTCTCCCTGGAGCTTCTCCTCTCCAGCCCAGAGGTTCAATCCCTGTGGAATCTCTGGTGACAGAGATGCTGACAGCAGCTCTCAGTGACAATTCCCAGCTAATCCCACTGGAATAAACCCAATCCCAGGCCTGGATGAGCCAAAGGAGCCTTGGTAGCACCTCCAGGTGTTGGAGGAGCCCAAGGACACCTCTGACCCCGTGTCCCACAGGAACAGCTGCTCTGCCTCTTCCAAGGATGTTTTAAATCACCAACTAATCCATAAAAACACACACAAAAAAGGGGGGAAACTGCAGGAGGGACACAAAAGGCTGATTCCTCTTTTGCAGCAGCTCACCTGGCTCTCCAAGGAAGCTGCTGAGGAAGCCCTGAGGCCACAGAGCTGCCAAACCCAATCCATCAGAGCTGGCTGGGAGCACTGACCCCCCTGAACCCTGGCTGGGTGTGCAGAACACGACATTGCAGAGAAAACATGACATTCCTGAGAAAGCACGGCCACAGGGAGAGCTGGGAGCTGCTCTGGGCTGGAGCTCATGCAGATTTGATGAGCCCTTCTCTGGAGATGGCCTAAAACAGCTCAGGGGTTGTTTTCCCAATTGTTCCCCTGATTGAGGGATGGTTTTTTCCTCCCCAAACAGCTGCATCCTGGCTGTGGATGTGTTTGTCATTCCAGGATTTTAGATCCTGGAATTTTAGATTGATGTATTTTAGATTTATAAGTTTTAGATTTATATATTTATATGGGTTTTTAAAGCATCTCTATATAATAAAATAGCACCTAGTTATTATTCCATATTTTCCCAGACTTCTTTGGGAAGAAACTCAAGGAAATCCCATAGCTGGCAATTAGGAACCTTGCCATAAATGTAAGAAATTTGGGGAAAATGCTGAATATATCAAGTCAATA
This sequence comes from Argya squamiceps, assembly GCA_037834095.1. NCBI lineage: Eukaryota > Metazoa > Chordata > Aves > Passeriformes > Leiothrichidae > Argya > Argya squamiceps. Next base: position 1,474,328 of record JBBMKD010000005.1, read on the forward strand.
AAAACATGGATTTCACACTGAGCATGGAAAGATAAAATCTGTATTTTGTGGGGTGGTTTGGGATGGAAAGGAGCTTAAATCCCATCCCATTCCACCTCCTGCCATGGACAGGGATATCTCCTGCCCAAGCTTTCCAACCACTTCCCCAGGTTGCTCCAAGTCCCATCCAACCTTGAATGCTTCCCAAATATATTTATTACTTGGATAATTTATGGCCAAGCTCTTTTCCAAAGTTGTTTAAATCCTCTGAGAGAAGAAAACATTAATTTTTAGCTCTTTCAGTACCTATGGATCAGAATCCTTAAAAATACAGGTCTGGAAGAGGAGAAACAGATGAAAAGCACCACTGGAATTCTATGGCAACACCACTGCTGTATTCCCTAAGTCTGGAATGGTTACTGCATGAATTCTTAAAATCAGAATTAAAATAAACTCTGCTTTATTTGCATTTAATTAAAATTTTGGTTTAAAGGCTTTAAAGAAGCTCAGAAATTTCTGGGGGAAAGCCAGGAAAGGGAAGGGAAAAGCTGGAAATGTGAGGTGGGAAGCAGAGGAATCAGGAGGTGGGAATGCTGGGGGTGACCTCCCATCCAAAGGGAATTTTTGAGGAAAGGTGGAAGCCAGGGGAAAACTACAAGTGGCAAATAAATCTTCCCAATTTCCAAACTACCTCCCTGTAACTCCACCTCCCTCCACTTGGAGATGGAATAAAAATAACTCAGTGTGAGTTCTGTAACCACGCTGGAAGTCCCCAGTTGTTCCCATTCCCCCAAATTTCTATAATCCTGTTACACTTCAAAATCCAGCTGAGAAATTCCTGGGGTTTTACCCTAAATTGTTGATTTAGGAGGGAAGAACTGCGAAACTCCACTTCCCTGACTGAGAATCCACCAGGGGAAGCTCTTTCAGCACTCCGTTTTCCACTCACATCACCTTGTTCAGGTCCAATTAAGGAGCTGTTCCCTGTGCCTTTTCCCTGGGAATTATAATGATTTCAGCTCCACCTGGAGAGCTCCAAACCATTAAAAACGAATCCATCCAATTCCCAAGTCCATATGTTTGTCTTCCCAAAGTTCTCCTCATTAAAGTGCTTTTCTCACCCTCCTCCTCAGGTAGCAGATGGAGTAGTACAAATCCCACTTCCACACTTCCCAGGGAAGGGATTTGAGTCAATCCAGCTCAGTTTTAAAGCTGCAGACACCAGGAATATGGGATCAGGAGGAGCGGGAATATGGGATCAGGAGGAGCAGGAATATGGGTCAGGAGGAGCAGGAATATGGGTCAGGAGGAGCGGGAATATGGGATCAGGAGGAGCAGGAATGTGGGATCAGGAGGAGCAGGAATATGGGATCAGGAGGAGCAGGAATATGGATCAGGAGGAGCAGGAATATGGATCAGGAGGATGTGGAGCTGCTGGAGAGAATGCAGAGGAGGCCCTGGAGCTGCTGCAGGGCTGGAGCCCCTCTGGAGCCAGGCTGGGAGAGCTGGGGGTGCTCCCCTGGAGAGGAGAAG